>JAJJMC010010567.1:972946-1117312 GCA_023531435.1 Papaver californicum | reverse complement strand
TTAATTTTTGTTGCCATGTTTCCTTGTTATGACCGAGAAAATATCCTCTCAATAGAATCCGAGAGATATCTTTTATGTGAAACTATGATCTGATTTTGGTGTCTCACACCTTTAAAACTCCTCTTTATAAGGCAAGAGTTTATTCTTGTATTTAAACTAAAATCTTCTCCAACTCTCGCCTAATCCGATAGTTTCAGTAAAAAGATTTTCCTGCCAAAATGATTATGAACTTAAAGAGAGTGCGCGCCCTCAATGGTTTGAAAGTTAGGTGCCTTTATCCATTCAGTGGGTGCCTTTATCAATTCTGGGGGGTGCCTTTATAACTTTTTGAGCCAATTTTTTCCCAAATGTTTATTTCTCCAAAAGTACCTACAAACACATAAAAAACCATAATAAGTACAAAATCGAGTACCAATAATACATATAATTGAGATTAAGTCAGATATAAAAATGTTTCTATCATCGGTCCATGGGAAGCGATATCTAAAGTTTATTATGATAGTTGGATTTTGTTCCACGGGCAGCGATCCCTAAAGTTGAATATAATGATTGGACTGCAGTCCTTGGGCATCGATCACTAAAGTTGATTACGATAGTTGGGATTTGGTCCATGGGAAGCGATCCCTAAAGTGAAAGATAATGTTGGACTGCGGTCCATGGGAAGTGACCCTTAAATTTGATTATGATAGTTGGGATTTGTTCCATAGGAAGGGATCCCTAAAGTTAATTACGAAAGTTGAGCTTCGGTCCATGGGTAGCGATCCCTAAAAATCTATTCGACGGGATACGAGTTATCCTTGGAAATGGACTTTGACTCCCTAAATCCACTTACACGGGACTCCCATATGCGAGAGGATTTGTTTTATTTATTTAAACATGCTCCCAGAGTGCGAGTCGTATTCTCTTGTAAGATATGAAGTTTGAAACACGAATCAAAAATCATGAGCTTTTCCAAGGTTGCCTCTAAAGTTCGCGACATAATTTATTTAATGGGGCTTAGATTCCTCTTTCACGTCATGATTTTTCTGAGTTCTCTAATTAATGGAATACCGTAGAAAATTCTGTTGAAGAAAATAGAGGAGTTATGTTTGGAATTTATCAATAATTGATGTTGTGAACCATTGATGGAATGGCAATGAGATTGGGATGGCTAATTTCAAAATGGATTAGTTGCATACTTCGAACTTTAACAATGAAAGGTATATCAATTTTTTTTTCTTTTATTAATCCATCCAATGTACTTGGATTGAGTAAATTTGGATTGGACTTAGATACACATATTGTGACATTTCGGGTTCTGGACTTTTCATTGTGGGTAAAAATCTAGGCCCAATATTTGGGGTGTTGCAATAGGAATTTTCAATTTTAAGTTTACATTGGAAGAGTCAATTTACATTGAGTGAAATGTAAAATTTAAGTGTGAGGGAGTATTTTCATATTTGCATATAGAGTTTTTAGTCTTTTAGTTAATATTTACTTTTGTAGAGTATAATTTTTCAAATTTTTGTAAATATGTGCTTGAACATCCAACTTTTAGAGATTTTAGAGTCACATAGTATATCTTTAGCTAAGTTTATATACGGAGTTCTTACCAAATAATTGAACTTGGAAGTCCTAGAGAACTTACATTCGGGTTTCTTAGTCATTAAGAGAGATATCGTGATGAACTTAACTATGCTGGTGGCAAATTATATGCAGAAGAAATGCAGTATAAGAGAGCTAATCAATCATTATTAGAGACTACCCATAAAAAAAAGGCTGAGGCACCAAACCTTCAACGTATTTTTCCATTTAGAGTGTTTCATCTGCGCAAACTCCGGGTAGAATGATGAGATACTCAACCTCGCACCCCTTCAACACTTTGTGATCTCTTGAGTGTTGATTTATCAATCATGAGGGTAATATATTGCGAACTAACCTTATCTTATACTATGAATTGTAGGATGCACCACTCTCTCGACGCAGTGACCATAGAAACATATCATCATCATCAAAAAGCAGTGCAATACCAATTTATGAAGAAGTTGAAGATGTTTAAGGTTTACAAGGAACGAAAGAAGAGCATAAATTATATATTCGAGTGAAAAAAAACCTAAAGATGTAAGTTTTTGAACTTTATGCGACCAAGATAATACCAAAGTTGTGA
Organism: Papaver californicum; assembly: GCA_023531435.1. NCBI lineage: Eukaryota > Viridiplantae > Streptophyta > Magnoliopsida > Ranunculales > Papaveraceae > Papaver > Papaver californicum. The sequence goes on along the minus strand of JAJJMC010010567.1, from coordinate 1,115,166 downwards.
AGAATTAAATGCTAAAACATTTTTCTTATGCCAATGAAAAAAATGTATACAAAAAATCATAAGAAAAGAGAAAAATAAATAAATAATCGAGGCCGTAATGAAGAAGAAACCCATAAAGAAATTTCAAACAACAAGTAATTGAAGAAAATAGTACAAGTTATCCAAGTTCTATGGAGTTCGAGAGTTTATCATCAACAGTTGAAGCGTGATGAAGACAGAGTTGTTTCTATTGGACGCTAGAGAGTGGTGTTGAATGTAGATCGGATGAGAAGGTGAGTGAGCATTTCCGTCCTCGCATATGATTCGATTTTCATTTTTTTAGAGTTCATCAAAAATTAGTAAAAAAAAAATTAGCATCACCATTCAACGTGTGTAAGGTTCTCTATTTTTTCCTGCTTACGCACACATATGAGACCCATTTCTATTTTCTTATGAGTGACCGACCGATGAAGCAGAAGTCGGGGCGAAATGTTTATTCGATTGCTCTCGAGGATAAATTCCTTCATATGACATTGGTTTAACACATTACACCCTTTTTCTCAACAATTGAGCATGATGATAATGTTCTTTGGTACTTCTAACTTCTTATTATTAGTGTGCATAAACTTTATATCCCAATATCTCTTTGAATGCTTGCGGCTTTGGAATACTTAAAATTTGGAGTAGGTTTTGTGGGTATATCTCTTGTAAACCCTTATGATTCTATAACTCGTCCACTAGGGACACCTTGGGGTTTAAAGGCATGTTGCACATGTTAAGTGTAACCATGATTCCTCCGAAAGTGAGTTAGGTTAGTTTAGGTAGGTAGTTTGCTCGAGGATTAAAAAAAGTTAAGTGTGGGGGAATTTGATAAGTGCTTAATTTACATGTTTTTAATGTCAATTTCATACTTGTTTTAGTTAGATTTCTTGCATATTACCTTGTATCTCTTGTTTTTAATTTTATTTGTTTTATTAGGGAAATCATCCCAAGAAGAGTGGAAATAGATACAAAGGTGCTAAGAAGTGAAGTACTCCAAGTATCTAAGTGTCTTAATCCAAGAGAAGTGGAGGAAACGCGACGAAAAGGGGTAAAGAATGTTGAAAACACATGTACAACCGAAAGGAAAGAATATGAACCTTAAAATTCGTGAGTTCTTGAACACATATAAAAGAGAATGATGCCACAAATCCAACTCAAAAAGAATGCGGTCATTCGGAGGTTGGACGAAGAATTTAAGGACAAAAAACTAAGATGCAAAAAGATAGGAAAACCGCTATGACGACTCTAATTACGAGCGTGATGACTCCTGAGGTTTTTTCGGGAAGAATGAGGTTGATTTTTATCCCTAAAGTCGTCAAGCTCTTAAAAAACAATCATAACGACCCTTGGAACTTTTCAGATAGAGAATTTGAGTCATTTTTGGTGTTTAGAGTCGTTAAGGTCGTGGCATGGGACCCTGACGACTGTGGATAACATGAAAGATAAGTTTGGATGCGTTTTTGAATTCTAAAAGGATCAAACACAGTCTCAGAAGGATTCTAAGCCCTAGATTTCATGAATTCCTATATAAGGTGACCTCCAAGATATTAAGAAGACATCTTTAACATTATTTTGTAGGTCTTGGAGAGGAAAGTCATTCACAAGAGAAGAAATCTAGGTTTTTGAAATGATTTTTTATCACAATAACTGTATCTTTTCAACTTTATCATATGTAAAACATAGGTGCTTATACATGCATGACTAGCTAAACCCATACTTGTTTGAGGAGGACTTCTAAGTTTTAAACATGATTTGATTTAGTATATGAATTTATATTTTTGAGTTTCTCACATGATTATCGTTTGTCTTCACTAATATGAATTTTTATGCTTGATTGATAGATTGTTTAGGTTACCAACTAATTTTATTTGTTATTCAATCTAAAGATAATAAAGAATTATGAGATCCGTAATTTTCGGACAAACCTTAAAACAAGTTGAAAACGTGAGACCTTACAGAGGGATTCTTAGGAGCGATCAGACTAAGCTTATGTGTTTGATGCTAGGATCAAGCTAACTCATAAATCCTAAAACATTCAACTAAGTTACACCTTGAGAGCTTACTCTTAGTGGTTTATATGGATAGAATGCGGTAGTCTTGCGCTTCGTATCCAATGATATTAGGAATTTAGAGGATAACAGAGCCTATTGTTATTTTACGGTAGGTGATAATTTGTGATTAATGAGGAATAGATGAGTATACTACTTTGATGAATGTTTAGCAACTAATAAGAATTCCTCGATCATAATTATCCCCATTTCTTACAACTTAATCTTTTAATTGATTTCTTATTTACTTTGCTTAAAACCTAAAACTAAACCCCCTTTGTGACACTTTAAACAACTAAAACTCATTTCTCTTTGTAGGAACAAACTTGACTTCTATTATATTACTTGTTAATTCAGTGGAAATAAGGTCATTAATTTGTTGCACTTACGACACGCATTAAATTTTGGCGCCGCTGCCGGGGAGCAGTCGGTAGCTTTAGTTATAATTTTTTAGTTTTATTTTTGTTTTTAGTTTTTATTTTTGTTTTTAGTTTTTATTTTTAGCTTTTAACTTTGTTTTCTAGATATTTTTTATTTATTTTAGGTGCTTAATCTCTGGCTTCTGGTTATCGTGTTAGTTATCAAAGGTGCGGTAGTAAATTACTATTCGAAGAGGAACAATTCTTCAAGATCCACCTTCAGCAGAGATGGGTGCTCCTCCACCTCTTGGAAGCAGCTGCAAGAGTTGACATCTCCATGATTAGATTCACAACCATTGTGCATTACTATAACTTCCCCAGTGGAGTTGAAGTTGAATATGACTCTTTATCTACCTAAGTTCAAGGGACATGCAGGTGAAAACCCAAATTGACATCTTCAGCAATTTTAGAACACAATGAAAATTCTTAGGTATGGAACCGAAGAAGTATAACAACTATGTTGCAAGCCTTCCCATTTTCATTGGAATACTTGGAATAAGAATGGTTTTATTACCTTCCTCTAGGGGGTGTCACACATGGACAAAATATGAAAAAACTATGTCTAGAAAGTTGTTTTCTTGCTTTTAAGGCGGCATCTGTTCGTAAAGAGATTAGTAGTATTTTGCATATTACTGGGGAGTCTTTTTATGAATATTGGAAGAGGTACAAACGGTTGTTGGAAAGCTTCCCACACCATAACATTACCTCAAAACCCTTCATTCAATATTTCTATGAAGAGTTACACTCAGAATTTGTTCAAGATGGACACTTAGAATTGGTTCATTACATAAATTATTTTAATCGTTCACGAATTATACATTTTCAAGGTGGTTTACGTATACTTTAAGAAATCTCATGTACACAAACTGATTTATCAGTTCGCGAACTGACATGTTTTTGGGTGTTACTGAACTCCAATATTGCTTGATGGTTTACGACCTTACTTGATCCATTGTGAGATAACTTTTGTGCACGTGTCTTTAGTCGACAAATACATGGATGCACATTATTCTTTGTCTCGGACTTTGTAATTCCACAAGATTGATATATATCTGAAGGAATTACAAAGTCCGAGACAAAAATGAGATTGATAGAAAACTTTGTAATTCCACAAGATTGTTTTCTAAATTTATTTTAGATTGATCTTGTGAGGTAAAATCGATTAGGCATCTCTGTAACCTTTTGAAGAGAGTAATCTATTATAAATTTTGAGGTTTGCTTGATGTCTTCTTTTTTCTTAAAGATCCCTCATAAGAAAACAAATTCCATTACCTCGATTGATATTTTAGAGTAGGTTCATTAAAGTCTTCACTTCGGCTGAACCAACTTCTAGGACTGTAAAGGACGTCATCTTGTGGAATCAAGTGCTTAGGGTCTCTCGAGATCCAAGAGATATAAGGAGCACGACTGAAGTTGAATTGCCTGGAGGGTTGGTTTGGTCTAAACTAACTCCAGTCTGAAGTATGATAGTAGGCTAGTGTTTGTAGCGGCTTAATATTGTGTGGTGTTCAAACTGGACAATGTCTTAGGGTTTTTTTGCGAGATTGTAGGTTTCCTCGATAACAATTTTTTTGGTGTCTTGTGTTATTTCTTTTCCGCATAATATTTTTATATTTATAGTTGGAATATCACAAGTAATACATTAATCAATCTAGACTGGTTTTGGATCGATATTAAATATCCTACAAGACTTACTCTTGTTGAATTCGTATGTTGATATGTAGATTACAAGACTTGCTCTTGTTTGAACTCGGATCTTGAACAGTTTGGGTACATACTAGGTTGACCTTGATATACAATCAATAACAAGGATCTTATTAGCGGTCTACACGTATTGATTGCACAAGGATTTTTCCATACAGGTTTACGAACAGAAAAGTTGGTGGTGTACTAGGTACCCTCTCCTTTTCACCACTATCTAAGACTTGGAAACCATCAAAACCTTCATATATGTACTGCATGTTGTAAAAGCTTATATAACATTTCAACCACCAATGATAAAAGAAAACAAGAGGGAGGGTTTTCTTGTCTTATACTTTTGATTGGTTTAAATCACGGAGCCGAACTAAAATATTAGATTAAAAAAATGCACCCTTCAATCTGAAAATGGAGAGGGTACTAAGTACACCACCACTAATTGTTATATTGTACAGGATTGTGAACTAAAGTTGTGATTTTAACAACTAAGATAACTTTAATGTGGAAAATTAAAAGCTCACATACAAGAATTTTATTAACGGGGAAAATTTCAAAGCAGAAAAACCCCGAGACCTCATCCAGTTTGATCACACATTGTATTAACCCACTATAAATACTAGCCTACAATAAGACTTTGGTCTGGAATGTAATTGAGACAGAATAAACCCTACGAGATACTCTGATGAAGTTGTTCCCCTACCTCTCTTTATTTTCGCAAGAACCTACACACTTGATTCCCCAAGGTAATACCTTTACATCCCTACGAGTTGCTTTGCATCCATCGTGAAGACTAGTGTTACCTGCATCCAACAGGACACCTAGTGATTTCCTTTATGATTCAAGATCAAGGATGTAAAAATCGATTCTCGAATCTAGATCCCAAGACTAGTGTTTATTCTCTTCAAAACTTATAGTGATACTTGATCAATAATTCTCACAAGAAATCAATTTAATATCAAGTTTTGATGAGTTCTTGTGATATCTTCAAATCGGTATTTCTAAAGATAAGCGTTTAAGCAATCGTGATTAAAGTTCTATCAAATCTGGATTTGATCTGCAATTCTTGAATGACCTTATATCAGAAGAGAATGACCTTAGAATAGACAAGAATTATATGTATCACAGATACAGATACAGGTTACAAAACTATCTTACTTCAATATAGGTGAACTTGTGCTTCACTAATCCCAAGTGAAGTCTTTCAAAGTAACCTTAGATCACGAAGATCCTAGGACTTTGGTGGAAAAACTTAGTAACAACATAAGAGTATAGGGATTGAGTTTTAAGGGTTGATGATGTTTCCAATTTACAGTAATCAATCAAGGATGGGTTTCTTAGGAATTAATCAATGAATTTCTTGCAACCCAAGTTAATTCTAAATTTCTAAATCAATGTTGTTTCCTAAGATAAAGAAAAATTATTTCTTTGGAAAGAACTTGACTTGCAATGGGGTTCTTTCCATGGTTTGAAGTTGGTTGAAAACTGTTTAGCTTAAGTGAATTCTATGAACACAATAACTACTAAAGGTAACTTCAAAATTTTAAGAAAAGAACTAGCCTTTCCAACCAAAGGAATTAGCTAAGAAATAAAAATTTGTAAGTGTGTGGAAAGTTCTCCTTGAATAGTCAAAGAAGAATGAACGAGCCCAAAGATATAGATTTATGGGTTGGCTCATTAAGATTTTAAATCCATGAACTCACGGTTGAGTCTTTGAAACAATTTAGAAAGCAAATAGAACTCATAAGATTTGTAGGTTCGAGGACTCAAGAAAATAGGTTCTTGAACTCAAATGCAAATAAAATAACATCAGCATTCAAACTTGTTAGGTTCTTGAATGCACCATATTAGGTTCGCAAATTCAAATGCTCAAAAAGTTACAGGAGTATTCTAACTTGTTAGGCTCATGAACTCAAATGCTCAGGAAGTCGCAGAAGAAATTTTCTTGTACAAGGTTTGCAAATTCAAATGACGTTTAAATTTCTGGAGTAGTTTTCTCATCGGGTTCGCGAACTTATCGTAATAGGTTCGCGAACTCAAATATAAAAGAAAAGTCTCAGAGAAAGTTCTCTTCAATAGGTTCGCGAACTCATGTAACTTATTAACCTTATTATTTGAGTTCTACAAGATATAGGTTCACAAACTCAAATCTTAGGTTCGTGAACTCAAATGGTTGAATATCATTAGTAGTAAATTACTGAAACAAAACCTTATAAACTCAAGAATGAATTTGCTACCCTTGAGATTTTCATTAACACTTGTACTTTTTCTCTCAAGCTTAGTTTCGAGTTCTAGACAAGCAAGTGCATGTAAGTCGAAAAATAACAAGACTTAGCAAGAAGTTGATCCGTGATGATATTCTTTGATTACGATCGTTTACTAAAGTCATCGACTTTTGCTACGATAGATAGATAGAAACGAGTTTAAAAGGAAAGACCAGTCTCCATTACTTACTTCGATGAAATTCTTCGAATTGATGTCTTCGTGTGATCTTCAAATTTTTATCTTGTTTGAGTAACTCAGAAAATTCTAAGACTCTACTACCTAATTTATTCCAAACAGAAACTGACTTTAGTAGGCTAAATCAGGAAATAGTTTTGGTAACTGAAATATGATAACAAACCTGACATTCCAAGATATGTAGGTTCAACCGAGCATTCACTCTAAAGTAGCAGTGGTGCTGGTTGGTGATGATGTTGGTTGGTGATGGTGATGGTTGGTGGTGGTGCTAGTTAGTGGTGTTGCTGGTTGGTGGTATGGTGGTGCTGATGGTGACGGTGGTGGTGGGATGGTGCTGGTATTGGTTGGTGGTGGTGATGATTGGTGAAGGTGGTGTGTTGTGGGTTGGTGGTATGGTGGTGCTGATGGTGACAGTGGTGCTAGTTGGTGGTGGTGTGGTGCTGGTATTGGTTAGTGACGGTGGTGTTGGTTGGTGGTGGTGCTGGTATTGGTGGTGGCAGTGGTGGTAGGGTGGTGTTGGTTGGTAATGTTTCCTGGTAGTGCTGCAGGTTGGTGGTGTTGGTGGTGCTGGTTGGTGGTGGCAGTGATCGGTGATATGGTGGTGTTAGTAGTGGTAAGAAGAGAATGTTAGTTTACGTATCTCGTGTCAATTAAATTTTTTTTATTTATGTTTTTATTTGTTTGGCTTTTTGTAGTATTAGTTAAGAGTTTTGGATCTATAACGCGTGTGTTAAATTAGTTATCAAGAAATTACATGGCTGCTAATAGGGGTGCCAGTTTGCCAGGGGGGTGTCCAACCCCTTACCAATGGATGTGCTGTCTTATACTCCAAGCAAATTCGTAGCCCCTTACCAATGGATGTGCTGTCTTATACTCCAAGCATATTCGTATCCTGTTTCTAGCATTGGGAAGTTAAAGCTAAAGCGAAAATAGATCAAAAAGAAGAAGAAAAACTTAAATTTTTTTTTTGTTGTGTCTAAGATCTAATTAAATCACAGAACAGAAGACGTGAAATTAGCGAGACTAAACCAGTGATCCAGTGTATACAGCATAGAAATGTGTCAAAACAAAGCCAAATTAGTCTAATTAGCATTGAAGGGAGCACGTCGTTATGGCCGATTATATAAATTGTATTGTACTATACCAGAAAATCATTTTGTAGAATGAATACTTCAACGGTTCAACCCAATTCATTAACATAAATAGTAAAGTATTACATTAGAATACCATTCTAAAGTGACTAGTTATATCATATATATATATATATATATATATATATATATATATATAGCAAGAAAGCAAAATAAGTTGGTTCACGAAAATCAAATTGGTCCCCACTAAGACACCCTTTTAAGTACAACTTGGGTCATTCAAGGGGCAGCAACAGCTTCAGTAGCTTCTGGTTCGACTTTAGCAGGTGCTTCTTCTTCCCAGAAGGCTGTCTTTTTTCCCGTCTTAGCAACTGTCTGAAGAACAACGTCTGGTGCCAAGCTGGTTTTCACTGTCACCTTCTGCTGCTCCATATCAATATTGTACGACTCCACACCTGCAAAATGAACAGTGGTACTGAATAACCAACAACACTACTGGCAGTAATTTTAACCTGTAAGCCATAGCCACAAAAATTCACTTCACAAAGTAAGGTTAATGATTGTCTAGCTTAAGTACAGAATCAAACAACTATCTTGGCTTATGCTACAAACCAAGACATTTTTAATTTCAAACTCTTAGATGAACTGCTAAGTTTTTCCAGCTCAATCTCAATCAGAAGAATTTTTCCAAAGAGCAGTCCTTAAAAATATATCTCATAATTTCGAGATCATCTCTCGTCACAAAAAATAGCCTCTGGGTCCATCTCCAAGACAAAGAAATTCCTAATTAGAAGGACGAATAAAGTACACCTTAGGAAAGTCCTGCAGAAAAATTTTCTGTGAAACATTGTTGCATAATGCCCGATTCAGGATGAGGGTTTCAGAAATTGCAGTCGACATGCACAAAACTACTCCTTCCCTTCACAATCACATAACAGGCACAAAACCATAGATGCATCTTGATCGTGAATAAAGAAACATTTGCACACTTCTCTCCAACTACTAGCTCACCACGTATATCAACAGAAATCAACGAAAATTCACACACAATGAAAGATAACACCCTGAAATCATCTCTGATGTGCTTCGATTTTCTTTATTGAAAAATGCTCTCTCTTCTAAGCCATATTGTTCCAGAACATTATCCAAGCAAGATGAAAGGCAGTCATATGCAGTTACAAGAGAATTTGGTCTAATTCACACGAAGCACTATTGTTAATTCTCATAGTCATAGGTGAAATCCTGGATGAAATATACCTAGGCCAAGAGGGAATAGAATCAATACCTTGAGTTTTGTCTAGAACTCTTTTCACTGCCCCAGAGCAGCCTCCACAGGACATAGCAACCTTAAGCACCACTGTCTGCAAATCAGAAAATAGAGTGAATTACACATTTGTAACTACTACCCTAAAATTTTCCACAACTTCAAGACTTCAACTTTGATCAGTAATAGAGGAGTTTCATGTATAAGATACTGGCGTGAGAGAGAGAGAGAGAGTTTCAACTCCCCCACGACTTCTTTAACATCTCTAATTCATAAAGGACCACGCAGCAAACCACAGCCATAGAGTATGGATTCCATTGTCCACAGGTCCTAAGCCCTTGATTGCACTGCAGTTTGGTTCGAAGTCCTAAAAGTTCACAACTTCACATAACATGACTCATTCTAATAAGCTTCTCTTGTTCTAGTTCTCATGTTCATAACTCTCATTGTTTGAAACTATATATGTAAACTAATTAAGGCATACAAATTCCAGACTTTACAGGATTCTTTCAATTTACCGAAATCCAATAGGAAATTAAAATTATGTTGTATTTAACAAATTGATCATGAATTAGGTGTGAGATAAATCAAAACTATGAGAAATATATTAACAAGATACTGAACCTAATCAAATAACCATGACAAATCAGGTACCAAACAATTCAATTCACCAAACCCTAACAGAAAACTAAAAGGAAAGGGAATTGAAAAAGAGTATTGAGCAGAAATCATTAATACCTCAGCCATTGCGATCGAGGGAATTAGGAGATAAGAGATAGAGAGATGACGCGATTACTTATATTTTTGCTAGTCTCGAGGTTCGGTATTTAAAAGGAGACGAAGATATGACCGACGAATATACTCTCACCCACTATGGTTGCTTGACAATGACGCAATAATAATTTGTTACACCAAAACTTTGGTAATATTTCCATAAATATCATATTTATTTTAGGGTTATATTTTAATCTAAATAGTACTATTGTTTATTTGACACTAGTAATTATAAGCTAATAGAACTAAGATTGGTGGTTATTGGTGTATTAAGATAACCAACTTTAGTAATTGGATACACTGTATATTTTACTAGAACTAGATATGAACTAATAGAAAAAGAACCTTCTATTTAACTTCTTATACAAAACGTACATAAACTGTATAGTGAAGAGTCTATATATATATAGCCTTAAGTGCATGGAGTAAAAGCGCACAAGTTTAACACGTGCACTTATGTGTGTCGCTTTAATGAAGAGCTATATAGGCTTGTAAAAAGGTGAATCATCCACACTAGCTCATAAAAGGAAACGTCCACTTATGTGTTGCTTTAATTAAAAGCTACGTGGTTTGTGGAAAGGTGAGTCATCCACACTAGCAAATAAAAGGACACATCATTTAATACTCCCTCTTGGATTACCACGGTTTTAAGTTTGTTATTTTGTTAAAATCTTATCGGTAAAATTCAATGGGACAAAATCCGGACAAAGAAAAAAGAGTACAACAAAGATAGCTGAGAACAGTGTTGGACACGCATATGCTGTCTCGTTAAAATCTTGACAAGGAAAATCCAGTGGGACAAAACCTTGACGAAAGAAAAAGAGTACAACACGTTATAGTCCATAACTCCCCCTTAATAAAATCTTTGTCAATTTTTCTGTTTGTATATATGGCCCATCCGATTCCATAAATCAGCTTCCGGAAGAGCTTTGTCGTTAATGACTTGGTGAACAGATTAGCATAATTCTCACATGATTGTACCTTCTGGATATCAATTTCGTTATTCTTCTGGAGGTGGTGAGAATAAAATAATTTCGGCGAAATATGCTTCGTTCTATCACCTTTGATGTAGCCTTCTTTAATTTGTGCTATGCAAGCTGAGTTGTCTTCACAAATTATTGTTGGTGTGCCGGTAATGGATGGTAGACCATATGAACTTCTGATATGCTCGATTAATGAACTCAGCCACACACATTCTCTACTTGCTTCATGTAAAGCGATTATTTCGGAGTGATTTGAGGATGTAGATGGCATGCTCTGCTTACAAGCCATGAAATTGCAGTGGCACCACTAGTGAAGACATATCCTGTCTGGGAAATTGCTTTATGTGGATCTGAAAGATAGCAAGCATCTGTGTAGCCTTTAATCTTCGAGCAGTCTTCTGAGTCTTTTGAGTAGAACAGTCCCACGTTTGTAGTTCCACGCAGGTAACGAAAAATGTGTTTTACTCCAACCCAATGTCTCTTTATTGGCGCAGAACTGTACCTGGCTAACAAATTTACTGGAAAAGAAATATTAGGTCTAGTACATTGATCCAAATACAATAACCCACCGATGGCACTCAAATAGGGCACTTCTTGACCAAGAAGTGTTTTGTTTTCCTCTTTAGGGCGAAATGGATCTCTTTAGGATCAATAGACCTTACAACCATCGGGTGCTAAGCGGATATAACTTGTCCATATTAAAACGTTTAAGAAGTTTCTCAGTATACGCCGACTGAGGGACAAGAATTCTGCCTTCCTAATGCTCGATTTGTAAGCCAAGATAAAATTTTGTTTTACCGAGATCTTTCATCTCGAACTCCTTCTTTAATCATTTTTGTGATTTGGATAACTCTTCAGGAGTTCCAATGAGATTGATGTCATCTACATACACAACAATTATAGCAAATCCAGTGTTTTCCTTTTTAATAAAAATACATGGGAATATAGGATTGTTCACATACCCCTAACTTAACAAGTATTCACTTAGACGATTGTACCACATTCTTCCAGATTGTTTCAAACCATACAAGGCTCGATTAGTTTTAGTGAATACATATGACATGGTCTATCTGCTGATAACTGAAAACCTTCAGGGATTTTGATATAGATATCTATATTTAGTTTTCCATACAGATACCGAGTAACCACATCTATTAGATGCATACCGAGTCCTTCATGGACTACGAGAGTAATCAACTACTGAAAAGTAATTGCATCCATTACAGGAAAATATGTTTCCTCATAATCAATCCCTGGTCTCCGTGAGAAACCTTGTGCCACTAATCTTGTTTTATAGCAAACGACTTCTTTTTTCTCATTTCCCTTGCGCACAAACACCCATTTGCACCCAACTGGGCTTACATTATCTGGTATTCGGACTACAGTACCAAAAATATTACGCTTAGCAAGAGAAAATAATTCTGCTTGGATTGCCCTTTTCCATTACGGCCAATCATCCCTTTGACGACATTCCCGTATAGAGTTTGGTTCAACACCATCATTATCCAAAGCAATGTCAGTAGATACTGTAAATGAAAATACATCGTCAACAATCATTGTGTTTCGACCCCAAACTTCTCTATTGCATGCATAATTAATATATGCTTCCTCATTTGAGGTTCCATTGTCTCTGTAGAGACATTCTCCTCTTCAAGAGATCTATTTTCCGAGAGTTTGGATCCTTCTTTAATGGTCTCCCCAAGAGCACCATTAAACAATGATTGAGATTGGTTTTTCCTCTTTCGAGGAGTAAAATCTTTTGAACCAAATGGTCGTCCACGCTTACGATGTTCCTTAGACGACTCATTTGCTACTACATCCATGTTTTGTTCCATAGGAACATCAATACGTGATGGAGCATTTCTAGATGGCACATCTACCTTCATTATTTTTGTTGTATCTGTAAATGCATCTGGCATTTTTTGCGCACTTCAGTTTCACACTGAATAGTGCGCACATCAAGATAAGACAACTTTGGTGCATACCAGGATAACTCACAATGTTGATCAGGCGGTGACTTCCTCCCCCTAACAGCGGGAAGACTGTCTCATCAAAATGGCAATCTGCAAATCTTGTCGTAAAAACATTCCATGTTAATGGTTCAAGATATCGAATTATAGACGGTGAGTCAAATCCAACATATATCCCAAATCGACGTTGTGGTCCAAACTTGGTGCGTTGTGGTGGTGCAAGAGGAACATAAACAGCACAACCAAAAACACGTAAATGAGATATATCTGGTGGATGACCTAACACATGTTGTAAAGGTGAATACTGATTATTTGCACAAGGTCGGTAACGTACTAGTACAACAGCGTGCAAAATAGCATGTCCCCAAGCAGTTACAGGGAGATGAATTTTCATAAGCATAGATCGGGCAATGAACTGCAGGTGTTTAATGAATGATTCTATTAAACCATTTTGTTTATGCACATGAACAACAGGATGATCAACATCAATGCCTAACGACATATAATATGCGTCAAATGCCTTTGAAGAAAACTCTGCTGCACCATCAAGCCGAATAGACTTAATAGGATAATCAAGAAAATGAGCACGTAATCTAATAATTTGGGAAAGTAGCCGAGCAAATGCTAAATTACGTGTCAAAAGTAAACAAACATGTGACCATCTAGCAGAGGCATCGATTAGAACCATAAAGTACTGAAAGGGTCCACTATAGGGGTGTATATGAACACATATATCACCTTGTATTCTTTGTAAGAAAGCAGTTAATTCCAGAACCACTTTAGTCAAGGACGGTTTCGTAAACAGTTTCCCCAAAGAACAAGCAGTACAACCAAGTTCTTTGTTAGGCAGAATTTTCTGTAAATGATGTCCCTGACAGTTCTGAATAATTCTACTCATCATAGTAGAACCTGGGTGTCCAAGTCGATAGTGGCACAATAAAAATGTATTCGGGTCATAAAACATTCGAACTATGAACGAATAAGATTAAACTTTTTGAATATTTGTATGGTACAACCCAGAAGCGAGAGCTTCAAGCCTCTCAACAACATGCCTTTCGTTTGGTGATGTAATATACAAATACTCCTTATTATTATCATCAACCGTTTTAATGTGGTATCCATTACGACGTATATCTTTGAAACTCAACAGATTCCTGTGGGAACCGGAGGAATATAACGCGTCGTTGATAGTGAATATGGTACCACCTGGTAATGAGATACATGTTTTATAAGCACCTTCTACTAGTTTAGTTGAACCACTGATGGTAGTAATATTATCCTTGAACCTTTTAAAGGTGACAAAGTACTTAGTACTTCGAAATATTGAATTTGTCATTCCACTATCAACAAGAGAAAATTCACCATCGAGATTTCTTTCGAAGTCAATAACCTTCCATATACATAAAGAAGGTATAACATGGTTGCACAAAGTAAATTTGGCAAAACATGTATATTACACATATTCGTACATATTATACATGTGCAAAACCAAAAGATAAATACAAGCAAAAACAACAAAAAGAGGTAAGTACTAACACACAAAGTATGATATTACAACTTTAATTTACATTAAACAATTTATCAGCAAATTGATCAAACTTTGTCTGGTATGCAGTGCCCTCAAACTTAAGTAAGTAACCGGAAACCTCTAATTTTGGAGAGGCTGTGGAAATATGGCGTTCTTCCAAATTCATCCCGATGTCATCTTCTTTTCCCTTCTGAGTTTTCTCATTGAGATTTGGAGAAGAGCGACAGGCTTTATACCAATGGTCTTTACTACCACAGCGATAACAACCCTCGTCATTTTTCTTGGGGGGGTTTCCAGTCTTCTTAAACGATTCCCTTTTTTCTCGCTTTTCTTTTGTATTTTTATTATATGGATAGTTTCTGGCATTTTATACCTTTTACCCCCGCGTTTGTGCTTCTTTCCACGATAACCCTGTTTACCATGACCATGTCCATATCCAGAATACGATGCCCTATCTACTTCTGGCACCGGAGCAGAACCACAAGGATGTGACTCATGGTTTTTCACCAACAATTCGTTATTCTGCTCAGCTAAAAGAAGACAGCATAATAGATCATAATACCGTGTAAAACAGCGTTCGCGGTACAGTTGCGGCAGTACAATATACAAAGAGTGAAATGTACTCAGTGTCTTTTCTATCTTAGATTCTTCTGATAACGGTTCGCCGCACAATTCAAATTTAGCAGCGATCTTGTACAATTAAGAACTGTAAGCCCCTACGGACTTAAAATCCTGAAATCTCAGATGAATCCATTGGTTACGAATTTTTGGCAGGGTGACCACCTTATAATGGTCATATCTCTCCCTGAGATTATTCCATAAATTTTGAGGGTCTTCACAGTTCACAAACTCATCTCTTAGGGTCACGAATAGATGCCAACGTAAGTAAGTTACAACGTTGGTGCGTTCATTTGACGCACTATCTCCGCCACTGATCGTATGATCGAGCATTTTATCTTCCAGATACAACTCTACATCGAGCGCCCATGAAAGATAGTTTTCACCCGTAGTTTTAAATGTGATTACATCGAGATAAATTAAATTTAACGATATTTTAAAAAAATAAAACAGATAATATCAAACATATTTTTTAAATGTTACAACGGAACTTGAAACAATAGACATCTCTTTCCTTAGCTTGACTAAACCTTTAACACCACATTTTAATCTAAATAGTACTATTACTCATTTAACACTAAATAATTATAAGCTAATAGAACTAAGATTGGTGGTTATTGGGGTATTAAGATAACCAACTTTAGTAATTGGATACACTGTATATTTTACTAGAACTAGATATGAACTAATAGAAAATGTTTTATTTAACTTTCTATTTAACTTCTCATACAAAACGTCCATAAATTGTATAGTGAAGAGTCTATATATATAGCCTTAAAGTGCATGGAGTAAAAGGGCACAAGTTTAACACGTCCATTTATGTGTGTCGCTTTAATGAAGACTACGTGGGCTTGTAAAAAGGTGAATCATCCGCACAGCTTATAAAAGGATACGTTATTTAAGTTTGGGAAATTTTTCTACCAAATGTCGGAATTTAATTTAGAATGTTACTTTGACACATAAACGGATGGTTCTACACTTCTACTATCATGGCCCATGGCCATGTGGTTAAGAATTTTGTCCCTCGTTGGTCCATATTGAGTCATAATAAGGCTTCACATTTGCAAGGTTTTTTCTCAGGAATATGTTGGAAATGGAAGCCACGAGTTGCTCTTATCCGGTTTCACATAACTTGGACCATAAGGTTGAGGAATCATATAATCCACCCTTCTCTAAAAGAATATATTCCGCTACTTTTTTCTCTCTTTTTTTTCCTGTTAAATGTCGACATAATTACTGATATTATGTCACTTGCTACTCCTTGATACAGTATTTTATAAACTGTGAGACGTGGGAGTTTTTAGAAGGATGTATTTGGACTTTGGTCACTGTGTATAGAGTTGGAATTTTACCTATTGTGTTCGGTTATATTTTTCCTTCTTTTTCTTTTCGTCTTTAATTTTTTTTTTCCATTGCTGCTGGGTGCTGGCTTTCCAAGTAGGTGTGTTCATTTGCTGTACTGGACATTTCGAACAGTACAATTGTGGAGTACAGAGTACACGGATTGGAAAAATGGATCTTGTGGTGATTATTCCTGTGCAACTAATTGGATATGATCTGCCAAGGAACGGATATGATCTATAGATTCTATACTAAACAAAAAGTTGTGGATCACACGATATACAAAGGAACCAAGTACAGATAATTTTCACGTTTATCAAATGTGTTCTTCACTTTCAAAAATAAAATAATGTATTCTCTTAATCAGCAAGAATAAAATTAAAAATAAAATTGAACAAACTGAAACTCATTAAAATCTATGGAACAAATTCATTAAAATAGATTAGACAACTATACATTATAACTGTTTCAAACTCAACCGCTTAGAGCAAAGTTAGTTTAATAGAGAGTTTTAATATTGTATCCTTTTAAAATAGTTGAGAATGGAGCTGAAAAGGTGATTATCTCACTATATTAACTAATATTTGAACAGACTACACGACAAATAGATTGTTTTATGAAGAAAAAGATTTGAGTTGGGGGAAAACAATTTGCCATATGGGAGAAAAAACTATCATAAGGTATATTGTTTGACGTATATATATTTTTGCTAAAGTTCGTGTACGTACTTCTTATACTATAGCGTGGACAATGATTGATGAGTTATTTGCCTCAAAATCAAAGGCTAATATTTTAGTTATCCGACGTGAACTCCAACACATCCAAAAGGGAAACCGATCCATTATTGAGTATTTAGCACATACGAACCCACTTGCAGACTCTCTCGCCTCCGCCGGTCAATATATTTCTGATACGAACTTCATCGTATCCTACCTGATGGACTCGATTCATATTTTGAAACTATTTATGCTTTTCTTCAAACTTCTATGGTACATTTCACTGTTGAAACATTTGAAACTCACCTTTCGTCTTATGAACGCCGTATTGACAAGCAGAATAAGTCTCTTTGGAAGCCTCAAGTAAATGTCGTTAGATCCGTTCCAAACAGTGGCAACGTATCCTCACCCAATACTGATGCAACCTTTGTTATTTTCTAACTCTCCGACAAAACCTACCATACTTCTCAGGACTGTTTTAAGCGTTTTTTTTTTCACAATTTTAATCCTCCACGCAAGAAACCACCTAATAAGAACTCGCAACCCAACTCTTCGTAGGGCTTTGCTCCAACGACTTATGTTATTATTCCTGCACCAGTTTACACTTATGAACGACAGCGGTGTTGGGAAATAAAAGGAGGACGACACGTGTAAGATGATTAAGGAAAGAAGCAGTGGTTTTAAGAAGAACGAGAAGCACACAAACAAAGCCGTATGAAAGGATCGAGTAAATGACAGATGTGAAAGACTGAATATATCCATGCATGATTGACACATAAGATCGGGAAAGTAGTATCACACTGATCGAAACAGATAGTATTAAATGCTTATTGAATGGGAAAGTAAGAGTAATAAATGAACATGGAACGAGAAAGTAAAGGCAATAATTACTCTTATTACTTTAACCACATGATTGACACCTATGATCGGGACAAATATGATTCTCAAAGAACGAAGAGTACGTGTTAATCATACAAGGTAACAGACCAAAAAAGTGAAGAGTATGACCTGTCAACCATACAATCATCCCGATCTAAAGATAATAAGGAGAACGAAAGAAGGTATCGGGACAAGAGGGACCCATTAGATGATCTATAAATAGAAGAGATCATTCAACAGAGAGGGGGTCGGTCAATTGAAAGAAGAATAGGCTAAGGAAGAGTAATCAGAGAAGAAAGAAAAGATCATTATGTATGTATTTATTGAGTAAGATACTATTTAAAAGTTTTACTATGATGATTCATCTTCTATACTTATAAAGATTATGAATTAGATACTGAATTAGAGACTGTAATTTGATCAAATGTTTGATTGTAAATAAATGGTTAATTGAAACCTTTTTAATTAATTGATTTTAAAGAGGATTTTGTGTATCAAAATATTAGTTAAAATCTTTCTATTTACTGTATTTTATCAAATTAATGGTTGTTCATGTCAATGGGAATTTTGGCATAAACAGGCGGCACGTCTCATCATATGCCAATAATATTTCTTATCTCCATGCTTCAATTGAATACACCAGGACGGATCAGGTAAATGTTTCTAGTGGTTCAAATCTACCCATATCCTATACAGGTTCGGACTTATTAACCACTCCTACTCATAATCTTTACTTTTCGATACCTTGTGTGTTCCTCATATTTTCCATAACCTTTTATCTGTATCACAGTTTTATCATGACAATAACGCCATCTTCGAATTTATCAACTCTTATTATCTTGTGAAGGATCGTCAAAAGGGGAAAGTATTTCTACAGGGAAGCTTAAAAAACGGTTTTTATAAATTGAGTCATGTTTCATCGTCCATGGCAGCGTTTGTAGAAGAACAAACATCATAATAATTGTGACTACCAAAAATCTAAGCCTTTAGATCACAACCATCGAAGTCAGAAACATAATCGGATCAAATCTATTGTGACTACTAAAAATCTAAAGCTTTGGATCACAACCATCAAAGTCAGAAACATAATCGGATCAAATCTCTTTAAATGGAAATGAAACATGTTAACAACTTGAAGAATGTAATTGATACTTATTAATAATCAAAATCATAAATTGAAACTTGTATCAACACAATGATTTAACGTGGTTCGACAATCAAATTGTCTACGTCCACGGGTGATAAGATTGAAATCATTTTTATTCATGTTTATATGTTAAGAAGGATATCAAACAACATAATTAAAGTCAAATTAATCAAAGAACAATTGAACTATCAAATTAACATAAGTCTCATACCTAAACTCTTTGTTCTGATCCTATTCCTTATGTCCAAATTTTCCCGAATTTTTCCAATCCCTCTTTCTGTTCTAGAGTTTGGTATTTATAACAAATTCTATGGGTCCCTCCAATCTAAACTTTCCACATATTAGTTCTTATCCAAACTTCGAAATGAAATGTATCTGCAAGACTTATTTGCATTTCCTGCAAGACTTGATTTGCGTTCTTTGTATTTCCTTTAGTTTCTCACTTGGTATCCCGTACCTCCTCTGCGGATTGGTACTCAAGCTGTTGTTTTTGGATTTGGATGAACATTACGATCTTATTAGAATTTTGGCATGTATGACATGTGGCCATTGAAAATGACTTGTCATACTTTAGTTTATTTTGTTCCGCAAGCTGTATAGCTGAGACGTGTCCACCATGCACCGATATTCGTCAAATCCCTTTATTCTGTCAAGCTTTCCCGTAACTTGTGTGTCAGCCATGCAACGAAACTGTCTGTTTCGTGCAGTGTGTCATGCTTTTCCGCAACTAACGTTCAATCATGCAACGAAGCTGTCTGTTTTAGTACTTATCCAAATTTCAGATGTTTGTTTCAGTACCTCTTAAAAAGTTCTGTTTCAGTGTTTCTCATTTTATTATAATATGATACCCCTCTCATGGTATTTGAACACGTGTAGTTTGGGATTTAATACCCTCACAATTTGCCCCTTTTTTGCTTTTGAATTTTGGCATTATGGTAAAAATTTAAAAAGGAAAAATAGTTATTACTCTTTCGATTTTCACGCCTAGCAATAAATTTTCTTCCCACGTTTACTTTTCCCAATTTTCACGCCATTAATAAATTCTCTCCCCACGTTTCTGTCAGTTGGCGGTTTCGAGGAAATCATATCTCTGATAAAGTTTCTCTCTTTTTCACTTTTTGACGGTTTCGTCAGTTTCAGTCTTCTCTTATTTAATGTTAGCCACATCTCATATCTCATTCTTTATCTTCTTTGTCTTTTTCTTCTTAAAGTTTTTGTGCTTTTCATTCTTCTGAAATTTTCAAAGATTCCTCGGTGCCTTTTCATTCTTATGAACTTTAGTGATTAAGGATTTTTTGCATCGGGATCAAGTCTTCTTTTCATTAAATCATTAAATTTGCCTTCTGTCTTTTACTTCGTTACAGGTAATCCTCTTAATTTTTTCCTTAATGTATTTGTTTATTTATCAATTTCTTTGACTGAATCTTTTAGAGTAGTCAGTGATGATGATGGTGTTGATGATATTTTTTTTTTGATGTCTGGTTGTTCTATCATGATCTTTTTCTTTCCTGGATCAGAAAATTGTTTACTGGTTTGTATTTTGATTCATTGAACATCTTGTTGCTCTTCTGTTTTGTAACATTTCTGTTTTGTTCTTTCTTTTGATCATGGTGTACTTACTTTCTCTTATTTTCATATGTATATAAAAATTTATCATGACTGGAAAGAATGATAACAAAGCTGCTGCTGGTGCTTTTTCATCAGGATGATCATCTTTTAGATAGGAAGTCATCCCGCTATGCTATGATGAGGAAGAAGGGGGTAGATGAATCTGGTAGTTCAGGAGTTCAACCTTCCAATTTAATAAGGTCCGCAGAATGTATCTGTTGTGGCCAACAAACCAACTTCTAAAAATAAGCGGTTAAACGAAAACTTGAGCTTTAGGTCGATGAACCTTGCGGAGTTTAAAAAGAAGCACAATCTTCAGCGATTTAAAGTTTCCTTCTACGATCCTACTGAAGGAGACGAAATTACGTTGGAGATGATGGAGAAGTTCAAGTATAGCAACAACAGGCTGTTAATACCCGCGGGAGTATTGGATGCGGGCTTGAAGCTTCCTCTGTACCAGAGCAGAAATTCTTTTCAAATTGAGGTTCTCGCAAGCCGTAACAAGCCCAAGCATAGTTTAGTCCGGTCCGTTACCCAATATAACGGGAATTGGTGGGGCGTGTTGGATGAATATAGAATGCGTAGCAGGGGAAAAACCAACTTCACGTTTTAAGTTCCCGACCCCGCGGAATGTAAATACTACACGATGGATAACTTCCATGCTACATACTCAGACGATATATCTGCGAAAAATTATAAGAAGTGGAGTGTCGGTCCGGGCAGCAGAGGTGGTGAAGGATTCCGTTTACTCTAGGTGATTGATAACTCCAAGTTGAACGTTGTTCCTGGGTCGCGGAATCCTTTACAGGAAAAGCTCCGCGATGATTATGATTTCAGGTGGTACCGCACTCCCCTGGTCATTGAAGGTCCATGGGTCTTCGGGTTCATCCAAGAAAGCGTGGTTTACAACCTTCTATCGCGTTTTCATCCTTACTGCCCCGGCGGTTGAATTTTGAAGGCTTTGCTTTTTCGCTTGTCAATGTGATACGTAAAATTCCCTCTATCTTTTTATATCATGCTTTAAACATTGTTTAATTGTTTTTCTCTTTTTATAACCGCAAGCTGAAGGGAGCGCAAAAGATGATTCGGGGGTTAAGCGCAAAGCCGCAACTCCCTCAGAAAAGGTATTGATTTATCCAAATAAGTTCTAGTGATCCTTATGAACTTTATTTAATGAGTTCTTACGGTATATTGACAGGGTCGGAAGAAAGCTACGGTTACGCCCCGTGCTTCCACCGATAGGGAGGAAGGAAAAATTTGAGAATCTCCCTATTGTCATCCAGAGTTAAGAAATGTAGATAGCTCTGCTAATGCTGAAAGAAATGAAGAAGAACAGAATGTCCCTCTTCAGATAACAAATTTTGAGTATGCGGAATTAATTGGCGTTGTGGTGGAATCTACAGATATTGCGGTCAGTTTTCCGCACCAAGCTGCTGATTCTGAACCTTTCATCCTTTCTCAACTCTCTCCCTTGTTCGGAGATGATCTTGTCGAACCTTCTACAAGTGAAGATGATTCAACTGATAAAGAGGATCTCCCCGTTCAGGGTGAGCTGGGAAATACTTCAGTAGAAAAGGGAGGGCAGGCAAACGCTGCGGTAGCAGATGAGTCGGCAAATACTAGAGCAGTAGAAGGTGAACCAGCAAATACTATGGTAGAAACTGCTCCTACAATAGTTAATGTTGCAAGCGTAGCTGTCGCTGATGCAGTGCAAATAAATGAAGATATCCCGCAGAAGAATAAAGGCAAAGGAGTTGCGAGTGATTCAAATCTTTTAGAAAAGGAGGAAGAAGCCTTCTGTTGGTTTATTTCAAAGGAGCTATTGTCTGTTCCATGCGATTGTCTGCCGGTGGAATCAGATAGTCCTGCAGTCGCTAACTTGCAGGAGTACATGCGGTCTGCACCGTATGAAGCAGTGAAAGATGCCTGGCTAAGAAGTCAAGGCCAACCCATCAACCCCTCCTTCTACATAAATCAACCTTCTTCTCTTACAGAGACAGTTGCACTTGCAGATGGTGAAGTGTACTCTTTCCCGCAACAAGCTCTCTTGCAAGTATTCTTATTGTTTTAATAACCTTAGATCATATTTTATTTTCATCTTTATTTATAACTTTAATCCTGCAAATTGCAGCTTGCCCAGGGTCAAAACGCCGCATATATAGCTTATAAATTTTATAAGGGACGGTCCATGAAGATGGAGACCCAATTCAGGACTGTGGAAGAAGAAGCTGTGGGTTTGAAGCGGGAAAATGATGCGCTTCGTCAGCAGTTGCTTGATCTTCAAAATCAAGGTTTAATAATTTTCCTCTCGTCATTTCTCTTATTTCATTTTCATGTTTCTAAATTATTTTATGAGATCAGCGGGGGATTCAAACCTTATATCTAGGCTGCGACATAGAGATACGCGTCTGAAAGAACATGTGTTGAAAATTAATAATGAAAATGTGGAGATCAAGGGAAGATTTAATAACTTGGTTGAAAAGATAAATGATTCAGAATCAAATCATCGGCTTCTAGAGCACCTCCTGAAATGGAGAGTACCTGATACAATAATTAATGTCATGTTAGGCATCTCTGTAGCGAAAGATCCAATAGTCATACACTCATAGACATTTATATGGACTCTCTAAAGGGATTGCATTTGTTCTGCTTTACCTAGTATGAAGACAAATTATTGTATGATTGCATTGTTGGTTATGTGTAATATGGTTTGAGATATTGTGCGTTCCAAGGGTGTCGTAAGATTTCTCCATTCATATTCTGAAAGTGGTAAACCTTGTCCCGCAATATCTTGTATAACATATGGCCCTCCCTATGTGGGTGCAAATTTTGTTATTTTTTTGTCTCTTTGATATTCTGGTATTTGTAGTAGAACATACTGCCCTTCAACAAAATGCCGTAACTTGAATTTCTTTTTATATTCTCTTGCCAATCTTCTTTGATAATTATCCATTCTTTGGAGCGTAACCTCCCTTCTTTATTCTAAATCATCAAACTTCTCAAGCAGTTGTGGGTAAAATAATTTCCGTTGGAATAACTGCCTCCGCCCCATAAGTAAGAAGAAATGGTGATTCCCCAGTGGCTTCTCTTTTTGTCGTGTGATATGCCCACAAAGTGTTATGAAGCTGTTCGCACCATCGTCTATGATGTCTATCTAGAGTCTTTTTTAAATTCATGGTAATAGTTTTATTTGTAGCTTCAGCTTGTCCATTACGTTGAGGGTAAAGTGGAGTGGACTTGACGTTCTTTTGGATATTAAATGCTTCAAAAAGCATATCAATATTTTTCCCTTGTAATTGTTGTCCATTGTCCGAGACTATAGCTACCGGGATTCAGAATCTGCAAATTATATCTTCGAATAAAAACTTGAAAACATCTGTATCCCTAATACGAGCAAGAGCTTTGGCTTCAACCCATTTAGTGAAATAATCAGTTGCTACAGTTAAATATTTTCTTTTTTGTGTGCCTTCCACTAAGGACCCAACAATATCTACTCCCCATTTTGCGAACGGCCATACGCTGAGTACAGAATTAAGTTCTGTTGTAGGAGCTTATATCAATTGCTCTTATTCCGGTATTTCCTTTGTTTAATTCTCTTTGCAAAGCGTTGACATTCTTCGCACCTTCTTGCTAGTTTCTTCGCATCTTTATGCATAAATGGTCAGTAATATCCTTGCGTTTTTGCCTTTAATGCGAGTGATCGTCTTCCACTATGATTTCCCACATCTTCATAATGTATATCTGTGAGAATACGTTGTCCTTCTTTTTGTGACAAACATCGTAGCAACGGTCCCAAGAAAGATCTGCGACACAAAATTTTATCCCGCAATTGATAATTTGCAGATTTTGATTGCACTTTCCTTGCCTCTTTAGTGTCTGCGGGCAACATCCCATTTTGTAAGTACTGAAGTATCGGGAGCCTCCAATCCTCTTCAGATGATTCATCTTCTAGTTTCTGTGGAAGGTTTGCATCATCTTTAATTGCTGCATCTTCTATGTTTTCGACTGCTCATAACTTTATTGATGGCTCATTGAATAAATGAATGCTAACACATAAGCATGGCGATTTTTCTCTCGGGATAAATGTCAAAAAATTATGTTAGGAATTTGGGATGCCAATTTTTGAACAAGATTCTTGCATTCTATCAAGTCTTCATCAAGTGCTTGATACTTCAATTTAACCTGCCGAATTATCAGTTGTGAATAACTTGTAAGCCGCACGTCATTTATTCCCAACTCGATGATAAGCCGTAGAGCATGAACCACAACCTCATATTCTACTATATTATATGTGTGTTCACTGAATTCAAGACGAAATACATGTACCATGCGATCTCCTGTGGCGGTTGTAATCACAATTCCGATTCCCGCACCTTCTTTATTCCTTGCCCCATCAACAAACACTTCCCATCTGCGGGAGTTTACAGAACTCAAAATATCTTGGGAATCATCATCTTCTATTCCGGGTAAACCTTGGATTTCAAAGTCATCATCCAGTGGTAAATCTGCAAGGAAATCTGCCAAGACCTGTGATTTTTGTGCAGTTTGTATTTCAAATATGATGTGGAATTGTTCCAATTGTGCATTCCATTTAGCTATTCTCCCTACTTTTCCCGCATTCTTTAGTACAGATTCTAACGGAGCCTTACTTGGTACCCGCACATAGTGTGTTAGAAAATATGTGCGCAATTTTGTGTGGAAAAAACTAGTGCTAATATCAATTGTTCAATTTTGGTGTAATTCCTTTCTACCTTCTCATTTGTTCGTACAAATACCACACTTACAACATCTTCTGTTGTAGCTATGTACGAGGCCAGCACTTCTTCAGGCTTTGGTTTTTGTAGTGCGGGTAATGTGGCGAGATAAGCTTTGAAGTTTTGAAAGGCTTGGTCACAATTTTCATTCCATACAAATTTTCTTTTCTTCTTCATTGTGTCAAAAAATGGTTTGCATCTGTCTGATGATCTGGCAATGAATCTGCTAAGTGCAGCTTAGCATCCATTTAATCTTTGTACTTCCTTTATATTCCTTGGAGATGGCATATTAACAATCACTTGTACTTTTGCTGGGTCAACTTCAATCCCTTTTTTGTAACCAAGTAACCCAAGAACTTCCCGGATGTAACTCCAAAAATACATTTGTCCGGATTGTCTTTCATTCTATATTTTTGTAGAGCTTCAAATATTTCCCTCAAATCTTGTAAATGATCCTTTGAAAGTTTATATTTTTTAGCATATCATCTACATAGACTTCCAAGGTGCGGCCTATCCATGGTTTAAAGATTGCATCTACCAGTCGCTGATAGGTTGCTCCCGCATTCCTTAACCCAAATGGCATTCTAGTATAGCAGTACATACCGTGTGGGGTAAAAAATGCAGTATGTTCCTGATCCTCTTCAGCTAAATTAATTTGATTATACCCTGATTGTCCATCCATGAAAGATAAAGCCTCATGCCCCTCAACTGCATCTACTAGTTGATCAATGCTAGGGAGCGGATAACTATCTTTGGGGCATGCCTTGTTCAAGTTGGTGAAATCTGTACAAATCTTTACTCCTCCATTCTTCTTTGGTACAATTACCACGTTGGGGGGTAGCGCACCTCTCGAATAAATCCCGCATCCATGAGATTCTTTAATTCCTTTTCAACTGGCAAATGATATTCGGGTGCCACTTTGCGTATGCGCTGCCGAAGGGTATGGTACCCGGATTTATATGCAACTCATGGAGAACAATATTTGGATCAATGCCTGGCATATCCTCCATTTTCTAGGCGAAAATATCCACATAATCTCTAAATAGAGTGACCAAATCATGTTCCCTTTCCGATTCCATTAATGTTCCAATTTTGATTATTTTTGGAGCTTCTTGCGTTCCTATATTGACATTTTTGGTTTCTTCAATTCCTGAGAAAGTGGATTTGGGAGCTCCTAAAAGTGTGGGAGCTCCATTTTAATTGTTATTCTGGAATACTTCCTCTTTCTTTAGTTTTTGGCATGTTTGCTTCTGATGAAGTGTTTTCATTTGTTTCATTTACTAACCCTCTTCCCGCATTCTCAATCAAATATTGGTTTATTGCTTCTTCTTTGGCTTTTATCTTTCGTTCTTTCTTTCTATTTTGTTGTTGCTAAACTCGTTCCTCATTCATGCGAATTTCTGCGAGGATACAAGATTTTACAACATTCCGATCCCCTTTTATCTCCATCTCCCCTTGCGGTTTCAGGAATCGCAAGTATTGGTGATATGTTGAGGTCACTCCTTTCAATTGGTGGACCCAATGTCTACCCATGATGGCATTATATGGAGATGGTGCCTCCACTACACTGAATTTAGTCAAAATGCTTATTGGTCCTGCCATAACATCAAGTAAAATTTCCCCTTTTGGTTTTGATGCTATCTCATTAAACCCATAAATGGTGTAGTAAGAAGGTGTAAGTTGATCGTCCTTTAATCCTATTTTTGGAATGTGTCATAAAATAACACATTAAGGGAGATTCCTCCATCCATGAGGATCTTTTTTACGTTCCACCCAGATACTGGTAGAGAGTACCAACGGATCATTATGTGTTTCAATTTCCTAATCAACCTCGTCCGCTGAAAAAGGTAACGGGGAAGACATCCATTCTTCCCATGTTTCTGTGACTGTCCCCGCAACTTTGAAGATTTCATGTCTGTGAATCCTTTTACGCAGCTTCTTGTCAATGGCTGCGCTCATAGATGATTGACCTGACTCGGTATAGGAAATCATATTGATGTTTGGATTATTCTGTGGAATATTTACAGTTTTTCCTATGTTGATCCTTGGTGGAGGATTGGGAAAATAAAGAAATTCTTTCAGCTCTCCCATATCAATCAATTTTTGGACTTGCAACTTCAAATTCCTGCATCTGCTTGTGGGATGGCCCTGAAAAACAATGATATTCACAATAATCCTTGGAATTTTGTGTGTGTGATGGCTGCTTTCCTTTTGCCCATGGCCATTCAAAATCTTGCCTGTTCTTAATGGAATTTAGAATTTGTGAGTAAGGGGGTGTTGAGTTTAGTGAAAAATCGATCCTCAAATTGGCGGTTGAACTTTCTTTCATCATCTGCCCTGCCTCGTTTGAATTCGATATTAGGATTTTCACCCGCAACCCTCTTTCTGGAACTTGTTGATGGTTCTACAAAATTTGCCCTGTTGGCAACCCTTTGATGTTGGGAAATTATTCTCGGATGTTGTTTTTGAATATCCTGCAACCTTACATATTTTTCAATAATTTCCCTGAGATCCTCTTCGGTTTTCAGATTTTTCCCATGAATATCTACAAAGAGTGGGCTCATTCGGTTGGTTATCCCTCATTTGTAGAAGTTAATAGAAATTTCTGGATTTACATTCCATATTGCTTGATAGATCGCCTTCCATCGATCTATGTAGTCTCGGATAGTCTCCTCTGTCCAAGACACAAGGCCAAACAACTTGTCCATCCCAGCGTCTGCGGGTTTATTATACATGTATGTTTCCAAAAATTTACGAGTCAGTTGTGCATACGAATGTATTGACCCTTCTGATAAATTATCATACCATGTTAATGCTGACCCTTTCAAACTTGAAGAAAAATATCTACACATGATTGTATCATTCTGTTCCCAACGGGTCATATTGCGATTGTAGTATTTTAAGTGAGTCGTTGGTTCCTTCGTCCCATCATAACATTCAAAGATGGAAAGATTGCACTTATGCGGGATAGAGGCATGCGCAAGGTGTGAGGCCAATGGTGTTCTACTGGCCTCTTTTAGCACTTCTTCAAGTCGTCCTCCCTCCTGTTTTTTATTTTTTAAAGTTTTGATTTATGTTCTCATCTGTTCCAAGTCCTCTAAATATTTTTGCCATCTGCTGTTTTGCGGTTCTGAATCATCAAAATCTAGTCTATCTGACTCATACCGCTAATTTATCTTGTTTTGTCTTGAGTGAAAATA
The DNA here is from genome assembly GCA_023531435.1 of Papaver californicum. Taxonomy (NCBI): domain Eukaryota; kingdom Viridiplantae; phylum Streptophyta; class Magnoliopsida; order Ranunculales; family Papaveraceae; genus Papaver; species Papaver californicum. The sequence goes on along the minus strand of JAJJMC010010567.1, from coordinate 1,086,650 downwards.
CGTATCATGTGCGGGTTCCACTACCATCACCATTTAATCTTGATTAATTCTTGCTTTACTTTTTGCGGATCTGTTTGAGCTTGCCTCTTGCCCCTGTATCCTGGTAACAGATGCTTCCGCATCTTGTTGGGCTTTATTTCTAAGCATCTGATTTTCTTGGGTTAAGATGGCAATTTTTTCTGTACAAGTTTTCTGAACCTTGCGCATTTCATTCATTTCTTCAAGTAGTTGATTAATAGGGTCAACCCTGTTTTACGATGCTTCTTCATGTGGTTGATTAATTAACTGGAATATTTTCCTGAGCATCCAAGGGTTGTGGTCCTTGGGATTCTTCTACTATTTCTCTTTCTGGAAGAGTCTCTATTGTCTGTTTTCCCAAATTTCTTATATCACCATCTTTTTCTTGCACGGTTCTATTTGCAACTGTTTCCATTTACGTAATTTCTTTTGAAATATTATAATATCTTCTTTGTTCAATCTTGTGCTGTCGTAGAAGTTTCTTTGTCGATGTTCTAACAAGAGTCCAGATAATGAGATATGTGTTTCAAGAAATTTTAGCATCCGTAATATATATATATATATGTACAAAATTGTCTGATAGAAAACATCTAGCTAAAATTTGATATTTTACGTAAAAGCTAGACAACTTTCCAATTTAACTTAGATTTTATAAGTTCATTAAATCATTTTTTGCAAACATATCAGAAGCAAGTTCAATTCAAGGCTTATTTTGTCGTTTTAACAAGAATCAAAACTAGGTAGTTTTATTATAATTTTAATTCATTCAAACAATTAAATCAGAGATATATAAATTTAATGGTTTCACGTTTAATTCTTTTGTAAAATTATTATAAAACATAATATTTTGGTGGAAGTTTATGAAAAAAGTTTTCAATCCCATGATTAAGAGAACGTATAAGGTATCTAGGAATATTAATATAAATGAAAGGTATCAATTAAAGTAGTATTGTGCAAACAATTAAATCTGTATAAACATCAGTTGAAAGAACTCTTAATTAAAAATGTTGTGATAGGGGGTTTTATAAGATAATAAAATTCAAATTTTCTAAAAATGAAGATTTGGACAGGTAGAATAAATTCTTTTACCTCTCCCTGTTTCTAGCGCCAAATTGTGACTACCAAAAATCTAAGCCTTTGGATCACAACCATCAAAGTCAGAAACATAATCGGATCAAATCTCTTTAAATGGAAATGAAACATGTTAACAATTTGAAGAATGTAATTGATACTTATTAATAATCAAAATCAGATATTGAAACTTGTATCAACATAATGATTTAACGTGGTTCGACAATCAAATTGTCTACATCCACGGGTGATAAGATTGAGATCATTTTTATTCATGTTTATATGTTACAGAAGGATATCAAAAAACATAATTAAAGTCAAATTAATCAAAGAACAATTTAACTATCAAATTAACACAAGTGTCATACCTAAGCTCTTTGTTCTGACCTATTCCTTATGTCCAATTTTCCCCGAATTTTTCCAGTCCCTCTTTCTGTTCAAGAGTTTGGTATTTATAGCAAATTATATGGGTCCTCCAATCTAAACTTTCCACATATTAGTTCTTATCCAAACTTCTAAATGAAATGTATCTGCAAGACTTATTTGCATTTCCCGCAAGACTTGATTTGCGTTCTTTGTATTTCCTTTAGTTTCTCACTTGGTATCCCGTACCTCCTCTGCGGATTGGTACTCAAGTTGTTGTTTTTGGATTTGGATGAACGTTACGATCTTATTAGAATTTTGGCATGTCTGACATGTGGCCGTTGAAAATAACTTGTCATGCTTTAGTTTCTTTTGTTCCGCAAGTTGTATAGTTGAGACGTGTCCATCACGCACCGATATTTGTCAGATCCCTTTATTGTGTCAAGTTTTCCCGCAACTTGTGTATCAGCCATGCAATGAAACTGTCTGTTTTGTGTAGTGTGCCATGCTTTCCCGTAAGTAACGTGTCAATCATACAACGAATCTGATACTCCTCTCATGGTATTTGAACACGTGTAATTTGGGATTTAATACCCTCACAACAATCATGTCACAATCGCTTAGGCCATTCGATGTCACGTACAGTAAAATAAGTGGTATCTCTCATAAGCTTCCGATGTCTAATTCCAAATTTTTTTTTTGTCAATCTTGTTTAGAAAATAAGACTCATAAACTGTCTTTTCATTCTAATACTACCGTATAGTCCAAATAACTAGACTTAATTATCTCAGATGTTTGGAGTCCTACACTATCTTATCCAGTGAAGGTTATCGTTATTATGTATATTTTTCGATGATTTTAGCCATTTCACTAGGATTTATGCGATGCATTCCAAAACAGATGTTGTTCCTCTTTTTTTGTTATTCTCTAAGCATGTGGAGAACCTCTTTAAAACTAAAATCAAAGAATTTCAAATTGATAATGGAACCGAATATAATCGTATTAAACCCATCCTTTGTGAAAATGACACTCTTCATCGACTATCTTGTCCACATACTTCCCTCCAAAATGGTTTAGTTGAAAGGCGTCATGATCTCGTTGAAACCGGTTTAAGTTTTTGTCTGTGGCATATGTTTATGTCTAATTTTGGTATAATACATTATTTACGACTTGTTTTCTTATAAATAGAGTTCATTCATCGCCGACTGGATCTTGTTCTCCATATGAATTACCTTTAATAAGGTTCATAATTATGTATCTCTTAAAACCTTTGGTTGTTTATGTTATTCCCATTAATTGGAGACTAGATCTTCTCATATGTATTTCTAGGATATGATGCATCTAGGAAAGGTTATAAGTTTCTTTATTTTACTTGCAGGAAGAATCTATTGGTCTCGCCATGTCGAGGACTCTTATCCATACGTTGATGACCTTCCGGAACCGCTTCATCATCTCCATCCAAACGGGTAAATCTAAAATCCTTCATGTATTTAGCCGTACCACTCCTCGCATCATTGTACAAATCCAACCAAGCTCAAATTCATTTCGTGTTAGCTCTGTATCTTTCAAACAGCAAACCCAAGTCCCACCACCAGTTACTCACTTATCCATCCACCAAGTTCAGTACCCAACTCCCATTCCCCCTGCTACTTCTATTTCTCATACATACCCTATTTCACCCTCAACCTCTTTAACAAACCTTTTACCTCCATTACATACAACTCCTGATCAATCTTATATATACAAAATCGCCTCAATATCAACCCTACACATGTAGCCTTACCACCGCCGATTGTTTCTAATGAGCATGGGATGGTTATACGAGGAAAAAGAGTATTTTTAAGCCGAAGGTTCTCATGGCATCTAAACATGCTAAGATGTTGATGCTCTTTTTGAACCTAGTTGTAATACATAAGAAAAAATCGGATCCTAAATAGTGTGTTTTTATGGATAATGAATCAATGCATTAATCAAGAATGGCACCTGGTCGTTGGTTCCTTGGTCATCAGACATGAACCTATTCAGTTGTAAGTAGTTTTTCGGATTAAGCGCAAAGCTGATGGTATCATTGAATGATACAAGTCTCGTTTGGTCGCAAAAGGTTTTAATCAGTAAGAAGGCATATATTATAGAAAAAAGTTTAGTCTTGTGATAAAACTTTGCGGAATCCGTGTTGTTCTCACTCTTGCTTTAACTTATAACTACCCAGTGTTCTCACAGTTTCACTCACAAAACTATTAGGTTTGACATCCCCAATGGGTACACAATGGAATCTTTCTGGTATCAAGATGAAGAGAAGTATGAAATATATGAGAGTGATACTGAATTGAGTAATATTTTGGAAAACCAAATTAAACTTGCCAAGGATGATAATGATAACGTTGATGTCGGGATTGTGGAGGCAGAAACTAATGAAGAATACTTGAAAATTTTGATGGAGGACCACGACACACAAGAGGTAAATAATTCAATTGAATTCTTAGAGAAAGACGAGGATCCCATGCTACAAGAGAATTTGGAAAGGTTTGACTAACCCTTTCCCTATTGATCATTTTCCTTACCTCAATTAGGCTTGAATTATGTGTTTCATAAGTTTTGTTGAATTAATTTGCTTCTAAATATCCGTCATTGGAAATACTTGATTCTCATACTATGCAGGTTTACAAAAAGGAATCTATAGAAGTTCTCGAATTTTATATTCTCTATACACTTCCAAATGTAGAAGGGACTAAGTGTGGGGGAAACTTCTATCGAGCGATAACTTCACTGTTATTTTCTCGTATTCATATTTGTATGGAAGTTATTGTTTACAATACAAATTTTTCTATGGGTAGATCCCCAAATTTTCAGGTTGTTGGTAAACGGACAACCAGAAAGTCGGGATGACGACGTTAAACCAAGCGATGCATGGGAGGAAACCCATTGGTTTAGTATTTCTTATATTTTTTTTCTTAGTTTTTCATATGATTTTAGGATTTATCACCTTGAATTTCCATTGGATTAGTCAATTTACATTGAGGGCAATGTAAAGTTTAAGTGTGGGGGGGCGGTTAAGCAAATATAATTGGTAGTATTCACTTTCGTAGGTAGAATTTTTCAGAATTTCTTGTACCTTTTTGCATGAAACTCCAACTTTTAGATATTATAGAGTCACTTTGTATACGTTTAGTTAAGTTTACATACACAGTTTTTACCAAAAAATTGAACTTAGAATTGCTAGAACTTACATTCGGTATTCTTAGTCATCGAGAGAATAATCGTGATGAACTTAACCATATATATGCAGGTGGAGAATTAAGTGTGAAAGGTATATAGTATTAGAAATCAAATCAATCATTAGTGGAGACTACCCTTGTAACACCCCGCATTAATGACAAAGGGGTAAAATAGTAATTTTATATATCATGGCCAAAACGGCTAGTTAGGGATAAAATAGTCATTTTATACACCAGGTCAAAATGGTCACTCAGGGGTAAAATAGTAATTTTACACATCAAGGGAAAAACGATCACTCAGGGGTAAAATAGTTATTTTACACATTAGGGGAAATATGTTCACTCAGGGGTAAAGTATTAATTTTACACATCGTGGGAAAAACGATCATCTTATAATTACAGTGAAAAGTCATATTCATCAAATTTTGAGCGAGGGGCAAAATAGTCATGTTTAGCCATGGCGACGGGTGACGGTCAATGAATTTCTTTTACCTTCCTTTTCCAAATATGTGGAAATGCTATTAAGACATATATAGGGAGGGGACATTTGGCTTAGGCATGCTAACTAGAAAGCGGTTTTTCCTAGCTCTGCTAACCAGAAAGGGGATTTGCCTAGCTATGCTAACAAGAAAGCGAATTTTCCTAGTTATGCTAACAGGAAAGCGAAATTGCCTTAGCTATGCTAACCAGAAAGCGGATTTTCCTAGTGTGCAGTTGTTGTCCTCTCCCCTTCTTTTATCTACTAATAGAAATGCGAGTAAAACATATATTGGGAGGAGGTGTTGGTTGGAAAACGATGATGCTTAGCCATGCTAACTAGAAAGCGGATTTGCCTAGCTATGGTAACGAGAAAACGAATTTTCCTTAGCGGCGCTAACGAAAAGCGGATTTGCCTTGCTATCCTAACGAGAAAGTGGATTTGCCTATGCAAACGAGAAAGGGAATTTAGGTTACCAATGCTTAGACGTGCTTAACCAAGATAGCTATGTTTAGCTTTCATGATTAGCTTATGGAGCTTGAATGATGCGAAAGCATCATTAATCTACGTTGCTTACTTAAGAATACATATTCGCATACTAAGTGGCATCAGTATGCGTAATCTAGTCTATACATTGCGAAAATTCCTTGGCCTATACGGACTAGGCTTTGCTTGGCCTATGGCCTTGCCGCATAAGTTGGAAATTATTAGACGTGGATTTTATATGCCTAAGCATATACTTTCGAAAAGATTGGTTTTTGACATCAATGTTGGCTTTTCCTTAATAGGCTTAAGGTACTTGTTCATTTCAAAATGACCCTTCGGATGAACTATGGTCATTCTTGATCCCTTCAAGGTAAGGGTTGGGTATGTAGGAGACGCAATGCAATGCACTAAGGTGTAACACCTTGTCGCTCATATCATCTAATTTTGAGATGATTGTGACACTTTGGTAACTCATATCATCTGACTCGGTAGTATGAGACAAGAGATGATTGTTGCCAAACTTGATGAGGTAGTTACATTCCATTTACTGGATTTTCGTACTTCCTATCAAGTTATATGACGAGAATGGCTTATGCATCAAGTTATACGACAAGAGAAAGGTCGGTGCATACACCCAGCGCATAGTCGAAACAGAATTAAGGAAACAAACAAAAAGGAAAGGTCTAAAATGGCATATGTGCTAGTCCAAGGCATGACTTAGGTCCGGAAAATTCTTGTAAGTATTTGATGCATACCGAAGGCATCATCATTGGCTTTTATGGCCTTGCACCCTTTACAGAACAAGGGTAAGTTTGGAATAGTGTGAAGGAATGTATGAAAACTACGTCTCGAGTACCATGCTTGTAAATCATTCTTGGAAAGGAAAAGCGACCTGCATTTACCTAGAGAGAAGTGAAGCTTTAAGTCCCGTTTACCGTAATTAGAGTGGCGCGTCAGAGAGTCCTGTACCAAACGGCATATAACGCCGGGGGGAGGAATTTTCCTGTCCATTACAAATGGTATCAGAGCAAGTTCCGAGAAAACACTAGGGACTATACGTTTTAGACTCGTCAAGTGGGTGTTTGTAATGTGACTATAAAATTTTTCCTTCAAAGGAAAATTTAGAAAATTAGGCCAATTGTTGCACAAAAGAAAAGTTCATGACTGCTATGCCAGTTACTTTGTAAATTTTGTGTTGGACAATCAGGACAAGTGCTTGTGCTAAGAAAATTATAACTACTATGATAGTTACTTTGCTAAGATTTGGATGCGCTCGAGTGTACTGTGAGTTTTCCAGGCCTTATTAGGGGCTTTTACCATACTATTTTTAAACCGGAAGACCATTAGCTGTAACGGTGGTCGACAATGGGACTGATCATCCCACTAGTCGCTGGCACGGTATGCGTTGTCAGGACTGCTAGCTCCTACTTACGAGTGGCAATCCGGAAGACTGTTAGTTGTAACGGTAGGATTGCATCCGATTGCTCTGGAAATTGAGTTTGGTCCTTACAGAACTAAGTTAAATATTGCTTTTCATAATCGATGACCCTTTCAACCATCATGAACTTTGAGAACTCCTAAATGTTATGGTATGGGATGTGCACTTAGGATCTCGTGTTGAGAAATATTTTTGTATTTCTGAGCATGTGGTATGGGACGCATGTTTAGGGATTCCAAATCGATTCTCTCGGTACCGTTGTAAACCTTTTTCTGATCCCTGGATATGCGGTATGGAACACATATTCAGAAAGGTCTCAATTGGTGTTTGCAATAAACTCGTGGACCCTATTAGGATTCCTGGATATGTGGTATGGTACGTATAATTAAAAGGTCTTAATTTGTGTTCATAACAAACATTGGGACCCTTACAGGATTTCTGCGCATCATGGTATATGACATATGGGCAGGAAACCCAAATCGATAAAGCTGGTCCACAATAGTATTTAAGTTGAATTTATGGACGAAATTCTTTGAAGGGTGTAATAGTGTAACACCCGCATTTATCCATAGTGACGGTCAATGAATATCCTTTACCTTCCTTTTCCAAATATGTGGAAATTCTATTAAGACATATATAGGGAGGGGACATTTGCTAACTAGAAAGCGGATTTGCCTAGCTATGCTAACGAGAAAGCGAAATTTCCTAGCTATGTTAACTAGAAAGCAAAATTGCCTTAGTTATGCTAACCAGAAAGGGATTTTCCTAATGTGAAGTCGATGGATGTCCTCTCCCCTTTTTTTATCTACTAATATAAATGCAAGTAAAACATATATAAGGAGGAGGTGTTGGTTGGAAAACGATGATGCTTAGCCATGTTAACTAGAAAACGGATTTTCCTAGCTATGCTAATAAGAAAGCGGATTTGCCTAGCTATGGTAACGATAAAGCGGATTTGCCTTAGCGGCGCTAACGAGAAAGCGAATTTTCCTAGCTATGCTAACGAGAAAGCGGATTTGCCTAATATGCTAGATTTTCCTAGCTATGCTAACGAGAAAGTGAATTTTCCTAGCTATGCTAACGAGAAAGAGGATTTCCCTAGATATGCTAACGAGAAAGCGAATTTGTTTACAATGCTTAGCCATACTAGACATGCTTAGCCGAGCTTAACCAAGATAGCTATGGTTAGCTTTGATGCTTAGCTGATGGAGCTTGAATGATACGAAAGCATCATTAATCCATGTTGCTTACTTGAGAATACATATTTGCATACTAAGTGGCATTAATATGCGTAATCTAGTCTATACCTTGCAAAAGTTCCTTAACCTATACAGACTAGGCTTTGCTTGGCCTATAGCCTTGCCACATAAGTTGAAAATTATTAGACGTGGATTTTGTATGCCTAAGCATATACTTTCGAAAAGATTGGTCTTTGGCATCAATGTTGGCTTTGCCTAATAGGCTTAGGTTGCTTTTTCCTTTCATAATGACCCTTCGGATGAACTACGACCATGCTTGATCCCTTCAAGGTATGGGTTGGGTACGTAGGCATCCGCAATGCAATGTATTAAGGTGCAAAACCTTGTCTCTTATATCATTTAATTTTGAGGTGATTGTGACACTTTGATAACTCATACCATCTGGCTCGGCAGTTCGATAGAAGAGATGATTGTTGCCACACTTGATAAGGTAGTTGCATTCCCATCACTGGATGTTCATACTTCCTAACACGTTAAGCGACGAGAATGGCATATGCCTGGTTGATACACTCTTGGCAAGAGTAAAATCGGTGCATGCACCCAACGGATAGTCGAAACGGAATTAAGGAAACAAACAAAAAAAAAACGTCTAAAATGACCTATGTGTTAGTCCAAGGAATGACTTAGGCATGGACAATGCTCGTAAGTATTTGATGCATGCCGAAGCATCATTATTGGCTTTTATGTCCTTGTACCCTTTGTAGAACAAGAGTAAGTTTGGAATAGTGTGAAGCAACATATGGAAACTGTGTCTCGAGTACCATGCTTGTAAAGAATGCTTGGAATGGAAAATCGACCTGCATTTACCCAGTGAGAAGTGAAGCTTTAAGGCCCGTTTACCGTCATTCGAGTGGCCGTCAGGGAGTCCTTTCCTGAGCGGCGGATAGTGCCTAGGGGAGGAATTTCCCGGTCCGTCACAACCCTTAGAAAAATCAGAATGAGGCACCAAACCTTCAACATATATTGTCCGTTTAGAGTATTTCATCGGCGCTAACTCCGAGTAGAATAATATGCTACTCAACCTCGTACCATTTCATCACTACTTTTTGATATCTTGAGTGCTAATTCTATCAATCATGAGGGTGACCTCAGAATTATGAATTAACCTCATTCTTGTAGTCTGAATTTTAGGCATCACTACTCTCGAAGCATTTTTCAATAGGTTGTTCGATGGATATTTCTATGAGTTGCGAGAAGAAGTAGAAATGAAGAGACTTTGAAGTGCATTTGTTGATGGTTCTGATGGGTAGTGCGTGAATATGGTGATTTAGTTGGTGGCCGAAAAAAAGTTAAGAAGAGAAAACAGGAAATGATGGATATGAGTTGTAATTATGGTCATGAATGTGAATGTGATACTGTTGAGTTAGGTTATGATAATGGATTGTTTGATGGGTTATTGATAAGTGTATAATTCACATGTTTTAGTGTCAAATTCATACTTGTTTTACCTATATTCTTGCATATTACTTGTTACTACTCTTTTTTTCTATCTTATGTCTTATATTAGGTGAATCATCCAAAAAGGAGCTACAAAGTGCAAGGAAAGTGAAAGGGATTCCAAGACAAATTTTACTCATTAAATTCCAATAGTTATTAATACCATTTTTAAGAAAAAAAGAATACAAAGTGAACGCAAAAAGAATGAGGTCATTCCAATTTCGGACGAAGAAGTTATGAACAAAACTGTCGAGACGAAGAAAAGGTCACCTAAAGCTCAACAGTCGGTATTGCTCATAAGCAACACACCAATGTCGACAAAAAAAGGCAGAGAATTAGACCAACATTCGGCGTTGCTCATAAGCAGCACACCTATGCCGACTGTAGGAAGTTTAGTGACAGAAAGTTGGACCAACAATCGGCATTGTTTGTGGGGAATCACCTATGCCGACTGTGGAAAGTCCAAGGGTTCCGTCTTGACGCGTTTTTGACTTCTAAAGCAAGTAAACATTTTTAGGGAAGGGTTCTAAACCCTAGAATCATAGGATACTTGAGGTCCAAGCATTGAAGGCTATAAAAGAAGACATCCAAGGCTCAATCAACATACGATCCAATACATATTTAGATCTCTATACAATTCTACCTCTAATATCATACTTTCTACATCTAAACCTAGGGTTTACCCCTTTAGGAGGAAACCATTCTTCTTTGTAATATGAATAGATAAATCTTTTTTTATTAAGGATGAATTCAATGTTCTAAGCGTAAATATTTATTAGTAATATAAGTTTATTCAGATTTTTAATCATCATCGCTTGTCTTTACTATATCGAAGGTTTATGATTGATTTCTAGATTGTTCAAGTGTACAATTGGATTAATCTATTGATCAGTTTAATGCTAGTATTGAGTTATGAGATAAGTAATTCTCCATCGACTCGTACACAAATCGCAAGACCTAGCAGAGGGATTCTGTGGAGCAATTGCGAGTGAAGATAACATCACTAAGTGGACCTTGATCTAAGAGTTTAACTACTGGGATCAACCTAAATTCACAAAGCTTAAAGCATTCGATTGGGTTATACCTTGAGTGATCTACTACTTGGTGGTTCATACGAATAGAATCTGGTAGTCGAGAGCTTCCGTATCCAGTGATAAAAGGAGATTTAGGGATACCACTAATCTAGATGTTATTCTACGGTTGGTGATGAATGATACTGATGAAAGATAGATGAGTATGATAATCCAGTAAACATTTGGTAACGACGAAGGACTCCTTAATCATCTCTTTTTTCTTAATGTCTTTTTATTGTCTTTTTAGTTAATTAATCAACCAATACCCCTTATTTCTTTACTTTTATTCTTAGTTGCTAATCTACATAACCTATCAATTACACATCTCTTTGTGGGAACGATCCTTACTGCTGTTATATTACTAGTTAATTAGTGGGAAATATCTTGAGCAATTTGTTGCACTTACGACACGTATCAAATTTTGGCGTCGTTGCCGGGGAGCAGTTGTTAATTGATTTGTTTATTTGTTTTAGCTTATTTTAGTAGTTTAGATTTTTTCACGTTTTTCTTTAGTGTTTTTCATATTTTTTAGGTTTTCGTGGTGTTAACAACTTGTTGAAGGTGTTCAACTCTCATTCGGAAGGTTCTGAAAACAGGTGGTAAGTATCACTTTTATTTTATTTTTATTTTAGGTTTTAGTAGTCTTTACCTTTTTCTTGTGAGTCGTCATGTTTCCATTCGGAAATAACATGTACGTTATACAAGATCAATCATACAATAGTGGTAATAAATACGGTTTTCAATCTCAAAGTTATGACAACTACCAACCATACCAGGGGTATAATCAAAACCAATCTTTTGGATATGACCAATACCCTACGGAACCTTACGGATATTCTCATACATGCCAACAACCTTATATGTAAGGGAACAATCACGAGGATGGAAGGATAGTTATACTTATGATCAGTTGATTTCTAGTAATGTACAAATGTCAGATAGTTTGGAATTCAAAACTCATGATACCAAATCAATACCTACTCCTCTTCATCATGCCTTTCCAAAAGAAAAGATATGGTCTGGAAATTCTATCTGATTAATGCCGGAAAGCGTATTAACATCAGGAAACTCTTTAAACAACACGAGCAACTGGAAGAAAATGGAGCATCAGAGGAAACTCTTCAGGAAATTAATAGGTTCATAGAGATGAAATTCCAAAGCCATTGGGATAATGAAGATTATGAGGTTGACAAAAATTCTTATGACGATTACGAACATGAGCAACCTTTGAAAGTTCTTGCAACAACGATGAAGTTACTCCAACTCCAAATATTAATAATGATCACTCGCCTATTCAAAAGGAGGAGATTGGATATGACATATATATTGTCATAAATGGTGTAACATCCTCAAATGGAGATATTAGAAGCTGCACCGACAAACTAGACTTTCTAGGAAAGGACTTTGATTCTGATGACGAGAGCGTTGAAAAGATAGAGAATGAGAATGAAACCAAATTGATTAATATTGTGGAAGACCCAATTGAGATTTCCAAGGATTATAATGAAGCTGACATTTCTATTGAAGCAAAAACTGATAAATAGTGGTATTCAAAAAGTTTGATAGAGGACCTCGATACACATGAGGAAAATAATCCAATACAGGAGATAAAGGAAGGTTTGTCTAATCCTTTTGATAATTCTATTTCTAGTGATCCTTCTCCCCTGACTGAAGTAGTTTCTCAAAGAGTTTTTAATCCAATTTTTAAGAAGATGCCTCACTTAGGATTGGAGTTATGTGCTTCTAAAGTTTTAACAGATTATTTTGCTTCTAAATATGCACCACTAGATGTGTTTGATTCTAACATTGTGCAGGTTCACCGAGAGGAACCCAAAGAATTTCCCTTGTTCTATGTTCTTTATACACTTCCAAGTGTAGAAAAGACTAAGTGTGGGGGAACTTTCCACCAAATAACGATTTTCTTGCTTTAATCTTATGCTAACGTTTTTGTGAAGTTGTTATTAGAACTACAGATTATTATCTGGGTGGATCCCCAGATTTTCAGATTGTTGGTTTACGGGCGATAACCAGAAGGTCAGGATGAGGACGTTAAACTAAGCGCTGCATGGGAGGCAACCCATTGGTTTTGTATTTTTAACTTTGTCTTTTGTTTTTTTTAATTAGTTTTTTCATATCATGTTAGGATTTCCCATCTTGATTTTACATTGGAGGAGTCAATTTACATTGAGGAAAATGTAAAGTTTAAGTGTGGGGGAGTCATTAAGCATATAGATTGTTAGTACTCACTTTTATAGGTAGAATTTTGAACTTTTTGTACATATTTTTGCATAAAAACCTCCAACTTTTAGATATTTTAGAGTCACTTAGTATACTTCTAGCTAATCTTACATACAGAGTTCTCACCGAAACAACTGAACTTAGAAACATTAGAGAACTATATTCGGAATTCTTAGTTGTTGAGAGGATAGAGATGACAAAAATGGACTTAAACTGCTGGTGGAAAATTAGGTGCAGAAAGAATACAATATTGAGAAGCTGATCATTCAATACCCATGAGTGAGGCACCAAACCTTCAATTTTCCGTTTAGAGTGTTTCATTTGCGCAAACTCCGGATAGAATGATGAGCTACCCAACCTCGCACCAATTTCAGCACTACTTTCTGATCTCTTGAATGCTAGTTCTATCAATCATGATGGTGTCATCAAAATTGTTAACTCTCTCTTGTAGTCTTGTTTGCAGTTGGCACAATTCTCTCGACGACAACAAGTCCATAGAAACACCATTATCATCAACAAGCGAAGTATCAAAAATTTGAAGGAAAGTTGAAGACGTTCAAGGTTTACAAGCAACAGTACAAGAAAGAACAAATTTTATATTCAAGTGAAGCAACAATTCAATGAGCAGAATTATAATATATGTTGAATAATTATGTACATGAGTGAAAGAAATCAAAAGATGAGAGTTAGTGAAGTTCATGATATCGAGATAATACAAGTTGTGAAGAATCAAGCGGTAAAATCCTTCTCCCATGGCCATATTAGTTTTGTTTGTTATTCGTATTTCAGTTTAGCATATAACAAAAAAAATAAAGAAAAAATAAAGAAAAAATAAAGAAAAAAATAAGAAAAAATGTTTTATATTGTTTTATTGTATATTTGTTTGGTATTTATTCAATAAGGCTGTGGGGAAGAAGAAATTTAAAAGAAGTTTCAAACAACAAGAAATTGAGGAAAAGAGTTACAAATTGTCAAAGTTCTACGAAGTTCAAGAGTTCATCATCGAGAGTTGAAGCCGAAGATCGAAGACGTTTCTATTGGATGATGTGAGAGTAGTGTTGATTGTGAATCGGATGAGAAGGTAAGTAAGCGTTCCCATCCTTACATAGTGGTTGATTTCCTTTCGTAGAGATCATTAGAAAGAAAAAAAAGGTTCTTTTTCGTCCCACGTTCTATGGGATAACATCTTCATATAATTCGGAAGGTTCCTTTTCCTTCTCACCATTCAACGTGTGTAGGATTTCTATCTTTATTCCTTCCTGCACACATGAGAACCATAAAATGCGTCTTTTGAGTGTCAATTTCATAAAATCCTATTAGTGAGGCAAAAGTCATTTGATCGCTCTCGAGGCTGGATTCTTTCATATGGTGGTTTTGTCCTAACTCAAGAGTTAAGCATGAGAATAATGTTCTTTATACTTCTAACTTCATTTTGTTAGTGTGCAGAAAGCTCTTTGGATGCATGTACACTGGAATGTTTGAAAGTTGGAATTTAGGTTTTGTGGGTATACCTCTTGTAAACCCTCACGAGACTATAACTCGTCCACTAGGGACACCTAAGGGTTTAAAGGCTTGTTGAACATGCTAAGTGCAATCGTGTCCTCGGCGAAATGGAGTTTTTGTGTTTTAGTTTAGGTTAGTTTTGATGGTAGTTTGCTCGGGGACTAGCAAAAGCTAAGTGTGGGGGAATTTGATAAGCGCATAATTCACATGTTTTTAGTGTCAAATCCATACTTGTTTACCTATAATTCTTGCATATTACTTGTTATTACTCTTATTTTCTGTTTTATGTCTTATATTAGGTGAATCATCCAAAAAGGAGCTACAAAGTGCAAGGAAGTAAAGCATTACAAGTGAAAGGGAGTCTAATACAAATTCTAATCATTCAAATCCAGGATTTCTTAATACCATTTTTAAGAGAACGAGAATGTGAAGTGAACGCAAAAAGAATGAGGTCGTTTCGAGTTCGGACGAAGACATGAACAAAACAATCGAGAGGATGAAAAGGTCACCTACAGCTCAACAGTCGGCACTGCTCATAAGCAACACACAAATGCCCGACTGTAACAAAAGAAAGGGAAGAGAATTAGACCAACAGTCGGCATTGCTCGTAAAAAGCACACCTATATCGACTGTAGGAAGTTTAGTGGCAGAAAGTTTGACCAACAGTCGGCATTGTTTGTGGGGAATCACCTATGCCGACTGTGGAAAGTCCATGGGTTCCGTTTTGACGCGTTTTTGACTTCTAAATCAAGGAAACATTGTTAGGGAAGGATTCTAAACCCTAGAAACAGAGGATACTTGAGGTCCAAGCATTGAAGGCTATAAAAGAAGACATCCAAGGCTCAATCAACATACGATCCAATACATATTCTAGATCTCTACACAATTCTACCTCTCATATCATACTTTCTACATCTAAACCTAGGGTTTACCCCTTCAGGGGGAAACCATTCTTCTTTGTAATATGAATAGCTAACTCTTTTTTGATTAAGGATGAATTCAATGTTCTAAGCGTAAATATTTATTAGTAATATAAGTTTATTCGAAGTTTTAATCATCATCGCTTGTCTTTACTATATCGAAGGTTTATGATTGATTTTTATATTGTTCAAGTGTACAACTGGATTAATCTATTGATCAGTTTAATGCTAGTATTGAGTTATGAGATAAGTAATTCTTCATCGACTCGTACACAAATCGCAAGACCTCGCAGAGGGATTCTGTGGAGCAATTACGAGTGAAGATAACATCAGTAAGTGGACCTTGATATAAGAGTTTAACTACTAGGATCAACCTAAATTCACAAAGCTTAAAGCATTCGATTGGGTTATACTTGAGTGATCTACTGCTTGGTGGTTCAGACGAATAGAATCTGGTAGTCGATAGCTTATGTATCCAGTGATTAAAGGAGTTTTAGGGATAACACTAATCTAGATGTTATTCTACGGTTGGTGATGAGTGATACTGATGAAAGATACATGAGTATGCTAATCCAGTTAATGTTTGGTAACGACGAAGGACTCCTTAATCATCACTTTATTCTTATTGTTTTTTTAGTTAATTAATCAACCAATCCCCCTTAGTTCTTTACTTTTATTCTTAATTTCTAATCTATATAACCTATCAATTACACAGCTCTTTGTTGGAACGATCCTTGCTACCGCTATATTACTAGTTAATTTGTGGGAAATATCTTGAGTAATTTGTTGCACTTACGACACACATCAGTTATCATTGAATGTGTGAATTCATATTGAATGGAAGGATGATGCGGTGATTATAATCGCCAACGAATCCATTCTAACTTATTTGCAAAATGCATATATAGTGCTGGAAGAAATGTCTCAAAGAGATGGCCGAGAACTAAAGAGTGTTTGAAATTGCCTGTCAGTCCCGCGAACTTGACAAGCATAATAATTCTGTTTGAACTTAAAAGTTATGGGCTTTCTTTTATATTTTTATTTTGGCTTGAAGGTGTTTGGGCTTGACTTAGATATGGAAACCTAGGGTTTTTGGATTTTTTTTGAATCTGAAGACAAGTGTGAAACTATAAATGGAGGAGAAAATAATGCAAAACTCTCTGACACCTGATTTTTCACATCTTTTCGTTGGTTGTAGAGTTTTTTTTGCACAAGGGTTTTTGGATATAAGTTTGAAAAGAATCCAACGTAATTGAGTTTCATGCATCTAGGATTTGAGTAAATATTATTTTTCTTATTGCATTCAATTATTGTATGAACTCCAAATTATGAGTAGCTAATTTCTTAGGGAATAGTTAAATTTCATAATACATGTTTCTTCATTAATATATTAGTTTTGTCTCAAATTATTGCTCATAATTTACTACAAATATCATAAGTATGATTGAACACATATTTGTTTAAGTACGGAGTTGAATAGATTTGTGATCATACCTATAAATAAATTAGGATTGTTAATACGAAAACGTTGACAAATCTTGATTACAAGTAGCATGTGTGGTATTGTAGTGATACTTTATTGTACTCGCATGTGAATTATGAACTTTGTTAAATTGTCTACTCGGGTATGTCAATTGCATTGATTATCCTATTTTAAAAATCTTAAAACTATTTACGGGTTAAACCTAATTTTTCTTTTACACTTTGGGTTATTCGCTAAGGAGAATTCATATTTGCGTCGTTTATGTAAGTGTGATGACTTTGAAAAATTAATGGGTGTAGATGGTGGGTTTTTTCAGGGATAAAATTGTAAAAAAAAAATATTTCTGACATGGGTCTCAAAAATATTGAATTTCAATATTCTAGAAAGAATTTTTAGATATGACAGGTGTTCATCCCTGTCTTTCTATCTCTGTATGTATAGAATCGCATGAATGCATCACCTGGTTGAACTCAAAAGATTATTACAGATACGATTAAGTTTAGTCAATAAATCAGAACTCCCTGTAAAAATTTCTTAGAATAACGTTGGTGCTTATTGCAATATTCCCGGATATTCTACGATTTTTACATGACAAATCTCAAGCTCCTAGATGGATTGCCCACTAGTATAGAGCAATTTGAGTGTTCTTTGGTGCTATATCCCACGGCTGAATTCCCAAAAATTAATTTGTCCCAATTTTCATGCTCAACTAAATGATATTGATTTACTAGAATGCTTATACAAACCTGTATAGAAGTATGTACCAAGTTATATATACATTTATTTGACTAAAGCACCACAACTGTTATTAAATATCAAGTCAAAACTGCGATAAACATAAAAGTATATCTTTATTTAGTCAAATCTAACTTTGTCCCTACTCAAGAGTCACATCTCCCATGACTAGTTGCATTAAAACCCAATAATTGTCAGAAAACAATGAACCCCTAGCTCTTTTTGGGCCTAAACAACTAATTTAAGCCATGTTAAAAAGAAGAGAAACCATTTACTGTATTTGGACGACCAAAATTTGTTCCATGACCGATCAACTTGGTCGGCCATGTCAAATCCCTGCTTAAACCGAGCAATAAACGTGGATGGCATAAAATAAAATCCAATTTTATGCTTAGGAATCACTAAAATTAAGTTTGCAACACTTATAAATGTTGCAAATAACAAATATAGCTTCCCAATCCTGACATCTAATATTTATCTTTGCAATTCTTATAACCGCTGCAAACAACCTACTTGGACGGTCGATTTTAACTTAATGAGTGGATGGCCAATATTAGGGTTGCAAACAGTGAACTTGAGCGGCTAATCCTAGCCAAATGCATGAACGGCCAATATTTGGGATGGCAACATTTATAAGCTTGCAAACACTATACTTAGCATGTTTTACATATTATCATACTTAGCATGTTGCACATATTTTTTCACTTACCGATGTGTATATTTTGGTACTCAGCATGTTCCACATATTTTTGTACTCAGCATGTCAATGCTGATTGACTTATTTGAACTCACACGGTTCCTCATAAATTGAATAAAATAAAATACGTATTTTATTTTGTCTATTTTTACAAACTCCATTAGTTTTTTCAGACTCATCAGGTTAGTTGATGTTTTTTGTAGAAGTGGTAAAAAGATTCGTTACTCAGACTTGTGAAGATTTGGTTTAAACCTAATTTCTAATACTAAGAATAAAGAAAACTAAATTGAAAGTGATATCAAGATTTTAAAAACAACCAAGGTTCTTGATTCCACTACTACTCATGATTGAATGATACTCTAAAGATTTCAAAACTCTAGTCACCTTTTAAGTCCTTTTATATCTTAATTCACTAATAATCAGACAGATTCTCAAATATTATTTGTACCCATTAATCATAGATTATCAATTGATTTAACAAAGCATAACCTGTCAAATTAAATGAGAAATAATTAGGAAGATCATGCAATCGAATTAAACTATGTAAAAACAGTGATTGAGTGAATCAATAATAAAACTAGAGTAAATAAAATCATTTAAAAGATATTACCCATCAATTATATGTTAATAGCTTCCTCTATTGCCTTGGTTACGTGACAATTAGCTCATCATGGTAAACAACCTCTTAAAATATTTATTCATGGCTCAAAAATTGTTTACAAAGATTAAAAGGAGAGAAAATAATCAAAAAACCGAGTTTGCAACGGTGTATAGGCATTACAGACTCAGTGTTACAAAGCAAGTGTTGTTAATTCAAAATATATGTTGCAAATATAATGTTACAAAAATTTGAAAAATATATACCACTAGAATATAAACGACTGCTCTGTGCAGTGTTATGTTCTTCGTGTTCTTCACTCTTGCAGCAGCAGCAGAAATTTTGTAACTTTATTCTCTCCCAAACTCTCTATGTCCATTCTAATCACCTCCAACACCCTTTATATACTCAACAACACCGAAAATACTCCACAATAACTCCAGAATAATCTGCAATAACTTTTTTATTTTTTTCCAAGTTACGGAAATAATTTTCCTTTTTATCTCCTTCACGCATCTGCATCTGTCAAACTTCATCCAAACTCGTTGAATACACATCCTAGATAGTGTAAAACTCTGTGTAGCCACACGCAACCTTCCAAACTTAGAAAATAATACCTGAAATAAAATGTCACCTTGTTTTCTTCAAATCAGTAAAATGTACATATTCTTTCGAATCTACAGCATTTACCAACCCTGTTTGGCAGAAACAGGTTGGTATCTATCCAAATCTCACAAAATCCTTCCTAAAATCAATCCAGAAAATATTGCAGTAACTGAATTTTCAAAGCTTGTTTTTCCCGCCAAAATTATTCTTCACCCGTGAAGAAGATGGAGTGCCCCTAATCTGGTATGGGGGTGCCATTAGTAATGGAGTGCCCCTATCTAAAATTGGGGTGCCTTTAACAATTGTTCTCGGGGGTTCCTTTAGTAATTTTTTTGAGTCAATTTTTCAAAAAAATGTTTATTTCCCAAAAACACCATAATAAGTACAACAATGAGCACTAAATAATTAGAACTTAGACAAATCCGACACAAAAATATGTCTATCATTAGTCAGGCACGACAAGCCACTCGTCAAATGACTAACAAGTCTCATTTGACTTCGCAATAGTAGTATTTAGTTCTACTAAAATTACACGAAAAATCAAAAAATGTCACAAATGAGGGGATATTCACTAAGGTATTGGTATGGTAGTCTACGGCATGAGGTGCAGCAATGCACCCATTAAAGGGAAATGTCTGGAATGTTCGATTGTTGGTTAAGTAAAGGAGTGGTGGGTGTGCAACCATCCAGTCATCATCAAACGAAGTAGGAAACGGTTACTAACACACTTTCCACCATCTTCATTTCATTACTACTCCATGATCATCACTTTCTACGAGGTCAGGTGAACGGTTATATATAGCTATTATAAATAGATTCTTCAATCTATTGAAATTGACCCTCAGAACAGACAAGTCGATTATATGATTTTCATAAAATTTTCTCGGTCATACACAAAGAATTATTCATAGCTATTACATACCTATCATTGCTTACAGAGTCTGATACTTTAACCTCAACTTTTACTTTGCTTTCCTCCCTAAGACCAACCCTTATCATTCCTTTGTGACCGAAACAAAATTGGAATGACCATTTCTTGGTTTATGCAAATTTTGCTTTGATTTTGATCTTTCGAATCTTAAAAGTAATTTTAAAGTACAAGTGTTTTAGGGATTAGACGACTATTCATCAGCTTACCCTCATTTACCCCTTTTACCCTTAAATTTGTTTTTACCCACAAAAATTTTGGCAACCACATTGGGAGATCAATCTCTTGGTTGCAAAATCAATTTCTCAGTTTCTCAATTTTCATAACCTAAGGATGTATGGCCTTAGGATGGATTCAACAATTACTCATCCTAACTCCAATCCTGCTGACGTTAATGGCAACATCCAAAATATTTCTCTTGTCAACACCAACGCCATGGTTACTTCTCTTGCTAACGGCATCTCATCAGAAAAAACCAGAAATGACGAGACTCCAGTTACCCTGGCTGGACTAGCGCAGAGATAAGAGGAGTTTTCTAAAGATGTAACAAGGATGGAAGGTGCTCATGGAAAGATGATCACCTTCCTTCATAGATTAATAAATAAATTGGGGAGTCGCCATATCTTCGAAGAAAATCCAAAATTCCTCGAGCCAGGTCCTGACCTCACAAATAATGATTTTTCCCCTCATCACATCGTGAGTTTTACTACTTGCGAAAAGCTGGTAGGCCAAGAAGCAACGTTCCTAATTGAGAGTCTATGCGAGCTGCTATATTTTTCTAAAGAACAACGAGTAGACGCGTTTGCTGCTCTCAATCGTATTGCTTTCGATACAACCTGACTCTATCTCCCCAGAAGTTTTGGAGATATCCATCATGTCCTACCTGATGGCTGAAGAAGGTCATAATCGATATTTATATGTAGCTTTACATGTCAAGGATTTCGAATCAAGAGGGCTCTTATCGATACTGAAGCAGCCGCTATTATTATTCCTCTCAAGATGCTTAGAACAACCAGAGTTCAGCAAAAAAAAATTATACACCACCTTCATGTGATAAAATACTTTGAAGGGAATCGAACGAACACCTATGGATAAGTCTACCTAGATATAAAGGTAGGGACTACTCAATCAAAGATCAAATTCCATATGATTGAGAAAGATCTTGAATATCATATGATACTAGGACGACCATGGTTTCATGACAACAAAGTCATGTCTTCGACTTACCATCAGTGCACAAAGATTATGCTTAATGAAAAGATTATTCGTATAGCAGATCTTCATCTCCTTATGCTCCATTCTACGATGCTGAGTTTTTCGAACCAAGGGATGATAGACATGGCCCACCAAATAAGATCTAAAGTACGCCACTACCTACCTGGGCGTCAATTAAAAGGGATGACATGCTATCATCTCCAACACCCAACGAGAAAACCAAAGTCCCGAAGATACCTCTCTCAGCATACTTTACCAGGAAATACCCTGCAGTTGCTAGAATCCCAACTCAATCTTACACTAAGAGAGGTAGCAACTTCGTGACCAGCTATGATACTGAAGGGAGCGTAAGCTATCTCCGTCGTCCTTGTTAGAAACCAGTAGGGGAGGCTATCAAAGAGCCTTCCCTCTCAGAAGAATGCAATCACAATGACCGTATAAAAGAAGAGAAAGAAGTGCAAGATGCACCGTGATAGCTGCAAGATAGCACAGGTTCGATAACATATGAACTAGAACCGGTCAACGTCGGGACAGAGGAAACACCAAGACTTATTTCCATTAGTTCGACCTTATCAGCAGATGAACATGAAAGACTATAAATCTCCTTAAAGAATATCAACATATATTTTCCTAGACTTACGAAGAGATACCTGGTCTAGATGATAAACTAGTTACTCATCACCTGCATATCATTCCTGGATCCAAACATGTCAAGCAACCACAAAGACAGTTCAGATATGAGGTATAGGAACAAATCAAATTCAAAATATAGAAGCTACTCGTTGTTGTATTTATCAAGCCTATCCAACATCGCACCTGGATGGCCAACGTTGTTCATATCAAAAAGAATAACAGTCAAATTAGAAGTTGTGTAGACTTTAGGAATCTGAACAAGTGTTTCCCCAAAGATGCTTTTCCACTCCCCAACATTGACATATTAGTTGATGCTACCAGTGGCCATGACATGTTCTCCTTCATGGATGGCTATATAGGTTATAACCAAATAAAGATGTATGAACATGATGCTAGTAAAACTGCATTATGAACTCCAATTGGAAATTTTTATTATACTGTGATGCCTTTTGGTCTAAAGAATGTGGCTTCTACTTATCAATGTGCCATGACTGTAATTTTCCATGACATGATGCATAAGCAAGTAGAAGATTATGTCGGCGATGTGGTTGTCAAGTCCAAAACTCGAGCAGACCATCTATAGGTATTACGCCAAGTATTTGAAAGGTGTGGCAAATACAAATTAAAAATGAATCATCTGAAGTGTGACTTCGATGTTTCATCCGGCAAGTTCCTGGGACTCCAAGTGACAATAGAATGAATCAAGGTAGATCCATTCAAAGCTCAAGTAATCACCACCATGCCTCCACCATGGACCGTAAGGGAACTTAAGAGTTTTATTGGAAAAGTATCATACGTGAGGCGTTTCGTTCCAGGATTAGCTTAATTCGTCACTTTATTGAATCTACTACTAAAGAAAAGGGCGAGTTATATTTGGTCTTCCACTCAACATGAAGCATTTTGTAAGATCCAGCAATTACTGTTGTCACCAGCTGTCATGAGATCTCCCATAGCAGAACGACCTCTAATTCTATACAAGAACTCTAGTGATGTTTCCATATGGGCCCTTCTCGCTAAAGAAGATGACATGGGGGTTGAGTATCCAATTTATTACATCATCCGCACACTTAAAAACGCTGAGCTTAGATACCCCAAAGCATAAAAAGTGTGTCTATCATTGGTTCAATCCATACAAAAATTTAGACATTACTTATTATCCAACAGAGTAGTGTTGGTTTCCAAAGCCGATCCCATCAGGTTCTTGCTATAAAAGCCGCCCCTAATAGGAATAACTGCTAAATGGCTACTTTAAATTTCAGAATTTGACATAGTATGTGTCTCTCTGAAAGCGGTGAAGGGGAAAGCATTATCGAATTTAATAGCAGTCTTCCAAGGCAAAAAAACTACCATATTTTATGAAAATATACCTGAAGAATTTACAGAGATCTCTCCCATCAAATAACAAGCGTGGTTGTTGTACTTTGATGTCTCTTCTACTCCTAGTAACAACACTGGAGGAGCCGGTATAATTATAGTATCCCTAGCCGGTGAAGTCCTCTCCCACTCATTCAAACTGGATTTCACATGCATTAATAATTCAGCAAAATATGAGGCCTTCTTGGTATGTCTATCACTAGCCAAGCAAGCAAGAGCAACACACCTGGAGATAAGAGGTGTTTCGAAATTGATGGTCAACTAGATAAACGATGTATATTCTCTCAACGAGGCAACGTTGGATCCTTACAGGGCTGAGGCTCATAAGTTGTTGACCTACTTTGCTGAAGCAGCAATAGTCCATATTGGGCGTTGATGGAGGTGTCAGGCTCGTCAAAAATATATTCCTTACTTTTCTTATATTAACTAGTAGAATATGATAAGAAGGTTCATTCCTAAGGGAACATTGAGTTAAATTTTTTGATTAAATTTCTAAAAATAAGAGTGATGCAAATCTATGAAAATAAGTAAAAAAATGCAAATATGAGGATGCGAATGATTAAGGAATCTTTATCCACTTGTTAACATGAATACAAGTGAAATCTTCTTCAAAATATGTTTACTAAAAACCCTAGACAGTTATAAGTTCAACAAGTCTATTAGACTCCAAGGTCACTTCGTAGAATAAGTTCTCTACTCATTTGTAGCCAATTAAGCCACTTTGAATAAGCTCTCTAGTGTAACTTAATCGACCGGTATTTTACATGAGTCGGGTTGATCCTAACCACATACTCATAAGTTCGATATGTCAACTTAGGGTTATCTTTCACACATCAAAGTCCACAACATCTCATTGCAACGTTGATATTTTGCTACTTGTGATTAAATCGACATAACAATTACAGATTACGACTCAGTTATCTAGCATTAGAATCGCAAACAAGATATTCATCTGGCTCCTTGAAAACTCGCAAACAATCCTTGGTCATAAGATCGGTAAAAGACAAACAATAAAACATTATTGAAAAAAAAATAATTAATTTGAATAAATAATATCACATAGTTTCGAAATATTCCATAATCAAATATTTTAGTTACACATATTGGAGTTCATATTCACGACAATCGATTCAAAGAAATAAAGATAATATAGTGCAAGATAATTCGAAAACAAAACCCAATCCGTGGCTGGTGGTATATGGCAGTGAACTTTCTCAAGCAGCTGGGCTGGTGCAAGGCGTGGTAGGTATATGATGCAGACTTGGTGGAGCTGTTATTCTAACAAGGGAGAGGTGGACCGGTGTATGCAGCTGAGACGAGAATAGCAGTGACTGTTGGTAGGGAAAACAGGCGTGAGGGGTTATAGGGATGTGTTTTTATGTAGTTTTTAATGTCTTTTATAATTTATATTCTTGTTGTGACTTAAATCTTACGCAAACAACCTAGTTTCCTAATTGTATTAGAACTTTAACTCTATCTCAATCTCCTCCATCCATTTTCAAATCCAACGGCAACATCATCTCAATCTGAACTGATTTTCCGGTGGCTAAGCAAACCCAAATCTGAAATAAACTCAGACCCATATCTTCTTTCCCTAGTTGGAGTTGAAATCATTGACTAGGCATTGCCAAATACGCCTCATACACAACCACGAGAGCCATGGTTAACTGGCAGCAAGACTTGGTTCAAAACTGGTTATTCAGGCTTTTCTTCAAACACCTGAGGTGCGTGTCTATATGAAAATTCAGGCATCACTTTGTTGTTCTTGATGAATATTCTAAACTCCTTCCCTGCAATTACATATTCAATTCAAAACAGCCATTCATTCAATTCATTCAATTCATTCAATAAACACAACATAGCATCACCATTCAGACTCTATCCACAACCCATCAGTTCTCGGCAGAGTTTAATCTTGTTCTTGTCTAAACGCTGCCTACAGATTCCATTCCTATAACCCATCTCCTATCTGTGTCTCTCAATGTCTTCTAATTAACCTTCATGTTCCGCAGAAACCCATTTCAACAACGACCTCAACAGTTATACTTCACCAACTTATCTTCTTCTTTACACTTCATAGACCCATCTGCTTTTAAGCTCAAACTTGTTCTAACCATGTTTCTGGCAGCAACACTTCTTTCATCTCAATCTGTTTTCTTTAACTGAAACCTCCTTCTCTGTTCATTCCATCCCCACTTGAGTTATTCTTCCTCTTGTTCTTTCTCAGCAATATCTCCTTCTTCCCAACTCTCGAGCTCTAAAACAGCAAACTCAAACTGAACCCCCCTTTCAAATTCGAACCATCACAACCATCCTAACCTCAAACCAACAGTAGAAAATCTTTGTTAATTTCTCACTTTCGCTGCCAACATTCATACTCATGTTAACTGCGACTCGAATCATGGCAGACCCAACTTGGTTAGCCGGCGGTGAAGAAGCTTTGTTCAGCTGTAAAGAACTAGTAGCAGAAACTCGAATCTAGTCTCGACCTAACTTTTAGGTTGAATAAGAGGATATTTTAAGGCACCCGCGACTTGGATAGGGCTCCCCTAATAGTTAATTGAAAGTAGTTTCCCTTAGTGAGAAGGTTGTATGCCTTTAGAAATTGGACTCCCTTTAGCACTTCTTTACGAAACAGTTGGTTTCCTCTTAGTAATTTTTCAATTCCTTTGTAAACCTGGAAGCCCCCTAGTGGTTTCTATTTTACACAAAAGTAAGACTTGTGTGCTTCTATTCTTCAAGCTTCTCAACATCCAATACCTCTAAGCAATGCCTTGAGCTCCTATTTCTCTTCTTTTACTTCTCATGATTCCAAAATACCTATAAAACTCAAAACAAATATAAAATATAAAATTTACAAGAAAAATAACAAAGAAAGCATAAACAATATAATAGAAATAAGGTGTTTTAGACACCTATCAGGCGTACTAACAATAGACATGATGATTTTCTAGCTACTCTAGCTTCTAAGATACAATTTGAAGGGATGGAGAAAACCCTAACAGTGCAAAGACGCACTATGTCGTCAACTTGGTTGGTTCATTCTGAGAATGTTCAAGCAAACGACTGGAGGACACCGATCATTAACGAAATCAGCAGTTCACTTCCTTAAGGAAAAATCAAGCTTAAAAACCTAAAGAAATTCTTCATATTTCATGGAGTGCTATACTTCAGAAACTCAGACGGGTCACTGTCAAAATATCTTGGAGATGAAGAAGCGCAGCGAAAACTTAATCACGTTCATGATGAAGTGGGTGGATAGACTATAGTAATAACCCTATACACACGCCTCCAACGCCTTGGGTATTACTGGAAAACCATGGAGACCCAGTCTCGAGCACTACAAGGAGCCAGCTCCAACTGCTAGGTACCACCACATCAACTTGAGCCTCTAACCATCCATTACACTGAGGACTGGCGAAAAACTTACATTAAATAAATTCGAGATAATTTTCTTTCTTCGAAAAAACGAGAAGCAGTCAAGATAAAATAAAAAGCTAAGAGATTTATCTTTCATGAAGATATTTTGTACCGTAAAAGTTTTGGAGGAAACTTACTACGATGTTTGGCCAACTTTGAAATTACTATGATGTTAAAAGAAGCACACGAAAGTGAACATGAAGGGAAGATAAAATTATTTCTCCAAATTCATGAGAGGTACTACTGGCCGACCATAAAAGAAGATGCATCCGCATTTTTCTAAAAATGTCACAAATGCCAGATTCACGAAAATCTCATTCATACTCCATGCCTCTCTCTCCACTAAGTAAGTAGTCCTTGGCCCTTCTATAGTTGTGGACTGGATATCATTGTAAAGATCAATCCGCCTTCGTCAAAGCAGGATGAATACATTATCACAACAACTGAATATTTTACCAAGTGGGTTGAGGCCATTCATCTCAAAGGCACAACCGAGTAAACAATCGTAATATTTATCAAAGAATACATCATTTGCATATTTGGTGTCCCAAGCATGTCATTACAGATAATGGAACGTATTTTGATAACGATCAAGTCAGAGACTTACTTCAGAGATATGGTATCAGATAAATCTTCCCCATTCCTTGTTACCCTCAAGGGAATGGAATGAGAGCACCAACAAGACTCGGATTCGCAGCCTTAGTCGAACAATACATGATAACCCTAGAACATGGCATGACCAATTATCCATAGCGTTATGGGCATATCAGATTGTACCTAGGAGTTCTATTGGGACTTCACCCTATCCACTCGTTTATGGCACTGACACCATTCTTCCATACGAAATCAAGATCCCATTAGCCAGGATTTCCATGGAAAGTAGAGCCCAGTAGGACGAAGCCGAAATATCCAACTCCGGGATAACTAAGCTAGACGTCATCGAATCCAGGCAAGCCAAAGTGGAGAGGCATACAGAAGCTTATCGATAGAGAATTTCCAAGGAGCATAAAAGCATGGTAAAGCTCAGAACGTTTCAAGTGGGAGACTTAGTGCTTAAAACAGCCAAGCATATTCATCAAGATATGTCTGCACCGAAGTTCTATCCAAAATAGGAGGGTCCCTATGTGATTCCTAAGGCAGTGGCTAGTGTTACTACAAGATTGTTGACATGACAGGAACACAAGTAGGGACGGTAATTAACGGTAAATGGATCAAGGCGTATCATGCCTAGACACTTTAGTCTTTGCCATCCATGTGTAGCCAAGCTAGTCGGATAGACATACCTTTTGATGACCAGACGATTTGGTCCTTTTTTTCAACCAGTTAGTGCCTAACTAACTAACCTAGTCATCCACCCCCCTTCTTATGGTTGGCCGATCATATTCCATCTATAAGTCAGGATAATGCAAATTCAAATCCTTCAAATACAAATGTAAAATTCTTTTCAGAATTTAATGTTTATCACACCAAATAAATGATTTCATTAAAGAAAAAAAAACACATCTAGAAAAAAAAATCAAATGATAAATACTCCTAACAATTGCGCTATTATTCAACTCATCATTACCTACTCAAAATAAAAATACCTAAGTCAATGTCTACCGCTCAGAATAAGCCTTCAAGCAATTGATAGTCCCTATTGTACAACATCTCCATCCTCTTTTGAAACCTTTCAGTCCGAGCTTTCAAGTTATGGATTGACTTCTCCACTCTCGGTGGCTCTTTTTCTAGAGTTCTCTTTTCCTCCATGATAGCCCTTGAAGAGGGAATGTTGTTAGCTATGATGCCTGCAAGGTCCACTTTGACGCTATCAAGCCGCTGAAGAAGCCAACTTACATTAAATTTCATGGCCTCATAGGTAGACAATAGGTCTTCCCATTTTTATATAGACAAGTTTGTGATGTCACGAAGAGTTACATTCTCCATCTCATCAATCATGGAGAGAAGACATTGACTGTAGAGACTAAATTAGATGTACAATTTTATACCAACCTTATAGTGGCAATATGACTATATTTCTTCCAGATTCTGGTGTGTATAGGTCAGCATATTGTTTCGGTACGAGGAATCCTCCTACAACTCGATGATCAATCGATAAAGATTTCATCCGAATTTAAAAAGGCAAGCCTGCATCAGGGTACTCATGAACAACGATCCCCAAATCGGTATCCTCCAGGTTGGTTGCAGAAGCTGGAGGATTATTAAAGGGGGAAGAAGTCTTTTTAAGCCTATTTTCATCGATCACCAACACAGATGCTCCTTTGACAGGGTCCATGCTGCTGCAATGCTTATAAAATAAAGAGAGAAATTTGTGTGAAACAATATGAACACAACATGCACAATCAAACTAGATCAGAGAAATCGAGGTAAGAAATTACTGGAACAACGCTCTTGTCAACCCTATTAACCTTAACACGAAGAGGTGGATCTCCCTCTGATTTCAAGTTTCTTCTACTTTAAAAAAGAAGAAATATTTTATTGGTCATCAGCATCCATAAGAAACGTGCAATACATATGTGCACTTCAAGACAAAGGATTATCATGTCTTAACGAACTCAACACCCAAGCATTGCGCTTAATGAAAGAGCCTCCCCGGGACGAAGATGAACCGCTCCGATGGGACATTATGAAAGAGATGGTTTGAGCAAAACATTTGGATAAGACTGAAGAATGAAGATGATGAAGATAACCTAATCAATTATATATATAAAGAAAAACCCTAAGTTTTGAAATTTTGAATTTTGAAGATTTGAAATTCAACAAGCCTTATCTCGAAGAACTAGGGTCAAAGATTGATAGCGTCAAAATTCTCGTTGAAGATTCTAAACGTCGATTTTCCACGACGAATGACGATGAATAAGGGGGATTTTTGAGTCCTCACCTGCATCCTAACTGATTTAATGACTAATTAATAGAGATTATCAGTCAAGAGCAGCATACAACAAGGGGTTAGGATTTTCCCATCAAACTTTTTCACGCGAATGGTGCTGACGTAAAAAAAAAATCATGTGAATGCTGCTCACATAAAAATAAAACCAATTAAATAAAATTTAGTCGAAACCCTGGCCTACCTGGTCACGACTGACATGAAGGAAATGTCGTCTTTAAGAAGTTGATACAGATTGTCAAGGTTTACTCAAAACTAGGGTTACAAAAGATTGATACAGTTAGTATCATTAACAAAAAACAACGAATACGGCTTACTTACCTGATACCACCAATAACGAGGTTGATGGCCGAGATGACGCTAGCAGCAGCAACAAGAGGAAGTCGTACCTGTAAGAGAAGAAGGTGTTAAGGCAATAGTGAAAAAAATATATAAAATAAAACAAAACATGTGAGTATTTAGCTCACACGAGATAAAGAAGGCAAGGATACTTAGCTCCGCTGCTGACAATCGCTACTACATGAATGAAGGTGGTTATTGACAATGTCAAGAAGAGACATTATCCTTCTTTGCTACAAACGAAGATGAGGGGAAGCAAGGGTATTATGACAAGAAGAAGGAGTGAAGACTCCCTTTTACAACAACAAACTTCCAAATATGAGAGGGAAGGGAACTTTCCTTTTGTACGTGCCAAGCATATGTACCACAAATGGCCATCCAATTTTTTCCCCTAGATGATGATGCCTCACGGCTGTGCCTTCCCCATCATCACCAACTATTTCTTATGGGTCGATTGTTTCTTGTTCATTGGTTTCTCCCTCACCAATGTGATGATATTCGAAGTTCAAGTCAACTGTAGCCTTCCTGGTAACATCTCACAACTAAAATTATAAATTGTTTTTCCTTCGTCTGTCAAGTCACCATCTAGTGCTTACCATGCAACATTACTAGTTTCGTGCTAAACAAAGGACTTAATATAGATGGTGGGTTTTGTCTGGGCTAAAATTATATAAAAAAAATATTTCTTACCCGGTTCTCAGAAATATTGAACTTTAATATTTTACAAAGAATTTTTAGACATGATAGGTGTCCATCTTTGTCTCTCTCTCTCTATATGTATATAATCGCATGAATGCATCACCTGTTAGAACTCAGAAGAATATTACGTATACGACTAAGTTTACTGAATGAATCAAATTCATCCTTGTACAATATTATTAGAATAATGCTCGTGCTTATTGCAATATTCCCAGATATTCTACGATTTTTACATAACAAATCTCAAGCTCCTAGATGGATTTCCCACTATGATAGATCAATTTGAGTGTTCTTTGGTGCTATATTCCGCGGCTTAATTCCCAAAAATTACCTTGTGTCAATATTCATGCTCAACTAAATGATATTGATTTACTGAAGGCCTATACAAACCTGTATAGAAGTATGTAGCAAGTTACATATAAATTTATTTGACTAAAACACCACAGTTATGCTTAAATATCAAGTCAAAACTTTGCTAAACACAAAATTATAGCTCTAGTTATTCAAATCTAACTTTGGACGTGTTAGTACCTAAAAATTGCTCCTAGGCAAAACATTGTACTGTAGAAGTACTTTCTTTAGATCGGAAATCAAAATCGAACAGGGCAAACCTAAACCACGATAGTAGCCGTTCTGCCCTGCTTCGGTTACAAAGAGAGGAAATGGGTTGATCTTAGGGGAGGGAAGCAAAGAAAGTTGAAGAAAATGTGTGTCTTGAATTGTGTGTAGAGGCGGAGAATAACAGAGCTTATGAGAATGCTAGGCTTGTTCTTTTTTTGAAATGGGCTAAGTAGCCTATTTTTAATAGTTTGTAACACACATTTTTCCTTGTAAAATAGTGGAGGTAGTGGAGAGATGGAGGATGTGGAGATAATGGTGTAACCTCCCATTATGTCTTGGGAAATTTCTGGAAGACTATTACTCCATTAACTGCTTCAGCTTTATCACTACTTTGTAACTTTCTCATCATAGGGTGTTGCCACGCCGCATGTTGTTGTAACCACCATACCAAAACCCCATGAATAATACCCCCATGTAATTGTTTTGATTTCTCGTAGGAATTAGTGGAGCCATGGAATCAAAACACGTGAGTTTATTGTAAGATAATCTTATTGATGAGTTTGTGTCAACACAGTATGGTAATGGCCTAGTATTGACGCTAGTAGAAAGAGGCAAGGCTGATACGACTAAGCAAGGTTGGTACGCATAGACAAGATGACGCACGTAAGGAAAGGGAAAAGGGATAAAGGATAGAAAGGCGTCAAGGATGACGCTAGTGCTAGCGTGGAGGTTGGCGCTGGTGCTAGCGCTAGCATTGTTGGGGCCTGTTTGGCGAGTGAGCATGCTGCCAGTCTGTCGCTAGTACTGCTAGGGCATGTTTGGCGCGTGAGCATGCTGCCAGTGCTATCGCTAGCACTGCTAGGGCCTGTTTGGCGCGTGAGCATGTTGGATTTGTTGGGTTTTTAGGCATTGTTGACTTTTTGGCCTTTGGCACATGTGTATGCTACTCATTTGTGTTGGGAATGCGGCTAGGACTTGCTAAGGCTGACACTTGCTAGTACCATGGTTATTTCCTATGCACCACTAGCTTTGGCATTCATTAATGTCATGGTCATATTTATGGCATGTTTAGAGTTTCTCAATTGTATGAGATTTATGGTTAGCATTTTTTATGCTTAACTTTTATGCAGTGCATACAAAACATTTTCAAGAAATGCAGCCTTGGAAGTTTGGAACTTGAAATAATGCTTGATACGACTCTGCAATTAGATGGTATGCATCTAATTAGCGCTTTTATCCAGATATGGCATAACCTCTATTCTGAACGTTCACAATTTTGTCTAATCAGCATATTCTGATTAATACAAATAGTTTACATGGATGTACATAAAATAACGAGGTTTTATCCGGCTAAAGCCCTGAAATTTTGAAGGCGTATACAAGGTTGTACCATAACGGATTTCGGTTCGTACCGGTCGAGAGCGATACACTGGTACGCCGGTATACCGAGGAAATTTCGGTTTAAATATCGGTGAAATATCGGTCCATATATTTTATACCTATAATTTTATAAAAAAATACTAATTCACATTTTATAACTATAAATATATTTTAACACGTTATAACAAACATTTTTTCACAAAGTTTAGAAAGATAAATTAGTATTCATCCAAAATATATAGATCCATAGATTTCATACAAAGTTCAAACTGGAAATACAAGAGAAACAAGAACAACTTCAAAGTTTATCGTCTAAAATGCTAATTAAACAAAGATATTACAATTTCAATATCATTAGATTAATTGTAGATATTATCATATGCATATATAATTCTTAAATATCATAAAAAATATGAGTAACAATTGAAAACCTTAAAACAAGGATAAACTAAAAAAAAAACGAAAAAAAACGGTCATACCGGTTAATATCGGTCAATACCGGTCGTACCGGCCGTACCGGTCGTACCGGTACAGTCCATACCGGCCGATTTTTTCGGTCAAATACCGTTTACCGGTATACCGGATTTCGTCTCGCTTTTCGGCCGAAACCGATAAAACCGGCGGTATACCGGCCGGTATGGATTACACTGAGCGTATACATATATAAAAAAGCTACATGGATAATGTAGCTATAAGATGAATACGTATTCTCGATTCTCTTACTGAATGTAAGATAGAAGTATGTATCCATAATTATGATGTCGGGTCAGAATTTTTGTAAATATACATTTATTTCATGCCTTTGTAGCTGAGCAAAGGCAATATTATAATTTTCTCCTTTGTCAAAAAACCTAACATCTACATTAAGTCCCCTGCTTAGCTCGGAACGAGTAATGTTGCGTGGTAAGCACTAGATGGTTGTATGCCAGACGAAATAATATGTGATTTTTATTGTTTAATATCAATAGAATAGTAGCAGTTGGCTGAGCAAGTTTTGTTTTGTACTCTTGGATATTTGGAGCATTCTTCTTCTATCGTAGTAACAACGGGAAGGTATATAGAACATTAGTTGATTGTAGAGAGTGTTGAGGCAATGATGTCGTGAACATTAAGATGATGTGTTTAGGTAGTGATTTGTTTGTCATCATCCACAAAGATGCGTTTGGCCGTGAACACTAAAATGAGTGTGCATGGAGGCAGCGATTTTGCCATCAGACACGAAGATGAGTGTTAGCTGTAAACACTAAGATGAGTGTGGAGGAAGTGATCCTGGCATCATACACGAAGATGAGTGTTAGAAGTGAACACTAATATGAGTGTAGAGGCAGTGATTCTTCCATCAGACACGAAGATGAGTGTTAGCCGTGAACACTAAGATGAGTGTGGGGGCAGTAATTCTGCCATCAGACACGAAGATGAGTGTTAGTCGTGAACACTAAGATGAATGTGGAGGAAGTGATTCTTCTTCTATCAGACACATAAATGATGTGTCGATGCAGTGATGCCGTCACAATACTATGATGATTAGAACCTGAACTTTGATATATGGAACAAGTTCAAGGAATTCAGTCGTGGAAGTTCTGCGATTTGAAGCAAGTTCAATCGTGAAGTGCTTAACTTTTATACAGTGCATACAAAACATATTCAAGAGATTTAGCCATGGAAGGTTGCAACTTTAGATGATGTTCGACGTGAATTTTCAATTAGATGGTATGCATCTAATTTAACGTTTTTTTTATTCAGAAATGGCATCACCTCTATTCTGAATATTCGCCATTTTGTATAACCAGTGCTTGCTGATTAATACAGATAGTTTTCATGGATGCACATGAAATAACGAGGGTTTAGCTGGGTAAATCCCTGAAATTTCTAGGGGCGCATATATATGCAAAAGGAGCTACAAGATTAATTTATCCAGGTGATGAATATGCATTCTCAATTTTCTTGCAGAATGTAAGAAAGAAGTACGTATCCATAATCCTGATGTTTGTCAGAATTTTATCATTCTCAATTTTATTTCAGAATGTAAGGTAGGAGTACATATTCATAATCCTGATGCTTTTCAGAATTTTATCATTCTCAATTTTCTTGCAGAATGTAAGAGAATAGTACGTATTCATAATCCTGATGCTTGTCAGAATTTTATCATTCTCAATTTTCTTGCAGAATGTAAGATAAGAGTACGTATTCATAATCCTGATGCTTGTCAAAAATTTATATGTATTTATTTCATGCTTCTGCATCTAGGAAAAATAAATCAAAATAAATGAACGAGCTTAGTTATCGTATTTTACTAGGAATTCTGATTAGATGACGCTTTGATGATGTCAAATAATCACTAGAGGAGTAATAGGTTATGTAGTAGTGCCTGTAGGATAATAGAGCGTCGTCTGTAGGGCATAAACTAGTGAAGCGTGGATGATTTGTATGATAGAGAGACAAAAATTGACCCGTGCATATCACGTGACCATGGCTTCAAAGAGGAAATCCTTGTTTGACTATCACTGACCATCAACACTCTTTTTTTTCTCCTCACTCCCAGCAGCAGCATCAGTATCAGAAGTTGAGACAACAAGGGTCACAACAACGAAGCAATGATAACATGAAGTTGGTGACGTTTTCTGATTCAGAACTTATATGGTCAGTCAATCATGCATGCACGTTTGTAATATGTAATCCCGTGTAAATTTTCATACTCATTAGACTTTGGAGCAAGAGTCACATGTCTTAGCCCGTAGATCCAATTAACGCGCTCCTTTTAGCATGTTGTAGCAGAGATACATATGAACACTTTTCTCTAAGGAGGCTTTTCCCCATTCCCACCAATGGATGTCGATTTCCGAGATCATAGGTTGCCTATTGAAAGCAGGAGTAGTAACGACGAACTGGAGAGCTCGTGATGGTAAGTGTTATCGTGAGGATGTGGGCTTCTTAAGGTTTCCAAGAGGATGTGATGCTCGCCATAGCCATGTTTCTGGAGAAGATGAATTCATGACAGCAGCTAGTAAGCCCATATTCTAGATGTTGAGAGGCGAAGCATGAATCTGAAATGGTCAGGCCTATCGAGTGTTCATTGTGCTTGAGATGGTCGTGGATGCCTCATTACCAGTGATTGTTGAGTTCATGACCATAAGTATTGTCTGTTTAGGGCTTGCTTGAGGCATGAGGGGAATTGATGGCATCACCTTGAGAATTTCGGATTTCAATGTATCTTCCATAGTTGACCAGTGTGGTTGAAATCAGCAGCAACAGCAACAGAGGTGAAGCCAGAAAGGTTGATATCTTCAATTGTTGTTGTTGTCTTTATCACACCAATGCTGGAGAAAAAACTTGAATTGAAGTTCGAGCCCTTCGTTGGTGCCCGGGCAGTTGAGTCGCAACTGGGAGTTTTTGTGAGAATTGACTGAATGAAATTGTGTCTTATCTTGAGCCCATTGGCTCATAAGCTTGTTTTACCCTTATAAATGTGATGATGGTATGCTTATATAGACGAAGTCCTTTGGAGAATTCGAAGGTGAGGAGGATGAGATGAAAGGTATCTTGTTGCCGACGCGGTGTTGCATGTTTCTTCAAAGAATATGTTCCAAGAGGCGTCTCTTGAGCCATCTTCTGAATTCTTGATTGTTATGATATATCTTACGGTGAGCAGTCCCCTGTCACACTTCTCTTTGATTTCTGAAGTTATATTTTTTGGAGTAGGCTTCGGATACGTCTCAGCCTCGTCAGGGGTTGCATGCGCCTATCAGGTATGACGACGTAGTTGGGAGAGATTGAGATACCTTTGCGGTATTTTTTTGGAGAGTAAAGGGGCCTTGTCAAGGTCGTGACTATCTGGTTGACCATCTTTTATAGGCTGGAAAGGTTTTTGACAGCGAGGGGATCTTGTGTAAACCTTCAGTCCCCGAGTGTGTTCACGTGTTTCTTTGGATGCAGCTGCCGAGGATGATGTTTCAAGTGGTATTGTTGTATAGGATGTTAATGCAATGAAAACTGCACCAATTGAGTATCTGAACACCGGAGTTGATTTTGACTTTAAGTTTGACAGGATCCGACTTTTGGAGAAAGCTGGGACGGATAAGCTTGGTGTTGGATGGCTTCATCGTCATATATGAGCTATTCGGGAGAACTTGAAGAAAATAGGCGCATCGTTGGCTTAAAATCGATTACCAAGGACAGAGATGACGCTGAAAGACTATTCTCAAAGTTGAGGCTTGCAACTGAAGCTCCTTGCAAAGGTGGAGAGAGCATATGTTGATGGTGCTGAACCAGTCTCCAAAGATCTTTTCTAAATAGTAGGTTTTGAGGGTTGTTATGTGTTTCTGAGATACCCAAATTTTATGTGGTCTTATTTTGGGATTTTGAGTAGGTAGATTTTGAATGGTTTGTAAGGATTTTCTATAGAGAGAAATAATACTTTGTTCAATTAAGTAAATTGAAATCCAAAGTATGAATGCAAAACACTGCAAACATTTTGAAGGAATTGCAAATGTTGCATAAAAGCAGAGAAACATTGTTAGGGGTGGTAAAGTACTTTAAACCTTGAAAGCTTTGTCATGGGTGGTAAAGTGTTTAAGCTTGCCAATTTTAAGCCATTTTCCATGTATGACTACCCATGTTGGCTTATCAGTATTGACGAGTTTGTCTTATCCATCTAATATAGTTTTAATGATCAGATATGGTTTTCTCCAGCAGAGGCAGTAGTGTCTCATATTTGGAAAAGGTTGGATTTCGGTATCTCAGGTTGATGACATGTTTTAAAGATGATTGGGTTATTGGCTTTAATATTCTCAGTAGAGATGACCCTATCCATTTAATAAACTTTCAAAAAGGATCATCCTCCTCCTCAAACTTGTCAAGTCATGATGGGTTTGACACTCGGGTCAAGTCCCCAAGACTTGGTGGGACGCGGGATAGGTGGTTGTAAAGAGAGTTGCTAAACAAGACTTACTTGTAGGAGAAATCCATGGGTGTACAACATCACCTCTCCTCTATGCAATTGTTTAACATCCAGATCCGTTGTTTGGTGATGTTTTGGAGGTGCGCAATCTTTAGAGTATGCTGGCCTGTTAACGCATACAGGTGGGTCCCTTGGTGGTGATTCTGCAGAGATGCGTCAAGTACGTCCTTGTTTTTGTGGATCTACGGTCGTCCTAGAACCATGACGTAGTCTGGATATACATGATTGTTGAATTGGTAGAGGATACTCATGGCCACAAAATGGTAGTGGTTGTGGTCTCTCTAGAACTTTATGAATGACGAAGCTTGGTCGCTGGATCCTTGGTTGATTTCTTTGAATGAGGATGAGCAGCGGGTGCTATAGCGAAACTGATTGCAAAAGAGGGTAAATCGGCCACATTAAAATTATCATCTGGGGAGGTCCGTATGATATCCAAAAACTGCTCAGCAACAGTCGGACAAGTGGGTAATGTTGGGGTGAACCAGAAAAGTTTGGGTAGAGCCGGATCTAAGCGTTGGCTAGGTAAGCGTCCTGTAGTAAGAGGGGTAGTTATGAACCCTGTAGACCATCCCCATGGGGGTGGTGAAGGAAGGGCCCCAATTGGTAGAAAACAAGGCTGGTCGATGAAGTCAAACCAAGTTCTGCGCTAATCAAAGCAAGAGCCCATTTCGAGAGGCTCTTTAGAGACTCGACTGAAAGGAGAGGGGCAATAGAATGAGAGGAAGTATTAGCAAGTAGTCCGGTCAAATAGAATCTCCATCTTATCTACAGACAGGAAGAGGCGCAGTTCCTCAAGAAGCGGGTAGGCATACTCATCGGACGGCTCTATGGCAGCTATAATTCTTTCTAGGTAACCGGGGTAGACCTGCCAAAACCGACGATGTAAGCCGGTATTCTCAAATCCTGTAGTTTTCTAGGTATCGAAGGGATGCCATCGCATCGAATGTTGATTCTGGAAATGGTGACGTTGGTAGCATCAGGATCGTTGGCTGGCTCCATCTTTCTTTTCATGATTTTAGTAGGGACCTTTCCAGAATTCCACTGGTGTTGAAATTTTGTTGTGAACTGTTTCCTGGTACCATATCAGGGGCTAGATAAACTTATATTTTATCTCTTTGGATGTAGGCCCTGGACGTGTTAGCATCAGTTGTAACTTTGGAGGCGTTTCTGACTTGCTCTATATAATACTTGTGTTTCTCCAGAGTTGATTTCTCCATACGAGTCTTGAGAGGAGTGAGTATTTCCTTCTGAGTGGTAGTCACATCTGCTTTTGATTAAACAATGGTCTCTTCATCAGATTTGATATACTTGGTGATGTTTGGTTATCCATGGCGTTTCCAGTAGACTGCTTGAAAGAGTAGTGTTGGTATTTTTGGTGAAAGCATTTTGAGGAATGGAACACCAGAATTGAGATTGGTTGCTGGACCTGAATTGAGGTTGATGATTGAACTATATCTAAGATCCACTCCTAATTCAGACGGTTGAAGAATTAGTTTTCAGATGGTTGAAGAATTGGATTCGTGACCGAGAGATTGATCTCCCACTGTGGTCGCAAATTGTTATTACCTAAAAAGTTCTCCTAGGAGAAACAATATATTATAGAAGAACTTTATTTAGATTCGGATATCAAAATCGAACAGGGCAAGCCTAAACCAAGGTAGTAGCCGTTCCGCCCTGCTTCGGTCACAAGGAGAGGAAATGGGTTGATCTTAGGTGATGGAAGCAAAGAAAGTTGAAGGAAATGTGTGTATTGAATTATGTGTAGAGGCGGAGAATAACAGAGCTTATGAGAATAACAGGCTTGTTCTTTTTTTGAAATGGGCTAAGTAGCCTATTTTTAATAGTTTGTAACACACATTTTTCCTTGTAAAGTAGTGGAGGTAGTGAAGAGATGGAAAATGTGGAGATAATGGTGTAACCTCCTAATATTTCTTGGGAACTTTCAGGAAGATCATTACTCCATTAACGGGCTCCATCCTTACCACTACTTTGTAACTTTCTCATCATGGGGTGTTGCCACATCGTATGTTGTTGTAACCACCAGACCAAAACCCCAAGAATAATCCTCCAATGTAATTGTTTTGATTTCTTGTAGAAATTAGTGGATTCATGGGCTCAAAACACGTGAGTTTGTTGTAATATAATGTTGTTGATGAGTTTGTATCAACACGGTATGGTAATGGCCTAGTATTGGTGCTAGTAGCAACGGGCAAGGCTGACACGAGCAAGGAAGGTTGGCACGTATAGGAAAGATGACGCACGTAAGGAAAGGGAATGCTGCCAGTGCGACCGATAGCACTGCTAGGGTCTATTTGGCACGTGAGCATGCTGCCAGTGCTGCCGCTAGCACTTGTCGGGCATCTTTGGCGCGTGAGCATGTTGGATTTGTTGGGTTTTTGGGCTTTGGTTACTTTTTGTCCTTTAACACATGTGTATGCTACTCATTTATATTGGGAAACTGGCTAGGACTTTCTAAGGCTGACACTTGCTAGTACCATGGTTATTGCCTATGCACCACTAGCTTTAGCATTCATTAATGTCATGATCATATTTATGGCCTGTTTAGAGTTTCTCAATTATATGAGTTTTATTGTTAGCATTTTATGCTTAATTTTATGCAGTGCATACAAAACATTTCCAAGAGATTCAGCCGTAGAAGTGGCAACTTGAAATAATTCTTGATGTGATTCTACAATTAGATGGTATGCATCTAATTAGCGCTTTTATCCAGATAAGTCATAGCCTTTATTCTGAACATTCGCAATTTTGTATAATCAGCATATTCTGATTAATAAAATAGTTTACATGGATGCACATGAAATAACGAGGGTCTATCCGGGTAAATCCCTGAAATTTTGAAGGCGCATACATATATAAAATAGCTACAGGGCTAATATAGTTATAAGCTGAATTCGATTCTCTTGTGGAATGTAAGATAGAAGTACTTATCCATAATTCTGATGCCGGGTCAGAAATTTTATACATATATATTTATTTCATATCTTTGTGGATGAGCAAAGGAAATATTACAATCTTTTCTCCTTTGTCAAAAACCCTCCATCTACATGCCGTACTCATGAGTCATATCTCCCTTGACTAGTTGGATTAAAACCCAACAATAGTTAAAAAACAATGAAACCCTAGCTATTTTTGGGCCTAAGTAGCTAATTTAGGCCATATATTAAAAAGATGGGAAACCATTTACTATATTTGGCCGGCCAAAATTTGTTCCATGACCGACCAACTTGGTCGGCCACGTCAAATCCTCGCTTAAATAGAGAAATTAACGCGAACGACATAAAATAAAATCGAATTTTAAGCTCATGAGTCGCTAAAATTAGGTTTGCAACACTTATAAGTGTTGCAAACAGAAAACATAGCTTCTCAATCCTAAATTAATATGTGTTGCAAACAACCTACTTGGACAGTCGGTTTTAACTCAATAAGTGGACGACCAACATGCAAACAGTGAACTTGAGCGGCTACCCCTAGCCAAATGCATGACCAGCCAATATTTGGGATGGCAATATTTATAAGCGTCGCAAACGCTATACTTAGCATGCGATACATATTTTCATACTCAGCATGTTGTGCATATTTTTATACCCAGCGTGTTGCGCATAATTTTGCACCCAGCATGTGGCGCATATTTTTGTACTCAACATGCTGCACATATTTTTGTACTCAGCATGTCAATATTGATTGACTTGTTTGAACTCACATTGTTCCTTATAAATTCAATAAAATAAAATACATATTTTATTTTGTTTATATTTACAAACTCCGTTAGTTTTGTCAGACTCATCAAATTATTCAGGCACGACAAACCCCTAGTCAAATGACTAACAAGTCTTATTCGACTTCACAATAGTATTATTTAATTAATACTAAATTACACGAGACATCAAAATATTTCACAAATTGGGGGATATTCACTAGGGTATTGGTCTTGCGGTCTACGACGTGCGGTGCATCAATGCACCCATTAAAGGGAAATGTATGGAATGTTCGATTGTTGGTTAAGTAAAGGAATGGTGGGTGTGCAACCGTCTAGTCATCCTCAAACGAAGTGGGGAACAGTTACTAACACACTCTCCACCATCTTTATTTCATCACTATTCCATGATCATCACTTCCTACAGGGTCAGATGAACTATTATACATAGCTATTATAAATAGATTCTTCAATATATTGAAATGGACACTCAGAACAGACAAGTCGATTATCTGATTTTGTTTGCCGCCATTTTCCATTTTCAAATCAATAGAGATTGGGTTCCCTTAACCAAGAGTAGGGTACCTTTAGTAATTTCTGGGTGCCTTTATCACTTTTAGAGCCAATTTTTCCACAAATGTTTATTTCTCAAAAACACTTATAACCACATAAAATCACACAATAAGTA
Source organism: Papaver californicum (assembly GCA_023531435.1). Lineage (NCBI taxonomy): Eukaryota > Viridiplantae > Streptophyta > Magnoliopsida > Ranunculales > Papaveraceae > Papaver > Papaver californicum. Next base: position 1,044,236 of record JAJJMC010010567.1, on the reverse strand, counting down.
CAAACTTAAGTACCAACAAAATATGAAATTGAAAACAATTTAGACACAAAAATGTGTCTATCAAAATACAAAAACTTGATGTGTTTTAGAAATAGTGGTAAAAGATTCGATACTCAGACTTGTGAAGATTTGATTTTTAAACCTAATTTTTAATACTAAAAATAAGAAGATTAAATTAAAATTGATTTAAGATTATGGAAAGAACTGAGACTAAGGATTCCACCATTAGCCAATTTTTCAAGTGATTTAGTATTAATAATTCTTGCAACTCATACATTTAATTGATTCTAAATATTGCAAAAGTTAGATTTTCAAAATGATAGTTTTAAATCAAAAGTATGAGACATCAGTAGCCCTAAAATAAGCATGACCCATCAAAAGAAAACATAACTAATTGATAAAAATCATTATTTCAAATTTTATTCAAAAGAAATAATCATAAAAGAATTGCAAAGATTAATTAGATAAAAATATATCACTTTATTATTAGAAAAATGGCTTCCTTCGTCGCCTCAACAATGGGGTCTAGCTCCTCATGTTGTAAACACTCTCAAAATGTGTATTCATGGCTCAAAAATTGTTTACAAAGATGAAAAGAGTGAAAATTGTGTAAAACAGGGAGTTTGCAATGGTGTAATGGCGTTGCAGACAACTGTTTTCAATGTTACAAAAGAGAAAGTGCTTCCGCTGAAGATAAACATTACTGTTCCGAAGATATCCATTGCAGATAGGTTGAAAAAACCGTTGCAGCTGAAGATAAATGTTACAAAGATGAAGATATCCGTTGATGTTCAGTTGAAGAAATCGTCGCATATTCCTTGTTCTTCACTGCAGCAGCAACACTTTTTTCTTCCTATTTTTTTTTCAATTGAAGCTTTGCCCCCTTTTTCTTCGATCTCTTTTCTTTATATAGGCTCCACAAACCCTAACAACCAATTATAATCGATAAGGATCCAAGAAAACAATCCAAAACAAACTACAATTCATGTAAATCCCAAATCAGGTAGTAAACTCTTTTCCATCCATAAATCGAATTTTCAACAATTTTTCTCGGAGTCAAACTCTCAATTTGACGTGTTTTAACCGTGTCTTCATGTTGCGATATCGAATACTCTTTTAAATCCTAAAAATCTCGGTCTTGAAACACCTCAGATAACTTCTCACGCGTAACTTTTGTTCCCCACCATTTTCTATTTTCAAATTAATAGAGAAAGGATGCCCTTAACCAAGAGTGGGGTGCCTTTATCAACTAGCTTGGGTGCTTTTATCACTTATAGAGCCAATTTTTTCATAATGTTTATTTTTCAAAAACACTTACAAACACATGAAATAACACAATAAGTACCAAATGAGCACAAACAATATAGATAATTGAGGACAAATCAGACACAAAAATATGTCTATCATACTCAGAACAGACAAGTCGATTCTCTGATTTTCATAAAACTTTCTCGGTCATACACATAGAGTTACTCATAGCTATTACATACCTATCACGCCTTACAGAGTCCGATACTCTGACCTCAACATTTCATCTGCTTTCCTCTCTAAGACCAACCCTTCTCCTTCCTTCGTGACCGAAACAAAATTGGAACAACCATTTCTTGGTTTAGGCTAATTTTTCTTTGATTTTGATCTCTTGAATCTTAAAAGTACTTCTACAATACAAATGTTTTAGGGATTAGACAAATATTCATCAACTTACTCCTATTTCCCCCTTTTACCCTTAAATTTATTTTTACCCACAGACAACGGGATATTCTTCCGATCAAGGTATTCTAGGGCTTTTGATAATAAGATATTAAAATTCAATTCTAATTAGTACAATAACATGTTTGGTAAATTAAAACAAAACCTTAACCAATATTTTCACTAATTGATTACTTTCTACAATTTTCTTAGCTTTGTTAATTAGTTTAATTACTTCCATTAATATGAAAATTCCCTTTCTACATAAGATATTGAAATCAAATAGCAACCCAAGTTCTCTATGTGGGAACCCATATTTTGCTTCCTAAGAAAGTAAATTAATTTTGATGGTTACCACACCGGCCAACCATATCAAGCCGATGTTGGAACTTTGGTTTCTCAATGCCCGAAATTCTGAAAACCTTGTAGAAAACTTACCTTGTGATCTGTATTTGCTTCGTGATCTAAAATCTGCATTGTGACTTATAATCTTGCATATTATACCGAAAATATTCTAATCGATTTAAAATAAAATATTATGGCTTAATATTTAACATCTAGTGCAATACAACATCTCATAAATACTTGACTAGTGCATTGTAATTTTTCCTTTCAAAAAGATTTATTATTTATCAGCAATGTATCTTTCACCCGCTATTGATGGTGTGTTTTTCCCGCAGGTAAAAATTATAAATCTTTCTCTGGTCCTGTATCAAAATTATATAGTCTCTATATATAATTTTGATTCTGCAAATAATTAAAGAGTATAGACTCTACTAATAGTGATAGGTATTCTAAACTGATCCCTATGGCATATATATATTTATATGTACTTGAGATTCACCTATATGAACTCTCATTATATATATATATATATATATATACTATACGACTCAGTATCGATATATCTATATTGTATGACTCATTACTTACTTCTCTATTGAATCTCCGTTGATTTGACAATTCATAGATGGATTGCCCGCTAGTTAAAAGCAAACTTTTTTTCAGAATGCCAATGGTGCGTGATGCGACTCCTCCGAGATGTTCTCTTACTAAAAAAAATACTATTCAAAACCTTCTCTTGAGACACCTCCTTCCTTGACCTTTTTCTCGAATGTTGAGCTCCTATATAGATTTCCTATTATAGAGCGACTTGAACTTGTTCTAGTATAATAGTTCCATATTTGGATTCCTTGAACTTGTTTTCTACATCGATATTTAAACTTCCATCTGAGTAATATTGACCTATCAATATATAGGCCTTCAGTACCTGAAGTATATTTGTTAATTTTATATATATATATATATATATTCATTCCCACGAATGAACTACCGAATCTATTCATAACTATTCTCAGCTAAATTCTATGAACTTACTTTAATAAATTCAGGATTCAATACTCATGTGCTCGTTGCTTTGATTATGTCTAAATATATCTAAGTTCAGATGTCCGAGGAATACCTACTAAGAACGACATCAGGTACCAATGTCACTGGCTCATGACGATGAATATTCCGTCAATGACACAATACAAGTGCTAATTTGTGCAGTCGCAAGTGCCAACTTATGCAAGTGCGACTTACAAATGTTGAATGCAAGTACCAATGGCACTTGTCAACGCTGGCGCTGACACCTTATCTTTATAACGTCGGCAAGTGCTAGCGCTCATTTCCCCTCCAGCGTTGGCAACAACCAGTGCCATACCTTCCATCACCAGCGCTAATAACGCCAGCACTAGCTCCATCTGGAGGTGGTTATTTCCAGCGTCATCATCTACATCGTTGGCGCTTATTGGCACCAACGCACCCCTTTTCCAGCGTTGCTCTTCCTCAATACTAGCGTATCTAGCACCAACCATCTTCTTCATTACTGGTGCATCTAGCACCAACCCCTTTCATGTGCGTCTTGCGTCATTGTTAAGTGCCACTCCTCTTGCATCGTTCTTTTTGTTGTCGCTCCTTGATCCGCCATGCATGTTTTCTTATGCCGTATGCTACTCATATCTCAATTTGATGTAACAGGCAATGAATACTCGATAATTTAGTATTTCTAACTAAATGTGCCAATACTTGGCATCATCTACATGCGAGATTGATTGATGCCACGAGCTTGCATCATCAAAAATGTGATGTTACTAGATTACATCACCAATAAGTTGACTCTAATACCCTGCATTATCAAAGAATTGATGCTAGTGATTGATATAATCACTAAGAATCGACCGCTTATCCACATGAACAGTATATGGGTTCCCGTGCACTATAGCTGAATTCTATAACTCTTAAGTTTCAGTATCAAGTTGTTATGCCAAGTCTTATGCACCTCTCAAATGGTCTAATTTTTCCATTTTGAGCCATTATGGACCTCTCAAATGAACAAATTGACCTCTCAAACGCTCAAATTTAAAGATTTGAACATCGTGGTGGAATCTTTGTCGAACGAAAAAGAATCTGTCTATGGTGTAAACACTCTGTCTCACAAATATTTTATACAAGGGACCCACAAAATATATTATAATATCTACTTTCCTACTTTTTAGTTATTTTAAATATTTTATATTCTTCTTTCCTACTTTTTAGTTATTTTAACATACTTTTATTATACAAGGGACCCACAAAATATATTATAATATCTAAAACATATATAAACAAATTTTTTATTGTTAGGAGTCCCACAAAATACAATTAAATATATTATTCTACTCAAATTTGATAGTTTTACCATAGTGGGGAAACACATTTGTTCACCACGTGGCTGGGCAAACCAAACCATTTGGTATGGGTGAATAGGAACTGGCCTTATTGATGTTAACACCTCTCTAACCCTTCATGTTTATTCACCATCTCATTGTGATACCATGAAGTGCTAATACTAATGATGAGTGCCTAGCTCACTCAAGTGCCAACGTCTGTCATCACCCACTAGTTGTGGCACCATATTCCCATATCACTAACCATTAGTGCCAATTAAAGCTATCACATCGGAGCTCGGTGCTTTATACTTGACATAAAAGATACTCAAGTACCTACTTGGCTCACTAAGTCTCATTAGACTCGATACCCGTCAGTCTAACTAATTAATTATCATGATGAGTCATGGCTCAACTGATATAAAATAGTCTCTCTCATGACTTAATCGATTTAACACCACCACCACTTGGATTTACTCATTAATCATATGTTAAATAGGTCGGTGGAATTGAGAGTTTGAGTTTATTTTAAACTCAAACTTACTTAGGCGGTGGAGTTTTTGGGATAAACCCGAATTTGTTCACTTGATCCTAAAGTCTAGGAAACTTGCTAGCTAAGTTAGGAAACCCTATTCTTGTAGGTTAAGTAATGTTACCTACCTATGCCTATATAAATAGCCAAGTAGAGAAACTAGATTTTACACCAAAATTCTTTTTCTCTTCTTGGGTTTTATATGTTATCTCCCTCTACGATAATATATAAAATCTCTTATTTTTCCCGAGGACTCAACCTCGTTAAATATTTGTTCTCATTTATTTTATTTGTAATTATATAGAATGTTATTGTGTAGTTGTGCAAATCGCTTCCGTGGTTTTTAGCGCAACAATTGGTATCAGAGCTCAGATTACGTTCTTGGAATTTGAGTATTCGTAATATTACATCTGAGGTATTTTTATGAAATTGTTTGAGTTTATTATGATCTTAAAGTTTTAGTTTTTTATCTTTATTTTAGTGTTTGTAAACAATGGTTGATACGGATTCACCAAAGGGCTTGTTGGAAACAACAGAATCGACATCTAAAGATAAAAAATGAAAGAATAAATACTTCACTCTCATAGATCACAACTCAAGGTTGAAAAAGTTCACCAGAACCAAAAAATTTGGTTTATGGAGAACAGACGTAATAGATGCGATGGTTCATCTTGACCTTGATGAAGCTCTAAAAGGTCAGCCAGCCGAGATGACTGACAAACAGTGGAACAAGCTAAATAGATTATGTCTTGGTTATATCGTGGGTGCTTAGCAACGGCGATAAGAGTTAATTATCAGCAAGAGACTTCAGCTAAGGAGCTTTGGAAAAAGCTAGAAAAGGAATATATATTTAGTGAAGAACGTGGAAAATATGATACATCTTAAGAAAAATTTGTATCGCGATAACATGAAGAAGAGTGAAACTCTCACTGAGCATCTAGATTCGTTTAATAAACTTCTTGCTGACTTGATTAACTATGATGATATTGTTAAAGACGAGGAGCAGGCGTTATGTACGGTAAATTCTCTTCCTGATAGGTATGAGCCCGTGGTTAAAATATTAATACACGACAAGGCGAAACTGACGTACGAAGAAGTCACTATAGCATTGAGTAGCGAAGAGTTCAGAAATATGAATTGTGAAAACCTTGCAAACGAAGCTGATGGAGATGCGCTTGTTGCAAGAGGTCGTTCGACAGAAAAAAGAAAAAAGAAGTTTGGTGATCATGGCAAAGGTAGAGGGCGTTCAAATTCAAGAGCGCATATGCAGAAGGATGAGTGTGCGTGGTGCCATGAATTTGGACATTGGGCTAAGGATTGTACCAAGTGTAAGGAAAGAGATAACAACAAGACCGAGGTGAACATTGCGAAGGCAACTAAAGATTCAGATGAAGCTTCGGATTTCTCACTGATTGTGACACAATCATCTTGTATTGTAAATGACAGTATATGGGTACTAGATTCTGGCAATACTTATCATATATGTCCTCATCGGGAATGGTTCTCAAACTTCGAGAAGTTTGATAGAGAAGTATGTATGGGGAATAATCATACCTGTAAGGTAGTTGGAAATGTAGTGTTCAAATCAAGATGCATGATGGAATGGTCAGAGAGCTGAAGGAAATAAGGTGTGTACCTGCTGCGAAGAAGAACTTGATTTCATTCAGAACTTTGGAAGCTAAGGAATACAAGCTAGTAGCATAGATTGATGTTCTAAAGGTAATCTATGGAGCTATGGTAATCATGAAGGGCACACGACATCATAACTTGTATTTCTTAATTGGGATTACGATAACTGGAGATGTATATATTTCTGAACACATCGAGGCTGCAGCTATGGAGACCACGAAGTTATGGCATATGCGACTTGCACATCCAGGTGATAAGCCATTACATTCTTTAATTCGACAAGATTTCTTGAAAGGTGTTATTGCATGTGAATTAGCATTTTTTGAACATTGTGTAAAGGGAAAGAAGGCAAGAACAAGCTTTGGCACAGCAATCCACAACACTAGTGGAGTTCTTGACTATGTTCACTTAGATGTTTGGGGTCCCTCCAAGATGCATCATTGGGAGGGAAACATTGGTTCGTGTTGTTTATTGATGATTATTCTAGGAACGATGGGTTTACACCATGAGGCATAAAAGTAATGTCCTAGAAGTCTTTGTGAGGTGGAAAAAGGCAACTGAGACTCAAACTGGAAGAAACATCAAGGTACTACGTTCATAAAATGGTGGTGAATACAAAAGTGATCCATTCTTGCAAGTATTTCAGGATAAGGGGATATAAAGGCACTTTATAGTTAATAAGACACCACAACAAAATGGGGTATATGAATGCATGGATCGTATTTTGTTGGAGAAGGTACGATATATGTTATCTAATGCCTGATTAAGTAAAGAGTTCTGGGATGAGGCGGTTACATATGCGTGCTTCCTCATTAATAGGTTGCCATCAGCTTCATTAGAAGGTAAAACTCCGATGGAGAAGTGGAATGGTTAGCAAGCTTATGACAGTGACTCAATTCATATATTTGGTTGTCCTACTTGGTATCATGTTAGTGAAAACAAGCTTGATAGTCTTGTTATTAAAGAAATCTTTATGGTTATGAAGAAAAGAATGAAAGGGTTCAAAATTTGGAATCAAGTAGAAAGGAAGATACTCATGATTAGAGACGTTACATTTGATGAAATGTCTATGGTGAAGTCTTGGGGTTCTCGGCAGGTGAAGAACACTACCAGTACCAGTGAGCCTTTACAGCAGGTAGAGATTGATGCAACTCCACCACTTCCATATAATTTTATATTTGTTATGTCTACTTCCCAAGGCGTGCCGTCTACAAGGGAGGTAACTACTGAAGTTTCAAGTGATAGTGACGTTTTTAACGAAGAGGAAACCGAAGCTACGGTAGAAGATACAGAAGCTACGGTCACTGAGACCATATCAACCAGCAAACCGAGAAGACAAACCAGGAAACCTAGTTGGATGGATGATTTTGTAGCTTATGCATTACCAGTTGTTGAACAAGGTACTCCTAATACCTATCCTTAAGTTGTACACAATGTAGAGCGTGAATAATGGGAAGATGAAATGCAAGATAATATGGAGTCTCTTCACAAGAATGACACATGGGTTCTTACGAAGCTTCTGAATGGTAAGAAAGCCATTGGTTGTAAATGTGTATATGCTAAGAAGGAAGGATCTCAAGAGAATCAAGTTCGATACAAGGCAATTTTAGTTGCTAAAGGTTATTCCAAAAGATAAGGGATTGACTACAGCGAGGTGTTTTCTGCAGTTGTGAAGTACTCGTCAATACTAATTTTGTTGGCCTTGGTAGCACAATATGATTTAGACCTAGTTCAACTAGATGTAAAGACGACATTCTTGCATGGTGATCTAGAAGAAGAGATCTATATGACTCATCCGAATGGGTTCAAGGTTGCTGGAAAAGAAGATTGTGTATGTAAGTTGAAAAGATCGTTGTATGGGGTGAAGCAGTCTCTGAGATAGTGGTACAAACGATTTCATTGGTTTATGATTAGCCAGATGTAGATGGTGGGTTTTTGACAAGGGAATGAATTATAAAATTACCCTGCCTGGCTGCAGAAATATAATAAACGAATCTTTGACCCAGCTTCAGAATTATGGATACATACTTCTATCTTATATTCCGCAAGAGAATTGAGAATGCGTTTTTATCTTATGGCTACATTAATCATGTAGCTCTTTATATATGCATGCACCTCCAAAATTTCAGGGCTTTACTTGGATAAACCCTTGTTGTTTCATGTGCGTCCACGTAAAATATCTGTATTAATCAGAATACATTAATTATATAAAATTGCAAACATTCGGAACAGATGCTATGCCATTTCTGAATGAAGGCGCTAAATAGATACATACCATCTAAATGCAGAGTCACATTGAACATCATCTCGACTAGCAAAATTTCCACGGCTGAATTCCTTCAATATGTTCAGTATGCACTGCATAAAGGCCAAAGTCCATGGCTATGGCCACGACATTAGAAAGTGACGACGCTAGCAGCGCCTAGGCTATATCCGCGGCACTAGCAAGTGCCAGCCCTAGCAATCCGTAGCTATGCTCCCATCACCAACGCGCCAATATTGCTAGTGATCCCAGCAACAACACTAGTGCTAAAGCTAGCACCAACGCCAACCCTCAGCGCCATCTCTCCTGCTTGTATCATTTCCATCCTTCTCCTGCTCGTGCCAGCGCCATCACCTACTCCATAGCCACGACACTAGCATGTGCTAGAAATACCTCAATTGCGCCTATAACACTCGCATGCGTCATTGTTGCTAGTACAAATTGCATGTTGCAAACATGCCACAAATATGTCATTGCTATGCTGAGTTGGCATAAAACTTATTGGTAGCATTATCTTAGACAAACTCCCAAATTACTCATTTGAGTCCATGACTCCACTAACTTCTACGAGAAATCAAAACATGTTACATGGGGGATTCTTCATGGGGTTTTTTTTTGGTGGTTATAGAATTATGCGGCGTGGCAACACCCCATGATGAGAAAAAAATAAGTAGTGGTGACGGTTACGGCAGTTGAAGAGATGGTGAGGTAATGGGTTAGAAGTTTCCAGAAACTTCCTAAACATGGAAGGTGTAACTATACCATTACCTCCACAATCTCCATATCTCCACTATCTCCACTATCTCCACTACTTACAAGGAAAGCAATGTGTATTCCCAATTATTATAAATAGGATAATTAGCCTATTCAGAAAAAAGAACAAGCTTATCATTCTCACAAGCTCTGTTATTCTCCATAGTTCAATACCTTTACACACATCAACACTAATTTCCACAACTTTATCTACTTCCCTCCCCTAAGATCAACCCATATTCTCTCCTTTTGATCGAAGCAGGACGGAACGGCTACTTTTGTGGTTTAGGCTTGTCCTGTACGATTTTGATCTTTGAATCTAAAAAAATTACCACAACGATACATTTGTTTTGCCTTGGAGCAATTTTTACTAACAATTGGAGCCCACAGTGAGAGATCAATCTCTCGGTCACGAATCCAATTCTTCAACCATCTGAAAATCCAACCGTCTGAAAACAAGGTGGGTCTTAGGTATGGTTCATAGACTAACATCAATTCAATTACAACAATCAATCGTAATTCTGGTAGCAACAATGGTGGTATGCCAGAAATCATTCCTTAAAAAACCACCACTAGCAACACCGGCGCTCCTCTTTCAAGTAGTGCCACTAAAAACACCATGGATAACCAAGCACCACCAAATCTCTCAAATCTGATAAAAAACAAGAAAACTTGGATTAAATACAAATAGATATGGCTATTACTCATAAGGAAATACTTGATTTTCTCAGGATTCGGATGGAGCAATCGCCTCTAGAGCAACACAAGTATCATATGGAGCAAGCCAGAAACGCCTATAACTTTATTGCTGAATACTAACACCTCCAGGGCCCACGTCTAAAGAGATTAAGGAGAAATTCATCTAGACCGTGATCTGGTACCAAGAAACAGTCAATAACAAAATTTCAACATCAGTGGAGTTCTGGAAAGGTCCATACAAAAATCATGAAAAGAAAGATGGAGCCAACCAACGTTCTTGATGCTACCAACGTCAGCACATCCAGAATCAACATTCGGTGCAATGACGAGATATTCATTCAAAGAAAGAAACCAAGGATCCAGCGACCAAACTTCGTCATTCATAAGGGTTTAAATAGACCACTACCAATACCATTTTGTTTCCAAGAGTGTCTACTACCACTTCATCAGCAATAACCATGTGAGATCCAGACTACGACATGGTTCTGGGACGTCCGTGAATCCACGGAAACAAGGCAAGGTTTGTCGTATCTCTAGAGAAATCATCACCAAGGGACCCACCTGTAGGCACAAACAAGCCAGCAGACCCTAAAGATTACTCACCTCCAGAACATCACCAAACAACGGATCTGGACGCTAAACAATTATATAGAGAAGAGGTGATACCGTATGCCCGTGGATTCCGCCTACAAGTAAGTATTCTTCATCAACTCTCTTTACAACCAATTGTCCCACGTCCCATCAATACTTGGGGACTTGACTCGAGTATCAACCTCGCCGTTCCTTGACGATATGAATGGAAAGCTGATCCTTTTTGAAATTTTGTCAAATGGATAAGGTCGTCTCTATTAAAATTAATAACCCAATCATCTTTAAAATGTGTCATCAACCTGAGATACTGAAACCTAACCCTTTCCAAATCGGAAACACTACTGCCTCTCCTAGAGAAAACCATATCTGATCATTAAAACTGTATTAGGTGGATACGACAAACTCGTCAATACTGATCAGCCAACATGGGTAGTCGTACGTGGCAAGTAGCTTAAAGCTGTCAAGGCTTAAACACTTCACCACCCATGACAAAGATGTCAAGGCTTAATAACTTTACCACCCCTAGCAATATTTCCCTGTTTTTACGCAACATTTGTAATTCCTCCAAAATGTTTGCAGTGTCTTGCATTCATACTTAGGATTTTAATTTATTTTAAACAAAGTATTATTTGTCTTTCTAGAAAATCCTTTGCAAACCATTCATAATCTACCTACTCAAAAATCCAAAATAAAACTATAGAAAAAATTAAAAATTGGGTATCTCATAAACAATAAAAATCCTCAAAACCTACTACTTAAAAAGAAATCCTTGAAGACTAGTTTAGAACTATCATCATATGGTTTCTCCACCGGTACAAGGGATTCAGTTGCAAGCCTCAACTCCCGGGATAGTCTTTCAAGATCGTCTCTAGCCTTGCTTCTTCCAAGATTCGAATCCTATCAAACTTGAAGTCGGAGTCAACTCCAGCGTTCAGATACTCAATTGGTGCAGTTTTCATTGCATTGGCATCTTACGAAACGACACCATTTGGAATATCATCTTCAGCAGCTACATCTGAAGAATCACGTGAACAAAACTCGGGGACTGAAGGTTTACACAAGTTCTCCTCACTATCAAGAACCTCTCCAACACATAAGAGACGGTCAACCTAAGAGTCATAACCTTGACGAAGTCTTACACTCTCCAAAGACAATATATCTTCGCCTCTCCCCAACTACGTCGTCAGATATGGTAAGCGCCTGCAACCTCTAACGAGTCTGAGACATATCCCAAGTCTACTCCTGCAAATGCAACTTCATAAACCAAAGAAAAGTGTGGTAGGGGACTGCTCACCATTGCACATCTCACAACAGTCAGGGATTCAAAAGATGGCTCAAGAGACGCCTCCGAGAACATAGTTCTTGAGGATACCTGTAGCACCTTGTTGGCAATAGGATACCTTTCAGCTCATCCTCTTCACCCTCGACGTCTCTAGAGGACTTCGCCCATATAAGCATACCATCATCACATCCAGAAAGGTAAAATAAGCTTATGAGCTAAAGGGTCAGTATAAAACACGACTTTATTCAGTCAATGCTCATGAGTTTGGAAAACGTTCTGGTTGCGGCTCAACATCCCAAACACCAACGAAGGATCCAACTTCAATTCAAGCTCTTGTTCCATCCTTAGCGCGATAACGACAACAACAACACTAACAAAGGAGACCCAACTTTCCTGGCTTCCTTTGCTTGATCAGACCTTAGAGGCATGGACTTATCGTGATACTATCAAATCATCCCTCGTCTAGTAGCATGCCAAAGTAGCTACACCTGGGAACTGAAGACTTCTTCAATTTTGGAGATCTCATGCAGTTACCTCCTTTGACCAGAGTATTTGATCAACAATGGTAATAGCAACACGACTCTCACTTGCATCATCCTGATAAGAAAAGCAGTTATTCTCTGGAATTACCAATTCCGAGAAGGATATGGTCTCTCACTTGTTCGTCCAAGTCAAGACCCTCTTCTTGTCACCCCAGTCGTGGCCTCCTCTCTTGCTTGGATGACTTTGTGAGCTTGTGTACTCATACTTACAAACTTGGACTACTGATATTGCATCCCTGATGATGATAATGTGCCTCTATACATCCCTGTCAATCATCCCTGACTTGCAGATCCATCAACGTGATGATATTCAGAGTTCAAGCCTACTGTAATATCTCTGGTAATATCTAATAACTAATTCTTGTTGTATTATTTTTCATCAATATTAAACCTCAGAATTCTGCAAAATAATTTCAAAGCAGGTGATCATCTTTGTCTCTCTATATATGTATGACTGAGCTTATCAGAGAAACTACATATACGACTAAATTACTTGATGAATTGACCAACATTCATCACTGTAAGAAAAAATTTATTAGAATATTACTGGTGTTTATTACGACATTCCCGGATGTTATATGATTCTTACATAACAAATATCAAGCTCCTAGATGGATGGTCCACTAGTATAGAGCAATTTGAGCATCATTTGGTGATATATTCTGCAACTGGATTTCCAAAAATTAACTCATGTCAATATTCACGCTCAATTGAACAATATTGACTCACTAAAATATTTATATAGCTTTATATCGAAGTTAAGTTCGAGTTTACATCTTAGTGTTCTGACATCACCACTGCCTCAATATTCATCTTAGTGTTCTGACGGCACCACTGTCTCAACACTCATCTTAGTGTTCCAACGGCACTAATGCCTCAACACTCATCTCAGTGTTTTGACGGCACCAATGCCTCAACACTCATCTTAATGTTCTGATGATAGCGTTGCCACAATGCTCTCTACAACCAATGTTCCAAATAGTTTCCCGTTGTTGTTACGGTAAAAGAAGAATGCTCCAAATACCTAAGAATACAATCTTGTTCAGCAAAATGCTGCTCTTATAGTAATATCTAACCATTAAATAATAAAAGTCATATTTTATTTTCGTCTGGAAGACCACCATCTAATGTTTACCCCGTAACATTTCTCGTTTCGCGCTAAGCGAGGGACTTAATGTAGATGGTGGGTTTTTGACAAGGGCATGAATTGTAAAATTACCTTATCTGGATACAGAAATATAATAAATGAATCTTTGACCCCACGTCAGAATTATGGATACATACTTTTGTCTTATATTCCGCAAGAGAATTGAGAATGCATATTCAGCTCATGGATACATTAATCCATTAGCTCTTTAATATATGCATGCGCCTCCAAAATTCCAGGTCTTTACTCAGCTAAACCCTAGTTATTTCTTGTGCGTCCATGTAAAACATCTGTATTAATAAGAACACGTTGATTATACAAACTTGTAAACATTCAGAATGAATGTTATGCCATTTCTGAATGAAGGCGCTAAATAGATGCCTACCATCTAAATGCAGAGTTGATGAGAGCATAATTTATACATTTTTATCACCTAATTTATATTTTCTAGTACTTGATTTTGTACTAATTTTATTATTTTTATACTTTTATAGGTAACATACATAAAATTCGAAGTTGTGAATAAATAAGTTTAAATGGACTAAATTGCCTTAACTTATGGACAAGCGCGTGAATTGGTCAGATGGAGATTAGACCAACTAGTAGTGGCTCGGTTGTTTTGGATCTATTGGAAGTGATTAATGTTGTCTATAAAGAAACTGTCTGGGGATTGAATTGTTGATATGGCGAGACAGAGTAGGTATGGGACCTGTTGAAGATAGAAAGTGAGTATTGTTTCACTGATCGAAATGAATGGGACGTATGGAGTTGTCTAGGTGTTGGATAGACTTTGGAGTAGCTGGTGGAGTTAATGAAGTAGAAAGAATAGTGAAGGTGGAGGTTTGTTGGGTTTGGTTGAAGGGACGTATGGAGTTGGCTTGGTATAAAAGCCTGATATAAAGAGAGTGTGGTATGTCTATACTTTATAGCCAAGAAAGTACAAGACCGAGTAAGCATCTAAGAGTGGAAAGTGGAAGACAAGGTACTGGCAGAATTGAGTGGAGGAGATAGAGTTAAGGTGGTGACGTGGAAGGCCAAGAATGGACGCATCATACGAGAAAGGGATGGAGTTCTCTTTTTAGTTTTTGGAGGAAGAAAAAAAAAATAGATGAAGTGAAGGGTAGGCTAGGCGGATGATGCGGCAAGAAGTAGGTGGTGGCTTCTGTTTTGGTGTGGGGTGTTGGTGATGATTGAAAGAAGAGTGGGACATCTAGGAAGGTGGGACAAAATTGAAGTGAAGACTGAAACTTCTTTTTAATTTCAAAAAAACAGAGACAAAGTCTGTACAGTAAATAAAGTAACATGTGGGTCTGGATTGAGATAAGAAGCAGGTGTTGGGTTGGCTGACGCTGGAAATTGGGTTGGACCGAATAAAGAAGAGGAATGGAGACCACTTGCTGGAGAGGCGTGAAAGATAGACTATAAAAGCAAACAAAGGAAACAATTTATGGGGTTTTTTTTTTATGGGGGGGGTGGGGGGGGGAATTCTTTTGAGTTTCTGGTTCTGGGTATGACGGCGAAAAAGGGAGAAAGGGTTGTGGTTAGCGGCTGATTTGCGGCTATGGAGGCAGAAAGAAGGAGACGATTTGTTACCGTTTCGACTACGGTTTAGTTTTTCTTCCTCTCTTTATTCTGTTTACGGGTTTCAATAAATCCATCTCCATGATTTGCTAAATTGCTTATAAGGTTTTAGATAGAAGCCAATTTAATTGTATATACTTTATAATGATATTTCTAATCATGATTTGATTGACTAGTAATTTTATTTTATATAGCTTGGTATTTAATCGTTCATGTGATTTTCGTGATTATTTATGCTTTTCAATTGATATTGCGTTCTTTGGTTAAGTTCTTTGACGTGATATGCTTTAGGATTGATATGTAATGCTTTAGAATCACTACCTATGAAGCGAAGGAAATTACAGTGGAGAAACAATATTTAAGAGTTTAACATATCATCTTTCGAGACATGAGATTAATTTCGATATTTGTCTCGAGTAATACAAGGAATATGTTTTAGAGATTAATAGAGTTTATATGATTGAATTGGTGGAAATCGAAAACCCTAGTAACCCACTCCTCACTTTGTTTATTATTAGTGTTATTTATTATTAAATTTTATTTTTTAATTTCTGAAAAATCTAAAAGATATTATTTTTGGTTAGTTTATGAATATTGATTGCAATATTGTCCCCGCTCCCTGTGAGCTCGACCTGTACTTGTCGTTGTCTGCATTGTAGAAACCGTCCGATTATGGTTCACTAGTACAAATATGGGCTTTAGTGACAGTTGAAATTTCAGAACCATGACAGTTCACGATTTAACTGTTACAAAAGAATTAGCTATGAGATATAGGTAACAGTTTCTTACCAAAACACACACTAATATTGCTGAAAAATCGTGACAGTTTTTCTACTGTTGCTGAATAATTAGGCAATGAAAGTTTTTATAAGAAATGTTATTGTATGTTGATGTATAATAACAGTTATAAAATGTTACTATTCTTAAGCTACTATAACCGTTCAATATAAAAACTGTTATCGAAGTGTAAGCTTATAGATGGCAGTTCCTTTAATTACCGTCACTTCCATTTATAATGACAGTTCTGATTCAAAACTATTATTATTCACATAATTTACCCAAATTATTCTAAAACGCACGATGTAATTGGTTGGAGTCCCTAATTAGTCATTATCTGTTTGTTTTGTTAGTGGGTTTTTTTTTAGTGGGTCTGTCTCGACTCTCGACCTCTTCTCCTCTCATTTTTGTTAAAAACTCCAAAAGAGGAAGCTGAAACAATAATTATCAATACCATCATCCATCTCTCTATTTTGATTACATGATAAATCTAATCCCTTTCAGAATTCCTATCTATGTACAAGCATATCTCATATCTCTCTGACTATTTTCATGTTTTTTCTCTTGAACAGGTTTTCATCATTTGCTTCAATCCTTATCACTCATTATCTATCTCTCGTGATCTGATATTTTTCTATTTTGTTCTTGTACGTGCACATAAATCGAGCTTTAAAGTTCTCTCTTTTATCTCCATTAGAAACTGCATGAATCTCTCGATTTCTTCTCTCAGGAAAATTATGGTCCTGAGTTAGTTGATTGAGTTTTCGATGGTGGTCACGAAGATTATTAAGTATGTGATTTCTTACAAGGTATGAGTTTTCGGTTATTTTAGTGAAATCCCTAGTTTACGATTTGGGTTATCTTACTTTTTTTATTTAGGTTTGTTATCCAGATTTGTTTCTCTTTTCTGTGAAGCCCCAGTTTTTAATAACACGATAATTGTTGAGTCTCTGTGTTTGAGGTTGTAGAATTTTAAATTTGTCATCGACCGGGTGTGTGACCTTTGTATTTGATGCCTCCAGGTAGTTTGTTAGCTTTTGGTTGTTGTTCAAATTTTTAAAGTGTTGGTGTGATGTGGTTAGCAATTAGAGAAATTGGTACTAGAGTGTGTGTTGGTAAAACAATTGGTGGTTTTCATGTTGTTTGTGTTCAATGATCAATGCTTTACGGATTCTAACCTTGTGCTTCTTGCAAGTTCTGTCAAAGTTGTCACTATTAGCTTATATTAGAGTCCGAATGAAAGATACTTCCGTATTGCTTATAATAGAACGTTTCTTAAATATTCTACATCAAAATTCTGTTTTATGTCTTGACTTTTTACTTTGTATTCCTTATTCCCACTTGCAAGAGGTTTATAGGATCCAGGACATAGAGAAATAGCTAAAAGGTTTTTGGACATGGAAGGTTTGTCCTATCAAAATTAGAATTAGAATTAGAACTATCACAAATAAAAATAGTAGAACATTTTTTATGTCAAAAGTGTATGTAGTTCGTTGCATAATATATCAGTTTCTTTGTGTATCCTGAGTTCATTGATGTTTGATTCAGGTGTAGATCACATTGTATGTAAATGAATGAAATTTGTGTCTATTACAGGCCCCTATGCGTGGTTCACCAGAATCACCATTGTTCGAAGTGAAATAAGTTTGTTTTGACGTTGTATCAGTTAATCACGGTGATTATCTACAATTTGCATCAGGGAGTTTAAAAGGTTTTTATTGGTTGGAATTATATCCGTGTACAGGGCTTCCTGTAGTTAAAATTGTTTCTGCTTTTATGTAGGTTCTGGAGCGGTTTTGTGAGGCTTTTATCCCTCTCACTATTAGGTTGAGGAAGATTAAGTTCTACGATGTTTGATATGACACCCTTGCTTGGAGGAACATACTGTTTCTTTTCATCTAATATCCATTTAGTTGATTATATACAGTGAATGGCTAGTAAGCAATGTTTTTGTATCACTACCAAACACTATTCTTGTACAGTTATTTGAGTAGTTTCTTGGACCTTTTGATTTATTTATGAAGTGCAGGATGATGGTCTGGTATCTTGTCTTGGGGGAAGAAGCATAAGGAGAACTAGCAGACGTCATATATCATGATATGGTAAGTTATTATATTAGTTAACTATTTTCTCCAGAATTTGAGTTTTGAATTTGTTAGGATGATAACAATTTTTGTAAAGTTAGCTATAGATTTGTTTGTAGTAAGTTGTTGTTTCTTTATTTCTGTATTTTAGTTAGAGACATAAGAACTATACTGTAGTCATTTCCCTACATAACTCTGTGTAATTTTTTTTCATTGACAGGTGTTGGATCAATTTTTTTACTAAATCAGGTTTCTCACAGTCAGTCCAAGTCTTCCCAAAATTGGCGAGCGCATAGACAAACATCCCTTCCCTCTTCTGCTTATTAATTATGTTCATCCTTATAGAAGCATTACAATGTGTAGTTAGATTTGGATCAATTTTTGTCTCATTCATTTTTCATTATTTTAATGCTAATTACGGTGTTATATCTGCACCCGAGGTGACAAATTGGCAACCTTTGACGATCAACAATATCTACCTCGTAGCTGCATCTGACAGTGTGTTAGAGAAGATGACCATTCAGGATATGTTTGTCCTATTGTATCTCACCATGCATGATGCATGTATTCATGGGTTGACTGCATACTGAGTACTGCTTTAAGGAAGGAATGATGGATAACCTTGCATCCTGTGGTTCCTTTGAAGTCAGATAGTTTTTTAAGGACCATGGTAAAGGAAGGATGTGATGGAGATCAAAGGGTTTGTTCCTAAACTTATGGGAGCCAGAAGCTTACCTCAACCTATTCAGGTAATGTTTTCTCAAATTCTTTACATAGAGATTACAATGATCAATTATTCCTCGTATTTACTACTTATGACCACGTCGGTATTGCATAATAAAGTGTGTTGTTAAGCCCAGTGATTATGTAACTTTTAGTCTCCACTTTAGTAGGTATCTATTCAATCGGTTTTTGTTGAGGTTAGGTATTATCAATCTGGCACACGAAAAATCTACCCCAAATTCCATTTTGGTAACTTTAATTTATTCTATTACCTCTGGCTCTATATAGCTAATTACATCAATTATCCGACTAATCCATCTTTCTTGGCCTTGTAATGCCTATTATGTGTATGAATTGTTCAGCAATTACACAACATTGGGCTTCTTAAAGATTAATGGCCTTACATGTATCCTTCCATAGAAGAAAAAAAGAAAAAGATTTCCCCACCCTAACGTAATATGTTGTTTTTTGTTAATTGTTTAACTAGGATTCATCTATATTCCTTGTTTTGAGCGGTGATATGGTTTTGCAGATGCAATCAAGAATTATTATAACGCTCAAGTGGAAAAACAAAAGCTTTTTGCCTCAGTCAGCATGGGGAAAGAAAAACCGTTAAATTTTTTTCTGTATTTTAGTTGGTATGTATGCAGAGTATTAATGATTATGTGCTACTTTGATGGTAAACAAGAAATGTCTTAGTGTTGGAGTTGCTCAAGGATGGTGCTTTCTTTTCAAAATATGGTTGTTGAACTTATAACTGCATTTGTAAAAATTAAAAAGGAATAAAGTATGTGGTTACATGGGTTTTCCTTGACTTAAAAGATATTTATATCTCAGGAATTGTTGTTCACATATATATTAAAATTTAGAAGTTAGTTTACCTTAAAAGATACATGGGTTTTCCTTGACTTAAATGTGTACAAACATGAAAAGGGAGGTTGGAAACGTCTACCTGAAATCGAAGCTGATACTTTTTCTTTCTGTCTTCACTCTTCACCGGTGCTGATTTATTTCTAATAGGTATTCTTGAACTTTGTAGACGATGTCATAGCAGGAGGTACTGCTGGTGTTGTTTTCGAAACCTCTTTGTATCTAATTGATACAATCAATACTCGTCTACATGTAGCTTCCTTTACAAAAAAAATCAATATGGCTAACTTTATATTGCTAAATCAACAATTTTGTCTTCGGAAGTAGTTGTTGGGTCATAATTCATTTCATACTATAAGCATTTGCAATATCCGTTCTGATTTTTTTATTTAGATCTATCTTTCTTCTTATCTTGTTTATTAGCAGACCAGATGGAAACCTGTTCGATTGATATTCATATTCATGTCTCAAAGCACAAATTTTGCTGCCACAACAAATTAGTCGTATGTACTTTGTTTCCATTTCAGGCAGTTCGTGGAGGAGGAAAGATTGTTTCAAACAATCTGAGTAGTTATTAGTATGAAAGTCGCATACAATATCTCGAACCAGTTTCATTGGGTTAACGAGTCCTAAATGGATTTACTAGCATTGTTGCTTGAATATCTTATTTGCTCAGTCTAGCATCTGCATAAAAAAATATATATACTTCTCGATATTGTCCATCGTATCAGTTTTGTTGTCTTGTAGATCAATTTTAGAATGCTTTTTTAAGCCTACTGTTGAATAATATTGGGCCAACCTCAGCATTTACTAGAAGAAAATTCCATCTGAAGAACATTTGAGAATGCTTTGATAGGTTTCTAATACTAGGGTCAAATGATATCCCAGCTTTGCCATTGCAAGGCCAAATGATGTGTGCTCATCATTTTATGGTATGATGGGTCCATATTTTTGATGAGTTAATTCTTAGCATAGGCATCTGAAAATCTTCGGATTTATCTTTGGCTAATATTGTGCCATGACCTCAAACATGTATTACTATCCTCCATCAGATTTCTTCTAATATTTTAAATTCCATTGCAGTTTTTATTTTTGTGGACTTATTTGAACAAATTTCACAGACAATTAATCTTTTTTATAGGGCGTTTGCCATATTTGTTGGTACCTACGAACCGACAAAGCAGAAATTGTTGAAGATGTTTCCTGAAAATCTGAGTGCTTTTGCTCATTTGGTAAGTGAACATGAATTTTTTGAACCTCGTGCGGTTTGATGATTCTTGAATCTTCTCAACTAATTATCAGAAATTTTATATTGGGAATTCCATCATATACTTGTATTTGAACAGTTGAAGATGACGGAACCTCACTAGTCTTCTATCTTGTTGCATCTCCAAAATTTCATTTATCAACTCCATTCTGCATATCCTCCTACTGTAAATGTTTCATAACGCCTTTATATGCTTTCTAATAGGAGTTTCTACAATAAACACTGCTTAGGTTGACTCAGTATCATGATTATGTAGGTAGTCATCTTACAGCTTCTTAGTATAAATGTAACGTAACACCAAAAGAATTATATCTTTCCACAATATTTCTATTGGCTATTTGAGAGTTAATACTTTCTTTTTCTAAAAATTTGTTAAATATGTTTTAGACTGCAGGAGCCATTGGAGTGGCAACATCTTCTTTTGTTCATGTACCAACAGAGGTAGCTGAAGTTCATCTTTTTCTCAGATTTAATAAACTTGAATAATAGTTGGAGGGTCTTGAGCTTACAAGTGTTTGATAGTTTTTTCTTTTTTCTTATTTTTTGATACGAAGGTTTGATAGTTGATGCTAATTACTTGTATAATTAGCATTTATTTGTACAAGCGAGTCTGTAGAAACATTTTTCTATAAATCAATATATATTCCTCTATTTTCTTTTTCATGTATATTTGATGATATCTACCATCTACCAGATGGTAAAATGTATCAATTGTGTGGAAGATATGTTACTTGCAGAAAATGTGATAGATTAGGGTTTATGATGACAGTTTTACATAAAATTTTCTTCCAAGTTATCTACTATGATAGGTTTACAAAGAATATGTTACATAAATGAGGGTGTATTTTGACATTCTTAACAAATAATGTGTCACATAGTAGGATATACGGGGGCAGTTTTATGTAGAAAATTTTACCTACCATGGCAGGTTCATGAAGAAAATGTTATCTTAGTACAAGAAATTGAGTTTTCGATAACAGTTTTATATAAAACCTGTTATGGTAACCTGTCAACAATGACAGGTTTATGAAGAACCGTTACCTATTACGAAAAAATAAAGTTTATGATGACAGTTTTATTTAGATAATGACACTATAAATCGTCAACAATGGCAGGTTTATGAAGAAGTTGTTATCTTATAGTCATGATTCTGTAACAGTTTCTTATAGACCTTTCTTAACAGAGCCTTTGGTGACAGTGCAAAAAAATCTCAAAACTATCACATAAATATAATGGTGACAGTTTTTAACTGTCACCTAAGCCAATTTTTGTACTAGTGGTTATTATATATAGGCTTCTATGAATCCTATCAAGAGTCGCATTGAACATCATCCCGAGTCGCAAAACTTCCACGGCTGAATTCCTTGAATATGTTTTATATGCACTGCATAAAAGCCAAGCATAGTGCCAACATTAAATATCATGCGATTGAGAAGCCCTAAGCAGGAAATCGCTATGACCACTGTATTAGCAAGTGCCGACGCTAGTAGCGCATAGGCTATAGTTGCGGCAATAGCAAGTGCCATCCCTAGCCATGCTCCCAGCACTAACGTGCCAATATTGCTAGAGCTACCAGCAACGCCAACACTACTAGCGCTAGCACCAACGCCAACATTGCTAGCGCTGCCAGCAACAACACAAGTGCTAGCGCTAACACCAGCGCCAATGTTGCCAACGGTGCTAGCGCTAGCACCACCGCCAAACCTCAGTGCCATCTCTCCTTCTCGTGTCAGCGCCATCCTTCGCCTGCTCGTGTCAGCACCATCACCTAGGCCATAACCACGATACTAGCATGTGCTAGCAACACCTCAATTGCGCTTTAACACTCGCATGCGTCATTATTGCTAGCACAAATTGCATGTTGCAAACATGCCACAAATATACCATTGCTATGCTGAGTTGGCATAAAACTTATTGGTAGCATTATATTACGACAAACTCCCAAATTAATCATTTGAGTCCATGACTCCACTAACTCCTACGAGAAATCAAAACATGTTACATGGGGGGGTTCTTCATGGGGTTTGGTCTTGTGGTTATATTAGTATCGGCATGGAAACACCCCATGATGAGAAAGAAATAAGTAGTAATGACGGTTATGGCAGTTGAAGTGATGGTGGGGTAATGGGTTAGATGTTTCCAGAAACTTCTTAAATATGGAAGGCGTGACTGTATTACTTCCACAATCTCCATCTCTCAACCCCTTCACTACCTCCACTACTTACAAGGAAAACAATGTGTATTCCCAATTATTATAAATAGGCTACTTAGACTATTCAGAAAACAGAACAAGCTTATCATTCTCACAAGCTTTATTATTCTCCATAGTTCAACACCTTTACATATATCACCACTGATTTCCTCAACTTTATTTGCTTCCATCCTCTAAGATCAACTCATCTTCTCTCTTTGTGACCGCAGCAGGACGGAAAGGCTACTTTCGTGGTTTAGGCTTGTCATGTACGATTTTGATCTCCGAATCTAAAAAAAGTACCACATCGGTAGATTTGTTTTTCCTATGAGCAATTCTTAGATAGTAACACTAGACATACACAAGGAGTCACTATGACCATTGTGTATACTTCAAGAAGCTACGTGATGGGTCTTTTATATATTTTTTCTTGTATGTCGATGATATGCTGATAGCATCGAATAACAAAAAAGAGATTGATAACTTGAAGCTCAAATTGTCAACTGAGTTTGAGATGAAAGATCTAGGAGAAATTAAGAAGACTCTTGGTATGGAGATTCAGCGTGATAGGGAGAAGGGAAAAGTTTGTTTTTCTCAGAAGGCATATTTAAAGAAGTGTTATAGAAATTTGGTATCGGCGAAGGAACTAAATTTGTAAGTACTCCCCTTGCTTATCACTTTAAGTTGAATTTTGATATGTCTCCTACTACTGAAGAAGAGCGTGAGTATCTGGCTTAAGTACCATATGCTAATGTTGTTGGTAGATTGATGATGGTATGTACGAGGCCTGATATTTCACACACACTAAGTATGATCATCCCTTATATCCATAATTCTGGTAAGGGACATTTGCAAGCTATGAAATGGATTTTGAGGTACCTTTATGGTACATTTGATGTAGGCTTGGATTTTATGAAGGAAGAAAGTAACAATCAGTTGTGTGTTGGTTATGTGGATTATGACTATGCTGGTGATTTGGACAAGATGCGTTCAACTACAACGTATGTGTTTACCTTGGCAGGAGCACTAGTTAGTTGAAGATCAATCTTGCAGTCCATTTTGGGTCTTTCAACCACTGAAGAATAGTGTATGGAAGTGACATACGCATTCAAATAGGCTATATGGTTACAGGGTTTGCTAGATGACTTGGGTGTTGTGCAGGAACAACTGCATGTGCATTGTGATAGTCTTAGTGCAATTTACTTGGATAAGAATCAAGTGCATAATGCGAGAACCAAACATATAGATGTACGATTTCACTATGTCAGAAAAATTATTGAAGAAGAAGACATCGTACTTGCGAAGATCGATACCAAAGACAATCCAGCTGATATGCTAACAAAAGTAGTATCTGGTGTCAAGTTTCGTCATTGCTCAAAATCGATCCACATTTTTCCGGTTTGGTAAGACCCTTTTTTGGTAGAGGTTCTTAGGAACCTGGTGGAGGCCTTCTAGCAAGGTCGTTAAGTGAACTACGGTCGGTTTGATTCCTCGCAGAGGATACGTAGGCAGCCTTTGGTGCAATCGGCGTTGGAAAACGGAGGTTATTTTGTTATTGATCGTCTCATGCATGAATGCATGATCCGAGGTGGAGAATTTTTAGATAGATCGACGGAATTAAGAGTTTCAGTTTAGTTTAAACTCAAACTTACTTAGGTGGTAGAGTTTTTGGGATAAACCCAATTTTTTTCACTTGACCCTAAAGTCTAAAAAACTTGCTAGTTAAGTTAGGAAACCCTATTCTTATAGGTTAAGTAATGTGCCCTACCTATGCCTATATAAATATCCAAGTAGAGAACCTATATTTTACACCAAAAATTCTTTTTCTCTTCTTGGGTTTATATGTTTTCTCCCTCTACGATAATATATAAAATCTCTTATTTTTTCTGAGGATTCAACCTCGTTAAAATTCTTGTTCTCGTTTATGTTATTTGTAATTATTTAGAATACTATTGTGTAGCTCTGCAAATCGATTCTATGGTTTTGAGCGCAACATCATACCTATTATAATTACATAGTACAAATATAATTATATTTTTGGTCGCAAATGAAACTTCAAAATGTTGTTATACCCTTATTATTATTTAAAGAAATTTATAAACAATTCCAAAGGAAAAAATAGCAACAAAATTT
This sequence comes from Papaver californicum, assembly GCA_023531435.1. NCBI lineage: Eukaryota > Viridiplantae > Streptophyta > Magnoliopsida > Ranunculales > Papaveraceae > Papaver > Papaver californicum. The sequence goes on along the minus strand of JAJJMC010010567.1, from coordinate 1,018,793 downwards.
TTGTAGCTTCACGTTGGATTTTAGCTCCATACTGTTGGCTATAAAAAAACACCAACCCGTTCTCTCTCCTCTCTCACCACTTTCTTTAACAGAGAAAAAACCTTTCACTGACAATTTTCCTGCTCAGATCTGGTCCTCTTTGGGCCGGATATGAGCGGGATTTTCATCCCTTTTACTTGTTTTAGGCAGATCTTTGATTTAGATAGGTTTATTTATGTTTATCTCTTACCATTTGGTAAGTTTTGTACACCTTTATGGTGGTTTTATCTCCTCTTCTATAGAGGTTTATCTCGGCTTTAATGTCGTTCTTTGTTACTTTGGGTTTAAGATCACTTGGGATGTATTCCAACGAAGGATTTTCATCATTTTTGTCTTCCAACAAAGGATTTTCATCATTTTTGTCTCCAAAGAAGGAATCTTTATCTTTGAATTACCTGGCGACGGAATCCTCATCAGAATCTTCATCAATGATATTCTTGATGACAGAATCATCATCACAAGTTTTAAGAGATTTGAACAAATCACTCTAACTTTAGGAGAGTTTCTTTATGAAGAAGAAAAAAAAAATGGTCGGATCTTAAATTCGAGAAAAACCATTATTCTACCGATTTGATCGGTTCTTATGCATGCTTATATTCGTCATGTTCCGTTAATCCTTCTCTTTCTCTTGTCGGATTTTTCGATGTATCTTGTCGGATTTTTCGATGTATCTTGTATAGCATGTTCTTGTTTCTTTGTATTTTTTAATTTTTCACTTTAAACCCAATGTAAACTTGAATTTCCATTAATAAAAAAGTTCCTTTATTTTTTTTAAAATAAGAAACACCTCTATAAAGTTAAACCCTAGTTATTATTTGAAGAAATTTATAAACAATTTCAAAGGAAAAAAATAGAAACAACATTTTTGTAGCTCCACGCTGTAGCTCCAATGGATTGGATTCTGTGGAAGTAGGGCTGTCAACGGATGTTATCGAAACGGATACTGGCTCAGCCGGTTCCGATATCCTATAAGTTCCGAAGGAATCTTAAACTTCAAATCCAATTCTGTTTCGATAAGCTTATCGGATATCGGATATTATCCGATAAATATCCGAAAGCTGATATAAATCTTAAAACCCGTTTTTTCACTTCATGTATAAGTTATGTACCGGAACAGAATGAGCACCAAAAGACAGATGTGGGATCTAACACAAACAATCAACAACCAGCCACAAACACCCAAAAGTACTTGCTAATGCGTATGGCAAAAGTTCCTTAACTAGACAAGCGAACAAACAGGCTAAGAAACATAATTCTCACATATAAAAAAACTAAGAAGTGCCCAGTATGCTATATTACACTCAAACGATGCAGACTTAAGCACTGATTCTTTCTGTGGCTACAGTTTTACTTGACACTGTTTACACACTTCAAGTTCATCTAGTGTGCTTCAGGTGATAGTAGAGTTAGGCAAAAATGAACTAACAGGGGAACGGTATCATAAATAAGAAGAGAAAAAACAATACACAAAAGATACACTCAGCTACATGATCCACTGAAGCGCACAAAAGAAAGGGGAACTACATAATGAAGCCTTCCACTCGATGTAGAAGACTATCATTAACTCATCAGAGCACCACTACCAATAACCGTTATAGAGTGACTACTACTGTTCATTCAACTTCAAACAGAAGGTCAGTGCGCAGTAAACCTTTGGATCAGCAATGTATACCTAATTGGGGAGAGTCAAATAAAAATAACACAGGTATGTCGACTATTATTAAATAGCATGAAATGCAATCAACAAGTAGTCTAAATGACCCCCAACCCACCACAAAAGAGAGACTGGAGAATTTAAGAATATGTTTGAAGTAGTATTAGTCTATTTTTCACTCGTATTACTGCTAAAGATGCATACCAACATGCAGAGCTAAAAGGAAGACAGGTTTTGAAAGCGTCATTTCTTCCACCATCTCAATAGCCACTACCACCGTTTCCATAGCCACTGTTTCCATAGCCACCAGTACGAGGAGGTCTCTCATTGGCATAGCTTACACGGATAGACCTTCCACCAAGATCCTGAGCAAACAACAATGTTCTTTTAGCATCATTATAGATGAACCACAGCTAATCGAATCATCATCGCAAACGTACTGATTTCATTCAAATTTATACCTGGCCGTCCATTGAAGATAGAGCTTGACTAGCATTTTCTTCAGAAGTGTAGCTGACAAATCCAAAGCCCCTTGACCTCCCAGTGTCTCTGTCCATGATAACTCTAGCTGCACATTATATGGTCTAATAAGAATTGAACATTTCATTTGAGATAACACAAGCGATCCCTTATCTCAGCAACATTTAACATTTAATCTCAGGATCTCACAATGCAATGGTACATAAACAATTCAATTTCTATTTGGATCCTTTCTTTTGCCAAAAGAGCAGGCAAACTATAATCCCCAAACTCCTAACGAACAGCTTGGTGCTCATATACAAGAATGTACAGAACCACTAAAGCGAACACACAAGATGTAAAAATAACCAACAACAGTCACTAACCGTCGGTAACTTCACCAAAGCTGTCAAATGCCTCCTTAAGTTGCTGGTCATCAGTATTATAAGAAAGACCTACAAGCAATAATTGAGTTAACCAGATAGAAAAATATAATTTGAGGATTTATACTCCAATATATCACTCTCAAATACCCGCATACCTCCAACAAACAGCTTTGATCTACCTGACATACCTCCTGACATACACCTGACAGCATTGTACATAGATGCCAAAGAACCCTGTCCATTTGATACAGACAAATTTTTCCTTACAAGGCTTCCAAGTTACTAGCAAAAGACATCTTTACTTGAGTAAGATTCTGCAAGACAAAGATAATAATAAACCTGTAAAAAGTTGAAAACCTTGGTTGTTCTGTACACAGTATCTTCACATAAATAGTGTTACAGCTGGTGTGGAAACCAAATCACCAGGCAACAAAGATAAGAGCACGTTAGATCTTGTCAACGGATCCCTCCTCTTGCATAAAATAGTGTTTTCTCCCTTTAAACCCTAAAACCTTCCTTCTTTCTTTCTCTATGTGTTCTCATCTCGGCTGTGGCTTCAAGCTATCAGTGACACATCTTGTCGAACCATTCTCTGCTGTCAACCTCACAGACCTATCTTCCTCTTTACTGCCACAGACCTAATAGATCACTTTCACCTATTCGTAATTGAATCCAGAGAACCCATCATTTCATCTTCTTCTCACTGTCTAACTTGTTGGTTTAAAACCAAGTTCTCTATTTTGATTCAAAGCTAAACCACAACGACAAAACCCATAACTCAGTTCTTCTTGGTTGTTCTCTAATTCAATGTCAGCAACGCAACCCAGATTTCCTTCTAATACTTCAGTCTCATCTCACGCGACACAATTTCAATTCCAAAAGCAAATCAAAGGCATACCCATCTCAATAAATCCTCCACAGAACTGTTTAAACCCTGATACTCAATCTCTCTCGCTAGCAACTCAGCTCGACTTCGAAACCCTACTTCTTATTTCATCTCAGCTGCGACGCCTCTCATCTTATCTCCCGGTCTCAAGCAAACCAGAATTATAACCATCGATTGGCAACAACACCAACCTTTCTGAAAAGGTATGAATGCCCTTTCTCTGTTTCTCTTTCTCTATTACTTCTCCCTAATTTCCTCCCTAATTTGGTGTCGTTAAGAGAGATGGGGGTGAAGAGAAAGCCGAGACCGAGAGAGATGATGGTGGTGAATCTCCTATTCTGTTCACTAAAGTGAAGAAGAGGGGAAAAGGAAGAGAACTACTGAACTAGAGAAGTGATGAAGAAAAAGGGGTAGGTTTAGTTTTACTCTTTATTTATGACCCTTATCTGTATCGGATGTTATATTGACTAAACCAGTGTATAAGATCCTAAATTTTCGAAAACGGTTATCGAATTTTGGATTGGGATTGACTGACGTACGTGGAGGGAATGGCTAGTTCAATAAAGTGAGAGAAAGAAAATAACTACTGTAACTGTATACATTACTTGTCACCTTTTATCAAAGGGGGCCCGTTGTTTCCAAAACAAGTTCCAATACACATTAGATACACTTTTCTCAAATTCCAATCTTCATCTGTAGATAACCCTAAAATAGGTAACGGAAGTGGTTGTCTCATTTGTATATACTTAGTAAATCACGTCTCATTTCAGTTAAGTCCTATCCATGCAGAAAAATCTCCTATCCATGCTCAAAGATTCATATCTCCCCAAGATCAAACCCTAACTCTATTTATCGTAAAGTCTCCCAATTCATCTCGTCTCATCTCATCTCATTTTTCCTTCACCTTCTCCTTCTCCTTCTCCTTCTCATTTCTCTTTCAAAAAGTCTTAACGAGCGTGTGTTCAACACGATGTAGCTTACTATAAAACAGAAACCTCCTTCACTTACCTCCTCTTGTAGCACAACACGTGTAAATCACCAACTGATCCTACGAATAAGAAAACAACTCAACCGACACGCCACATTTCCAACCACGACGTGGCATATCAATCCACGTGGACTAAACTAAACGTGTCACTCGTTCATACATCAACTGAGAAATAGTGAACCTCAGATTATGACCTGGATTCAACACTTGGCACTCTTACAAAGATTACATTTGCAACCAGTCCCCAGCTTTTCTCTTCTCTTTCCCCCCTATATCTCCACTTTACTGCTACTCTTTCGGTGGGTTTCAGACAAGAACTGAAGAAGAAGAAGAGACTAGATTTTGTTTATGGCAGCTGAAGAAAGAGTCAAGAAAGAAGTGATATTAGAAGAAGTAAAAGAAAACCCTAATAAGAATATGGTCGATACAGAGAGATGTTCAGTTTCATATGATACGTCAACAACTACATCTTCAGCTGCTACAGTATCTGATTCAAAATGGGAGTCAAATAATCAGATGGTAAAGATCGAGCTTGATGCAGCTAGAGCTTTAGCGGATTTTGCAACATTAGCACTATTAGAGAGTGGAAAAAACAACCCTAGTTGTTGTTTAGGTGATGAATCGAGCAGTAGGAAGTGGGGGCATAAAGGAAGAAGGTCAAAAAAACGTGCTAAGAATGAGATAACAACTGGAGGAGGAGGAGGAGAATTGGGGAAGAACTTGGAAAGTAGCTCAAAGTTAATGTCTTCTTCTTCGGATCTTGTTCAGGTTATTTCCCAGATATATAACTTGTTTTATATGTACTAGTTTAGTTAGAGTGGATTTTGTTTGTTTCTATGTTCAATTTTGGGTAAGTTGTAGATTTGGGTTTGTAGAGTTTAAGGATCATTTGGTGGATTTTTAAGCAATGTAAGAAAATTGAGATTTAGGGTTTGGGAGGAAAGGGTAAGTAGTTGAATTAAGTAGTAAAAGATGAACTAAATTGAGCTATTTTTAGCTTAATAAACGTGTCTACTTTTGTTTTCTACTGGATATAGGTAGTGTACACATTAAACTTTTTTTGCAAAAAATAGGAACTTTTCAGCAGTTAGGGGTAGTTTGATTTTGTGATATGATTCCTAATTCAGAAAAAAAAACATCTGCTTTGGCAGTTAGTTAGCTACATAACGATGTTTCTGTAGTTGTTAGTAGTGCAAATTCCCGCTTATGGGATGTTATATATCTTTTGTTATGCTAGAACTGTATATAGGCTTATCAGGTAGAAAGAACTCAATTTCACACCCCTGACCTATTACGTGTATGAACCTGCATTAGTAGTGCAAGGGTGTATTATCTACAGTTGTTTTTGTTTGCTGTGAGGCTAACAGATGGATACTATCATGCCATTCTGAAGTTATGACCCATGAATGTTGTGTTCATTTCTACATGTTACTCCCGATCCGAAGCACCCTTTTCCATTCATAGAGAGATCCAATCGTCAAAATCAATAAAAAGGCCATCATGGACCATGAAAATAGATTACTGATTATTTACTATAATAGTTTTAACCATCAGGTGATGAAAGCTATTTCCAGAGATTAACAAACATAAACATGAACCTAAAATGTTTATAACTCTGTGCTCATTTTGCCTTTACTGTCTATTCTCCTTGGGATGTTAATGCAGGGGGTAATTTTGAATGCTAAAAATGTCTTTGGATGTCACTGTCATTACTCGTAAGCGCATTGTACCGTATTTCAATGGTTTTATTGTGGTTCTTTAATGAATATTTATTTGTACTTTTTTCTTCTCAGGTCCTCTAGATTCCTTTCTCCTTGAATATATAATCAATATATTGTGGAAGGGACCAGAGGGTCGTTACTTAATTGGTCGCATAAGTTTTTTAACTCTTCTAAATCATGCTATATATGCAATATTGATATATTTTCTTTATAGCAAGACCATTCAACAGAGACTCAGCCGTGGGATAAGAATGTCTGTAAAAATGTGGAAGTAAAAGCAGTAAAAGCTGAAGAAGATTTTGCATTACCTGCTGCAGCCCATCCATTCCGCAGGAATTTTGGTGGAGGCAGGTCGAAGCAGCATTTAACCGAGGTAATGTGACGTTAAACTTGGCACAAACAGACACTTTCTCCATTATGCTGAAAGCCCTCTATCGCAGGCAGAGAAGGAAGCAAGAAGAATACGTAGGGTTTTAGCTAATAGAGAATCAGCGCGGCAGACAATTCGTCGTAGGCAGGTAAACCAAGGTGTTTAATTGTTGGTCAATATTTTCATATGCTCACTATTCTGTGTAGTGGTTTGTGGAAACTCAAAAGGAGCAATCTTTTGTACATTTGCTTAATGTAATTTTCATTTAATGTGCACAAGCTATTTAATAGCTCAGAATGAGCTTTAATTGGATCTGTTTTACTGCTCATATTTTTTCTTGCATTAGGCTATGTGTGAAGCATTGACCAAGAAAGCTTGTGAGTTAGCATTGGATAATGAGAGTATGAAGCGGGTATGTAGTTCTTCTTTGAGAAGTTAATGGCTGGTTTTATCAAGACCATTTTTTCCTCCACTTTCTCTTGTTTGCTTACAATGTAAACAGTGGAGATGAATGGCCCATTGTTTGTTTTGTATTTAAAGCTAACAACACCCTTGTTTTCCGTTTAACTTGAAGTTCTACGGAATTCTGCATAAAATTCTTTATTATGTAAAGGTCTCTATCACTTGCTGAAGCCATTTTCATTTTGCTGATGCTCTTACTGAGAAAAGGAAAAGGAGTTGGTCATGAAACAGTATCAGTCACTGAAGGATATGAACAATCAATTAAAAAAACAGGTAAATATTGATTTGCCTGATAAAACATTTATAATTTATTTGAGTATATTCATGCATCTTAAAGTGAATCTGCATTGCAGTTGGCTAGGACAGAGGCTGAGACTGTGGAAGCTCCAAGACCCATTTTGAAGGCACCACCGTTGTCCGAGAATCTGCCGTTGTCTGACTACAAAGGACCACCATTTACAATCATTTGGCCGTCTGTAATGCAGCCTGTAAATTCTGTCCGAACACAATCCATTGCTCAACATGATACCAAGGTGCGAGATCCAGTACCACCAATTAGCAACCCAAATGCATTCCAAGAACAGGGTAATCATTCAAGTGTTAATGCACTAAATTCTCCCTTCTTTGTACTTCCTTCCCCATGGTTTGTCCCTCTCCCTGACCATGGTAATAATCCCCACCATCCCGTGGATTCCTGCATCTCAAGGGATACAAAAGACGATAATTTTCCTTGTAAGATACATGAAACTGGGTCGTCTTCGAATTCAGTGGAAAATGCAATGTGTCGAAAATCCGTTTTATTCAGGAAACTGAAAGCTGATACTTTTGGTCCCACAGATATGGGTGCAACTAATAACTTACCCGAGTCTTCAATCAGGTCAACTAAATGTCATCCTGAAGAGTTGGTGTTTTTCCCTGCTCCTTCAAGATCTGTACAAGCAAAGGCAGTTGTCAAGAGTGAGATTGATCAGCTACAAGAATCCACCTACAATACAGAATCTGCTTCTACCTCAAGCAGCTATGTTTCAAGTGCTCTCCCAGAGAGTAAACACGAAATCGATACCTATGCAAATAAGAAGCTGTTAGATGCAGCTGCAGCAGCTGAAGCCAGAAAGAGGCGGAAGGAACTCACAAAGATGAAGAACCATCAAAGCCGACAAGTCAGACTGCGGTGCTGAGGTTTCAACACTTTGCTTGGAAATCTACGAGCTGCCTTTGATGTTTTTGGACTGTAAACAAGTGAGCCGGTATCAGCACATGACCTTGTCGGTAAGAGCTTGCTGTCATGGGTCTTGACAATTCATAGAAGTGAATTGTCAGTCATGTATTTCCTGGGCCTGCAAGACATTCGGTTATGCAGAATGAAGCTAAGAAGCGTGACCCGAGCTTCCAGATGAAGATGAAATTGGAGAGTTTCTCGATTCTCAGCGGCAATAGTTACTAATTGTAAGAAGAGTTCAAGATATTTAATCTTGAACTGGTTTGGAATAGCACATTATACGGTTTCTACATCTTTTAATTTATATTTCACTACCTATTTATGTACCCCTAATCAGAACCTGAGTTTTATGGTGGGTTTAGAGCCACATTGTTATGAGCTTGTATGGAGGTCTCACAAGTTTCTGATCCAAATTTTGTTGTTATGCTTTTTATGTGTTCATTGGCGTTAAAGACTACAAAAATGACCGTTTACATTCCCGATTATGAAGCCGAAGGGAAAGATAGTCATCGAATGTTCACCCCTCAATTGTCAGGGCCAGGAGGATCTGATCTATTGCTCCTAGTAATTAACCCCTAATAATCTTGAAATCCCTTGGACTATTCTGCGTTATCCGCAACCCGCTGAAAGGCCAACGGTTTTACTAGCTGTCATGAGAGGTTCTCCATATCATCTTAGAGCATAGTAAAATTGCTATCATTAACCCTTAAAATGCAGTTATCTTCCGTTTGCCAAAATAAGTGATTTCAAAGTTGGTTGAGAAGCCATGGTTTTTTGTGACACGACCCCCACTAAATTATGTCATTGAAACAATGTGATTTTTTGATGACTTTTATCGTAGCATTTCTTCCTTTTAATGGAATGCGTCTTCTAAACCTGAATTTGGCAATCAATTTTTTTTTGGCTCTCGCTAGTCTCGACCAAAATTTGCCTTGCATTTATGATTTATTAAATGATACAGTGGCACTGTTTGGTTTTCTTGCCAAATTTGAGGAGTAATGCTCATTGAGCATTAGCATTTATCTTTAAATTAACAATTAACAAACTGAAAATCTCCCTGTTTTAGTGAGAATATAGACAAATTAAAAAAAAATTACCCATTTTTAGTCATTAAATTGGACCGTTGGATTTTCTAATCTTTAAAATTCAGCCGTCAGATTTAAAGTTAAATTTCGTGTGCACATTGAATATGAGCCATTGGATGGGATGACTTTTATTATTTGGATCTAATTATATCCGTCAAGATCATAATTGATCTAATAGTAGCAGTCGAGATGCAAAGTATTTCGGTGTAATACCTATAATTTTCAAGGACTTAAATTGTAAATATATATAAAACCAAACTCAGCAGAAATCGATTATTTTCTCTTCTCTTCGTCGATTAGGCTCTTCAACGATGGAGACGATGATCATATTCATCAGATTCAACCCCAACCTTCAGTCAAAGTTTTTTTCTCTACAACTTTAATTCGATCTCTGTTCACCAACTCTACTCAATTGATTCGTTTTTGCAGAGGGTTTTCCTTTTCGAATTAGGGTTTCCATTGAGTTACTTTGATCTACGGAGATTGAATTGAGACTAAACAGTGAATAAAAATTGCAACGTTCAATTGGAAAGATTCAAATGCCCGAGTAATTTTGCAGGTTTCCAAGGGTTGGATTGATGTTGAATTAACAATCTGAAATTGGGGGTTTTAATTTTCTTTTTCAGGTTAGTGTGAAACAAATGCAATTACGAATTTCAGTTCATTATGGTTAAATCATTGCTTCCAATTCGTTGTTCTATTCACAAATCAATTTGATTCAGATGACTACAATACCAACTTTCTTATTTGACCAGTATTTATCTAGCTTGCCGTTAATTATTTCCAAGATATTATATAGCTTATTTACTCACTGGGGTATGTATTATGATTCAGAGTTAATATTTTTCCCGCTAACAATGGATTCACAGGGTGATCTTGGAAGTTGTAGGATGTTCGTCACGTTCAATAGCTTTAAGATTTCCACTTTATATTGCACGGTATTTCAATATATACTTTAGGATATATCCTGTGGACTCAATGGTAGAATTTGTCTCAGGAATCGTGGTGGTTGAATTCTGATCTGATCACTTTTAAGTTGAGCTAATGTAGGACTCTTTGACCAAAAATATCTCTTAAAGATCCGAATGATACAAGAGCTATTTGGACAGGGCTGTATCATTAAGGATTGTTGTTCCAACTTGAAAAGGTTTTTCAGATTTGTTGGTGTTGTTGAAATCTAAACCAAAAGATAGACTTAACTAATGTCAGTGGCTGTAGTATAGATGTGTTCTTCACTGTGACGAATGCATTACCATATCCTGGCAAACAATTTAGAAATTTTACAAGCATAGACTGTATAGTTTTGAAGTCTCATATTTTCTCTCACTGTCAAAGCCAACATGTTGGTGTTCATTCGCCTTACTGAAGGTAATGCTTGATATCATTGGCAGAGAAAATAGAAGAGCTATCTACATGCACATGATTCAATACAGAGCAAAAGTAAGTTTACTTCATTAGACAGTGGTAACTAGAACTCCTGTACAACTGCAGCTAAAATCCTCATTCCCTCCTAATAACTTGCTCTTAGCACTTTAGGTTTAGGGCTTTCTTTTGGTTGTTTAATGGCCCATATTGTGATTTCCATTACTCCACAATTCATTTTTTCATGAAACCACGCGACCAATATGTACTGTTTGCGCTTTTGAAAATTGAAGCAGAATAAAATTTAGACCTCAAAGGAAAGAACTAGCTCATAGTTTTGCGATAGTAAAAAATACCTCTCATTATCAGCTAAGGACTTATCTCCAGCACCTTTAGCTTGAGAGTCCAGACTGAGATTTCATTTCACATCTTTGGTTAAAGGGGATTTACAGGCTTATAGCCGAATTGTCACCGTCTATGCCCAAGATACCTCTATAAAGTAATCTTTATTACCACAGGAACTACAAAACGGTTCGACTAGCTAATGGTGCGTGTCTTGACGTACATGGATCTAATGGATGTGGTTAATTACGTTTTATTGATCAGTATTTATAGCATGATGAGGATACTTTTAAAGTTAGTACCAAGTACATCTGTACATAGAGAAAGAATCTGTTCGGTTCTGTTTTGGAATACTTTCCACTGTTTGTATTGTGGAACAGTTCATCTCTACCCACTTCACAGACATAAACCACTACTTATATAATCCCTTAGTTAAACTAGCTATGTTGTTGCTGCATAGCAGGTTAAAAAAACAAGTAATCTAAAATGTATATCTCAATTGGTTTGAAATTTGATTTTTATGTGAGAAGCCTCTGAACCTATGAATTTTTTTACTGGTGGATTGCAGGGACGCATAGTACTGGGTATTTTCTGTAAGCACTTGCTCGAGTAAAGGACAGGTACTCAAAGTTTGAATAGAGCTAATTCAGATATGCAACATATACCTGCACTGAAGGCAAAGATTGATAATGCATTTTGTTGGTTTGTTTTACTATTGTTTGAAACTACGTTATAATGCATTCTGTTTAAGCATGTCATAGTTTTGCGATAATAGAAAATGCGTATGATAAAAGATTAGCGTTTACTGATGTGCAACGCACGTGCACTCTACTTGTGAGAAGTAATTTAAAAATACAGATTTGTCTGTTGATTAATTTTAGAGAGCAAAATTAATAGACAAATAAAGAGCCTACAAGTATAAACTAAAAGAAAGCATCATCTACATTAAGCTCAAGTTCTCTCCAGTAATGTACCGTCCTAAGTACAGGTCCACAGGATATAGTTGGTTACATACTAAAATTCTGCTACCAGTAGCAGAAATCATCCTATTTATCTTTTGCAGACAACACCTGTTCCATCAATTCCACTGCCACAAGTTAGACTAGCATACTCAGAAGAAGACCCGCTGTCAGTAGAATCAGTGCCTGTGAATCTAGCAACAGCGCAATCTTTTGCGAAGATATTTGAAGTGATGAATTTTCTGTCTCCACCCATGACAGGCATAGATTCACCCATCTTCACTTTAGTCACGTAGTTCTTTCCGTAAGTCTGTCCCAAGACACCATTCACATCTTCACTCAATGAGTAAAACTTGAAAGATAAATCAAGATGAGCATAGCAATCTTCACTTGTTATAGCGTAGTTGTGAATGCTAGATTCTTCTTCGGTGATAGGTACTACATTAGCAGTTATTTTAAAGTTTCCTTCAACTTCAACAATGATTCTGTTGGTTACACTTGACCTACTAATGGTGATACTTGGGTCAACTTCAGACTGCCATTTAGCACCTTCTAATTCAGGCAAGTAAATGGGCTGTCCATCGAAAAAAAGTGCTACACGGTCGACTGATTGGTCCCAAGTGGCTGTCTTCTGAGCACCAACATAGATTTGGTGATCATCGAAGAGGATACCAATAGCTTGGACCCAGGTGAAGTCTCTTTTCATGTTTTGATTTCTCTTACCGATAAAATGACCATTTATGTGGAGATTAGAATCTGAGAGAAGGCAAAAGTCGCGGTTTTGTTTACCATGGAAGTAGAAGGTGATGCCATCATTACCCACAAATCGTGGATCCTGACAAACAGCTCCTGGTCGATCACAACCTGGGAGCATTACAAGTAAATAATCATTGATTAGCCTGTATTGAAGATTATTAGACAACAATAAATGTTCTGAACTTAAGAACTTAATACTTTGCCGCATAGAATTGGTTATCAAACTTACTACACACGGGTTTGCAAGTAACACAATCGACCACACATCCGTTAGGGCAAGCTGCAGGGCAAGTATGCTCGACATTGTAGCAGAAACTGTAGTTGGGGTTTCTACACCTTGGTCTCTTTGATGATTCACCAGATGGGGTAACTGGAGCTGAAGAAGTTGGAACGGTAGGTGGTGTAAGGGTTGGAGGTGGGTAGGTAGGTGCCGCCTCTATCATTACCGACATTATCATTAAGATCATGAAAGACGCATTAACAAGATGCACCATAGCTCGAGCCATAATATTACTTCCTCTGTTCACTAACCCTCTTTAGCTGTATGCAAGGGTTAATTAGTTACCTATAAACTGAAACAGAGAACAACTGATGAATCGAGCTTCTGTTCGCATACCACTATTTATAGCGATCTAATACTTTCGTTTATGTACCAAATCCAATCCAGTATAGCTAGCTTCAATTTAGGATCCTGCCCTCCAGATTTTCTTATTCACATGGGCTAGTTATTTCAAAAATAATTTAAATCTAAAGTCCACCCTTTATGTCAGTACTCTTTTCATTTTATTCAGTGGAAATGAGTAAGGTATTACTAATTCAGTATCTGTTTCCCTCACAAGAATCAAAAGATTATAAATGAATCTTTAGGTCGAACATGAAAGAAAGAACTATTCTATGCCACATTACTTCATTGATAATAAAGTGAGCAAGTTGGCAACTCTTTCTAATGTTTGAATAATCTATCTTTGTTGTAATTCGGGTAATGAGCAAACATTAATGGGAGGAGGTCAGAGGGCTGAACAAACACTGGGTTGGATCCGACTGAATCAGAATTTAATGCAACTGGAAAGGATCCAATTTTGCCTGAGTTTTTCATTTTTCAGCGGAAACAGTTACTAATTGTGAGAAGAGAGGATTTGCAATTCATTCCTGAACTGATTTAGCAAGAGAAATAGATAAGTACATGGTTACCATTCGACTTATGATACCCCTAACTCCCTAAGCTAAGCTTGTACGGTCTTATACTATGTTTTTTTTTTTTAGTTAGATCTGACTCAACTGACTTAAAAATGTGTGAGTTAGTGGTTTGATCCCATGAATCAGGAGCATTTGCATATCTAACTCAAACGGGTCCGAATCAGAAGTTATATCAGATCTGACTTAAAACAGAAAACAAGCGGTCTGACATCTAACTCGCGCCGAGTCAGATCCAGACACCAATTCAGATGCAACCAAACAACCTGTTAGTTACACATTCTTGTACAAAGCTCATATATATATATATGAAGGCTTTCAAGCATTTTTTTGCGTCTAGATTCTCGAATTTTGTATTATTTAAATCCCGGGGAAGAATTGACGTTGCGGATCCTCTGTACACAAAATTCTTTGTACCTCTGTGCCAGCTAATAGTATTGCGCCGCGTGTGATTAAACCTAAACATTATTGAATTATCTTTAAAACTGTTAAATCTCTAAATCACTGATACTACATATAACTCTGTTCCGTTCAGACAAAATCCAATTCTCCCTAATCTTAATTCATTCAAATAAATTAGTAAACAAAATTTCTCCAAAATAATAAATTCAAATCATAACTTGTTTCCATATGAAAAACCGTAATTTACATTGAAAAATCGGTTATAGATTTACTTTAAATTTCTAAAAAGAAGAGCATAATCATATGAAGACAGTTTATTTTTGTCAATGTTTTTATTTGATTAAGCTTGATCTTGCTGTGAGGGGATGATTAAACTCTGATTTAACTTCTTTAAATTATTTTATTTTTACCTCTTGTAGATCAATTAATTCTTTGATTTTGTTTTATTTACTTACATGACCATCATCTTTACATTAAATCATTATTTTTCTCCCAACTTATATGTTAGTATTATTAGAGATGCTATGACTATCAAAAAGACGAATCTTTATAATTGTCCTGTTCTTTTTTTCCATATCAGAACTAATTTATTTTTTATTCATTATTATTGGAAATGGTTAAGAAGTAATCTAACAAAGAGAGGTAATTGGTACATAGGATCCCTGGCCAAGAATTGATCCTCCATAATGACTATAAAATATTCTAATTATTAATAATTCGTTATTTAATTAGTAATAATGTCACAAAGATTCAGTTATGGTGACGCTTACCACAGAGCACCATAATCCCATACTTTTTGTAATGCGTTTTCGTCGGCTATCCTCCCGGATCAGCCACTAAGAATTGTTCGTTGTCCACATGCCCAATTGTTTACTAGCTGCCATGAGAGGTTCTCCATGTATTGCTCTTCCAAGATGAATTAAAACTTAAAAATTCAGAGGTAATCTTGGAAACTTAAAAAAAAATGGTAATCTTGAAAAGATCATTTTTTTCGGGTTATCAAGCTTGAGAGACAAAAGCAAAATCCACCCATATCCCATAATAGTTCTCCAATGAACACCTATAGATTTGCGGACAACCACCTATAGGGCTTCATTATACCCTTCATCAAGAGAACACACAACAAAACTTATCTTCCCTTGACGCCAAACACAAAAACATGACATTCGAACATTAAACACACTTTAGAATAGACTTACACCCACAGCAACAAAACTTTTTTTAAAGGCCCAGAAATAAGCTGCCTCAACAATCGGCAGCAGCCTGATTGGGGGTCTAGACCAGAACATGGTTTCAGAGTTTATCTTGTCCTAAAGGAATGAGCAACATCATTACAGGAATGAAGTTTAAAATTAAATCTACAAGCAACAAGGCTAGAACTGAAAAGGGAATATCTTTAGAAAGAGCATTTGTACGTTGATCACCATCAAATTTTCTATCATCAAATTGGTCAACCAACTCTTTAGCATCACTTTCGACTGTGACATGAGTGAGCTTAAGATCCACTAACTTCTACAAGACAACTCATATAACCCTGGTTTCAGCTTCCGCGAGAGAAGAAACTTCAAAAACCATGGCATCACGAAGAGAAGCTTTGGTGGTATAATCTCTCATCATATATCCTGCACTATTATCCAAAGTAGCAAAATTAAAAGCATCATCAGTACTATATCTAGTCCAACCGAAAGGATGGAGCATCTATTTATCCATACGTAGGGTCTAGGATTAATGGTGGGCGATTTAGAGATAATCATAGCTTTGGCTATGCCTAAGACAGCACCAGGGGTTTTATTTTTCTCACTAACCAGTATATTATTTCTACTACTCCAAACAGACAAAGAATAACATAAAATAAAGAACTAGAATCATCAGACAAGGAAGATGCATGATCAAGTAACCAAAATAAATCCAACTCATCATAGACTTGTTAGAAAAAACATTAGTCCTAATGCAAAAAGGGAAAATGAACCAAATATGACTAGCAAAAGGGAAAAGAACGAGGGAATGCATAACAAATTCATTATCACAAGAGAATCTAGGACAAATGGTAAAACCAATAGGCATTCGGGATTGTATGACTAATCTGGCAGGAATGGCATTTCTAGCAGATTTTTAGAGAAACAACTGGATATAATAAGGAATTCTAAATTTCCAAATACACTTCCAAAGATTCGTACTTGGGGAAGGTCGAGAACTCTGAGACCCAAGTAAGCAGATTTAGAGTTAAATTTTCCATTCTTTGAAAGCTCCCAATCCCTCCTATCAGTAATACAAATTTTTCTTAAGGGAATAATAACAATCTTCTCAACATAAGCATTGGCAAAGTGAGTTTGTAATCTAGTAACATTCCAGAACCTGGTATCATGGTTTATAAAGTAAGACACTTTAATGTTAGGATTAAGAGGAACCTGGGGATTAGGGAAAGCAGAACCCATTGATGAAATTCACTTGTCACACCAAGCATCAATGAACTGCCCGGCCCCCATAATCCAGGAAATAAAAGGTTTTAGAAGTTCCTTGAAAGTATGAAGACATCTCCAAGTCCAAGAGAAAATCTTAGGGCACTTAGCATTTAAGAAATCAGAGTTGGAAATGTATCTAGATTTTAGAAAACCTCTTAGAAGAGAGTCAAGGAATTCCACTATCTCTTATAAGTTAGACTAGCACCAGAGCTATCCTTGATCCAACTAATGGTATTTTTATTTCTTTTAAAAAGAGTGATTCTGTGAAAGTAAGGAGTGTTCCTATCTCCTTCAATAAGCCAGAACTCTCTGGACTTGTCTTTCCTATAGATTGCAAATTATATAAAAAACCATGCATATCATTGAGTCTAGTAATGGCAGCAGAATATCGGGGTCAGAGGATTACATATCAGAAAGGGAAGTTCTAGTAGTGGATATGTTCGTCTGAAAATTACCAAAAGAGGATTTATTCCACTCCCTAATCCCTCTCTTGGTATTCAAAAGTGTGGATCTCAATTTGTAAGCAGGAGAACCAACAAAATTAACGGATCATGAATTAGCAATGATGTCCCTACAGGTTGGGTCTTCAATCCATATAGCCATAAAATGAAAAGGTTTAAGCATGCAAATATCCTCAAAATTGAAACCAATGAGTAACAGAACTACTACTACTATTCTCGAAATTAAATGTATTTCTGAATATGATATTCCGAGTGCTAGTGCCTAAATGTATCCAAGATTCCTCAGAGGCTTAGAAATGTATGCTTCATGCAATGAGAAATTTATCTTTTGGTCCAAATCCCAATAAGTAGTTTTAGCAGGTTCCAAACTGAAAAAAATCGTATTCCTAGATCCATTATTTTCTGAACGTGCAAAAAGACCCAGTTATCCCTTGTTGTAGTACGTTTAGGTGTTATAAAACTAAAAACACAATCTCTTCTTCTTCGTATTAAAAAAAATAGTTCGAGGACTATACATCCAAGAGTATTTATCTTCTACTACAAAAAACCCAACCATAAAAAAATGATGCATGAAAACCTTAACAAAACAAATCTCTCTAAGTTACCCTTGTCCTTTTAAATCAACCCAACATAACCAAAAAATACACCCAACCTTATATAAAAAACAAGTCTTATTCAACCAACACCCCCGCCACCGCTACCAACACACCACCTACAATCACCACCCCTAGCATAACCACCACCACCTAATGTTTGTCGTACCATGCCAAAATTATTTATTATTTTATCACTACTTAATATTTATATGAAGCAAGGGTAAGAAAAGATTGTTCCCACAGGGAGGTCTTGGTTGTTATATGGTTTTGAAATCTTATATAAAAGGGGGGATTTTTCAGATTCAATGAAAGTAATTAAACTAATTAAGAAAACAAGGAAATCATAGAAAATAATCAATAAGTTGAGAATATTGGTTAAGGTTTCGTCTTCATTCACAAACATGTTCTTGTACAAATAATTAGAATTGGACTTTTAATCTCATTTTATCAAAAGCCCTAGAATACCTTGATCGCAAGAATATCCCGTAAATTTCCTCAAGTCATCAACAAACACATTGAAAGATACAAGTATGAATTCTACCAAGAGAACAACCTAACGTGTAAAAGCACTAATCAAGTTTAATTCCCTAGAAGAATTAAGATTCATGAAATTAGGTTAATCAATGCAGTTGAAAGCGCACTAATCAATTTAACAAAGGTCATGATCTACTTGTGATTACTAGGATATATCACTATAAGCAATAACCACAATTATGCTACTTGTGTTCAGTGAGTATTACTTTTGCGTATAATAAACCCTAAATTAGCTATAGATATGAATATGAGTTCAACCAATTTGCAACTTGACTAAACAAACAATCAAATCATACATGGCGATATTTGTGCTGAATCATGAACGGTAAATACGAGACAAAACTAATTTATTAATCAAAGAATCATGTATTATAAAATTCAACTAATCCCTAACGAAGAATAAAATTAGCTACTCATATATTGGAGTTTACACAATTGAATTCAAGAAGAAAAGAAATTACAGACTCTAGATGTTGAGAAATTTTCCCCGCGCAAACCTACAAAAAAAAGTAGAAAAGGTGAGAAGATAACTAGGTAAAAACTTAGATATCTCCCTCTTTTATTGAAGTTGCTATAATATAGCTTTCTCCCTTGTAAAATCCCTTTTGGAGTAGAACTATTCTTTCTAATCTAACCCTAACTTTTTAATTTCCATAAATATGTGAAGCCCCGGCAATCTTCTGGCCCTAATCAGAATTTCAGAGGAAGCCCACACCTTTTAAGCCCAAAAAATAATCAAACCCATCAAGTAAGCCTGTCAGTTCCATGAGACTGACGAGCAATTTCAATTCACGGCTAATCCTCTTTGACGCAAACCATCAAACATATTATGTGCCTTCCTGGAAGAGATTCCAGCATGAGTTTGTTTGTAATTCTCGACATCCTCTTATCTCCTTCCCTGCAAATTCATACATTCACATTCACCATCACACAATTCACTCAACATCTCCAATCGAATCTGTAGTAACTCGGATTCATCTCAAACCACTTACCACTGTCTTCACTTCCTTTCTCGAGTTCAAATCCCTTTTCAAACCATTTGTTCTTCTTAGCTTCTCACAGTCTCGTTTTCAAGAAATCACAAATCCGAGCATCACAACCAACTCTGTCCAAACCCCATCTTTCTCTCTTTTGCGTCTCAAAAAAACCCATCAGACTGCGACCACCAACTCCTTCTTCTTTTTTTTACGGCTGATTTTTTGCTCTTACTCGACTGGAATTCCAATCACAGGAAGTCTTGTAAGCACATCACCATCTCTTGACATCAGCTAAATCAAGAACCTTTCTCTTGAATTCGATTCAATACCCATCAGCAACCTTATCTTCATTCTCTAATTTCACACAAACCCATCTGTCCTTCTCTTCCTCGAGCTCCATCATCAACATCTTTTCTGCGCTTATCTTAATAGATCTTCTTCTATTCAAGCATTAGTTCAATACCGATTCTCCCTGTAAATCTCGACCTCCAAACACAACTTCCAGCAGTAACAGATCCCCATTTAATCGACCACACAATCCATCTCTTTTTCCATTTACTCAAACCACAGACCCGTCTATTCTTCTCTCTGAATTCATCTCATCGAACCCCTTGAACCTGCCGGCATGAACAGATAGAACTTGGTTATGTTGTGAAGCGAACCTAATTGGAGAAAAAAGAAAGGAGTATGCTATGTTTTTGGTCGCATCTTAGGTTTAGGTTAAAAGAAGGTGGTGGCCCTGATTTGATGTATTAGTGTTGTTATAATGCCTCAGCCACATTCAATGAGCTAGCAAGTGGTTGCCCTTAGTAATTTCTTATTTTTCACACTTTACAAGCTTCTAGTCTTGGTACATCTCCAAAAAATTCCTTGAGCTCCTAATTCTCTTCTTTTATTTCATGTGACTCCAAAGTACCTATAAAACTCAAAACACACGTAAAATACACAAAATACAAGAGAAATAATCTAGAAAAGCATAGAAAATTGATATTCAAATTATGTAAATTATGCACCCATCACCACCGCCACTATCACCGCCGCCACCATCACCTTCATCGCCGCCACCAACAACATAACCACTACTGCCGCTATAATCACCACTCACACCACCGTCACCATCCCACCACCACCACCTTATCTACAACCACCACCATCACCAACACTTACTCCGTAACCACCACAACCACCTCCTCCTTCGCAACTACCACCACCAGTGCCAATGCGTCAATTCCCGAGTCAAGACTTTTTTTATTTCTTTCGGACAGTTAAAATCAAACTTGGTTTTAACATAAACTTACCGTAGCATCAAAAACATTGGTTTCAACGACAAAAAGTAGGCAAATATCAGTTGAAACAAAACTTGGTTCCAACATAAACTTACCATAGCACCAACAATATTGAATTCAACGACAAAAACTAGGAAAAAATAAGTTGAAACCAAATTTGGTTTCAATATAAACTTATTATTTTCTCCAACAAAACATTGATTTCAATGTCGTTTTAATTTTGTCAAAATATGTTGAAACCAAACCTGGTTTCAACATAATTGTTGTTTCACCAACATAACTCTGTTGAAACCGAACCTGGTTCAACATAAAAATTGTCATTTTACCAAACATAAAATTAGTTTTGACGATGATGATATATCATCATTTTCTGGTTGATTGAACTTTTTGTACAGTAATCAGAAATTAAAATGACGCGGATGTGGTATTGGCAGAGGATTAGACATGGTAGTGGGTTTGGAGTTGGCGTGGGAGTAACGGAATGAGGTGATGCTGCTTGTGGTGGTGGTGATGGGGGGAGGAGGAGGCATATTTGTTGTTAGTGGAGGATCATGACATGGTAGTGGGTTTGCGGTGATGTGGGAATAAAAGGAGGAGGTGTTAGTGGTGGGAAAAGGAGACGGTGGAGTCGGAGGTGGTGTTGGTTGAGGATCGGGACATGGTAGTGGGTTTGATGATGGTGTGGAGAAAGAGAAAGAGGTGCTGTGATAAGTGCTTAAATCACATGTTTATAGTTCCAATTCCATACTTTTTTTAGTTATATTTCTTGCATATTACTTTGTATTACTCTTGTTTTCTATTTGTTTGTTTCTTTAGGTAAATCATTCGAAAATCAATGGAAAATGGTGTTAAAAGGAGCTAAGAAGAGAAAAGGGTTCATTCCGGAGTGAAAATGAAAAGTTAGAGCTGAATAGTATACTTTTTGAGTGAAAATCCAGAAGCATTTACGGCTAGGAAAGCATCAAAAGCTAGTCGCAGAACTGGGAAGTTTACAAGACTTGTGTCAGATTTACGGCTGGGAAATCATCTCGACCCAGCCATAGAAGAATCTATATTCTCAAGGGAAGTGCCAGAATCACATTTACGGCTAGCAAACATTCTTAACCCATCTGTAGACAAGATGAAGCATTTAAACAAGAATTCCATATTCACATACGATTAAGAACTCACACCTAACCTAGCCGTAAATTGTGGTAAATATATTTTGATATTTTGAAGACATCATCTTGTATAGTACTGCGATACGAAGCCAACACAAAAATAATGAGGTGAATCGGACGTCAGATGAAGGAGTTATGGCCAAAACAGTGAAGGAGAAATAATGAAAACTCAGGCTCAGTTGCGGCCAGGAATGCCAAGCACGACCCAGCCGTAAATGACCCTAAAAAATCATATTTACTTACGGCCAGGTCGTGGGATAATTCCTAGCCGTAAGTAAAGTAGTTTGTGCGAATTTGGGCTTCTAAAAAGCGTAAAACCCGGTCCCAAAAGGATTTTAATCCCTAGGTATCATGAGTACTATATAAGAAGACTCCCAAGACATTAAGAAGACACTTTTACATTACTGTGCAAGTCTTGGAGGAGATCAAAAACACAATAGGAGAAATATAGGGTTTCGGAGCGGTTCCATTATCGTAACGATTTCTCATCTATTTTCTTATATGTATAACATGGATGCTTCTACATCCATGAGTAGCTAAATACCTAATTGATTGAGGATGAATTCTAAGTTCTAAACATGATTTGATTTATTATATATGAATTTATTTTGAAGTTCTTCACATGATTATCGTTTGTTTTTACTAATATGAATGTTTATGCTTAATTAATATATTGTTTAGGTGGACAACTAAATTGATTTGTTAATTAATCTAAAGCTAGTAAGATTTTAGGTAACCGTAATTTTATCATAACGTCTTACATAAGTAGAGAACGTGAGACCTTGCAGAGGGATTCTATGGAGCAATCACGTGTAAGAACAACACTAGAAAGTAGACCGAGCGTACTGAGTTTAACTACTAGGATGAAACCTAAATTCACAAACTTAAAGCATCTGAGTTACATCTTATAAGCGAACCTCAAGGTGGCTCAGTTGAATAGAATCCGGTGACTAAGCGTATATGTTATTCGGTGATATAAGGAGTTTTGGGGATAGCTAAGCATACATGCTATTCTACGGTTGGTGATAATCTGTGAATGAATGAATACTGGATGAGTATAGTAATTCAATGATTGTTCAGTAACGAAGAAGGATTCCTCAATCATATTTCTCTCCATTGCTTGCATCTTAATAAATTTTAATTGTTTCGTTAGTTATTTCCAACCTTAAGCAAAACCCCCTTTGTGATGTTTGAAAACTAGAATACCTCACTAATCGTGGGAACGAACTTTATTTTCTATTATAGTATGCATTAGTAAAGTAGGAAATAAGATCATTAATTTGATTGCACCCACGACACGCATCAAATTTTGGCGCCGCTGCCGAGGAGCAGTCAGTTTTAGTTGTTGTTAATTTTTGTGTTTAGGTTTATTTTTAAATTTTAACTTTGTTTTCTAGATTTTGGTTTCAGGTAGTTGATCTCTGACACCCAAACGTTAAGATTACCCAAGGTGCGGAATTCAAACACGCAAGGGGATAATACTACAAGAACCTCAATTTGTTCTACAAGATCCACCTCTAGAAGAGATGGGTGGTCCTCAACCTCCGGAGGAAAAGTTGCAAGAATTGACATCTCCATGTTTAGATTTACAACCATTATGCATTAATATAGCTGCACCAGTGGAGGTGAAGTCGAATCTGATTCATCATCTACCTAAGTTCAAGGGACATGCTGGTGAAAACCCAAATCGTCATCTTCAACAGTTTCAGAACACGATGGCGAGCCTTAGGCCTGGAACCGAAGACACTGAAACGGTTATGCTGCAAGCGTTTCCATTCTCATTGAAAGATTTAGCAGAAAAGTGGTTGTGTTACCTTCCTCCATGGAGTATTAAAACATGAACAGAGATGAAAAAACTATTTATAGAGAAGTATTTTCCTTCTTCCAAGGCGGCATCTGTTCGTAAAGAGATTAGTAGCATTCTGCAGATTACTAGGGAGTCTCTTTATGAATACTGGGAGAGATACAAACGGTTTTTGGCAAGATGCACACACCACAATATCTACTCAACACTCATCATCCATTAGTTCTATGAAGGATTACTTCCAGAGTATAGGAACTTAATTGATGTAGCTGCAGGAGGTACACTTACTGAAAAGACGATCTCGTAGGAAACTAGTTTGGTTGAGAGTATGGCTTCAATTGCACAGAAATTATATACCAGGATCAACTCACATGTCAGAAGAGTTAACGAGATAGAAGAGTCTTCACAATCAGAACAACGGTTGAACAATATAGAGAAGGTAGTGCAATGAATGGTTGCGGTGATTATTCCAACATATGAAGAAGAGGTCGAACAGGTGAATATTGTGTTTCCTAATCAGAGGCTAAGGTATGATCCTTACTTTAATACTTATAATCCTGGTCGGAAAGATCACCCAAATTTCATCTACGCAAATAAACAAGCTGCAGCTCCTAATCCATATGGGCGACAAAGTGGTTTCCAACAACAACAATACCAACCAACACCGCAACCTCAAGTTCCAAAGGAGTATGCCTATGAAAAGAAGATTACCATGATGCAAGGTCTCTCATCTATGTTCCAACAAAATCAGCAGCAAAACAAACAACATCAGCAGAAGACTGATTTTTCCATTAGGGATTTGCAGACTCAAATAGGGAAAATAGCAACCGATATGAATTTACTGAAGGCACAAGCATCAACAAAGCTTCCCTCACAACCTTTTGTGAATCCAAGAGAGAATGTTAGTGAAGTGATGCTTAGAAATGGAAGGGAAATTGTATATTTAAGTCAGCATAAGCAGGGTAGTGGAGAGATAGAACAAGATAATGAAGAAGCAGTGCCTATAGAAGAAACCGTACAAAAGGAAAAGCCAACCTCAACCGCCCAACCTAAGGAAATGATGCCTACTTTTACTACTCCACCACCTTTTCCTAGTCGTTTTGTTAAATCAAAGAAGCAAGCTCAAGATAAAGATCATGGATATTTTCAGCAATGTCCAAATCAACATTCCATTTATTGTGTGAGAGGAAACTTGATATTTTCAGTAAGAATTCAACAAAAACAACAATTTTGAGTGAGAGGAAACTTGATTTACAAAATTATGGATTTGATTACCAAGATCGAGAATTTTAATATAAAGTGTGAAGAAATATTAGATCGAGAGAAAAGGAGATGAGAGACTGATAGAGAGACACAATAACGTTCCGTTCTCTTTGTAATTATGAATTTGATTTACAAAAAAAATATGTATATACTATTGGAATTTTTAGTGAATTTATGAATTTGGACTTTGAAATTGGGAAATGAGATGGAAAAGGAGATGAAGAAACATCTAGATTTATTAATTTATTTGTACTTCTCGTACTATGTTTTTAGTTTTTGACGCTAAGAGTAGGCTTATATGGAGTGGTCATAAAGGTGGGATGAATTTTTATTTTATATTATTTAATAAGCAGAAGATATGTTAAAACTTAACCCGAGAATAATACAGATCCTCTCCTAAGGGAGTTCAAGATCATATCATACAAATACATAGACAGAGTAGATAGGCCTATACATTTAGATCAAGTTTTCCTAGCACAATTAACAATTATGTCAAAAGACACTTGATCTATTGGCATGGACCACTTTAACAGAATTATAAACCATAAATTACTTCTTGACATCCCGAAGAATATTAATGGCTTCTAAATGTAGATGTTGATAGTGTCGCTATTAATAAAGGAGACTATACTTTGATAGTCGCATAATCTTTCCACTTTCTTGGCTCCTCGTGCCTTGTCTAAGAATTTTTTATTTGAAAAGCTAGAGATTCTGCTACGTCTGGCCTTGAAGTGAAACCATATACAGTCGAATCTACATTCTTCAATAACACCATTCCATATAAAACCACTCCAACCCCATATTGTCCTATCTCATACTTAAAGGAAACATCAATTTGGTTATGCACACCAGAGGATTGAGGGAATAGATGAACATATTTTTTTTATTGAACTTCTATTAGTGTGTTGCTGATTAACATCCAAAGGGTATCTAATATCCCATTAAAAAGTTGTTTCCTAAACTATTTTGCTAGGTCTAATGGGCTAGGTTTAATCCTATCAAATGATATGGTCTTCTGCACGTCAAAATTATTTATTACTTTCTCACTACTTAAGATTTAAATGAACCAAGGGTAAGAAAGGATCGTTCCCAAAGGTAGGTCTTGGTTGTTATATATATTTCAATTTCTATGTAAAACAAGGGGGATTTTTTAATTTTTATGAAAATTATAACTAAAATAATTATGAAAACAAGAAAACAAGAATGCAAATATAAGGATGAGAATGATTAAGGAATTCATATCAATCAATGAAATAGAGCCCAATCGATTTACCTGTATATTTCTCTCAGTATCTCACTTGTCACAACCCTAGAATAGTTATAAGCTCAACTATCCTAATCAATTCCACAATCACCTACTAGAATAAGCTCTCTAGAGGATATTATCCAAATCGACCAACTAGAATAGCCTCTCTAAGTGTAATAGACCCGGAAGCATTAAGTTTCGTCAATTGGGGTAAGACTTATCCACGCACTCATAAGCTCGGATTGTTAGCTAATGTAATTTTCTACTTCTTATTTATTAAATAATCAAAAATTACTACTTCTTATTTTGAACTCTATACAATTGCAGGTCGAAGAATTCTCAACTAGTAATAAAACCATCAACTAGCTACTCGATTACGCATTCGAACAACTTCAAAACAATTCATATAATAATCACGGTAGAAACTTAACAATAAATAAAATTGAGATTGAAATAAACTTTATATAAATTAATAACTCATATTCATGACATCAAGTTCAACCCTAATCAATAAAATTAAAAACTCATAATGGAGTTCATAAAATTAAATATAAAAAATAATTGCAAACCCTAGACGTCGAGAAATCTTCCCCGGGAAAACCTACAAAAACAAGTAGAATAGATGAGAAGAGAACTAGGTGAAAACCTAGATATTTCTCTCTCTTGTTGAAGTTGCTCTTGTATAGCTTTCTTCCTTGTAGAAACCTTCTTAGAATAGAACTCCCTTTTCTACAAAACCGTAACTCTTTATTTTCTAAGAATTGGTCACGCCCAAAAATAAGACAAGCCCAAACTCACGACCCATCATTCAATTGCTAAGCCCAAAACCTATTAAACCTGTCAGTCTCCCATAACTGAAAGGCTACTCCAATTTCGCATTCAAGCTTTCTTTCAGGCAATACATCAAACAACTTGCGTGCGTCTTTGGTGTTGATTCCGGCGATAACTGTTTGTTCTTTCCGACGGTTTCTAACTCATTCCCTGCATAATATTCATTCATTCCATACAATCAAACACAACGCATAATCATTAATCACCATTCAATCTTGTTTCTCTCTTGCTTGTTGTAATTTCCGGAAGAGAACCCTGAATTTATTCTCAGTTGTTTAACTCATTCTTCCAAATATAAATTTAAAATATTCCATCTATTTTCGATAACCCATCATATATTCACGGTTATAATAAAACCCATATACTCACGACAGCAAAAATCGATGGCAGCAACTAAACAAAGGACGGACCCAAGGGGGTGCTTGTGGGGTCTACATACCCTATAGGATTTTAGGTTTTACTAGGATTAGGCTTGAGTTTAGGGTGATTCTTATACATTATGGGTGCAAATATATAGGGTAAATTGAAACTTTATATCGTTAATGAGATCAAATTTTTTGTGAATGTCAATTTTTTTGTTTGACCCCAGGACTAAATTGCCCTGGCTCCGTCCCTAGTCTAACCCCTTCATTATTCAGCCAATTCTTCTCAACTTATGTTATTTTATTATCTTGCAAGAAATATTATCCACTTGAGTTAACAAGAACCCAATTTTCTCCATTCCTTCTTTGATTTCTCGGCTCAAATTTCATCTCGAATCAGATTCATAACTTCTCCATTCCCTTCAGTGTACGGAAACAATCATCACAAAAGATTCAACTTATTCTCTTTGATGTTTTTCTTGGCATCAAGAACACCCACTTCTACTTCTCGAGCTACCCATCTCACACCTCCACAAATCTGTTCAAACCCATCAGATTTAATCTCTCTCGCTGTCTTGCTTCGAACGTTTCTTCCATTTTTCTTTCCTGTATTTTCTTGTGACCCATCATGGCTTTCTCAAATCTCAGGTTATAATTTCTTCTCAGTGAAACTATCTGCACCTAGGTCATGGACGACGGCATACTTGGTTTGGTCGTCAGAAAGAAAAAAACTTAGTTCCTTGGTTCGACCTAGTTTTTAGGTATAAAAGAAAAGTGGGGTGGCCATTATCCAGTGCATTGTCCCTTATCAATAGGCTAGCAGGTGACTTCCCTGAGTAAATTGAGTTTTCCCTTAACAGTTAGACTCCCTATAACACATATTTATGGAACAGTAAGCCTCCCCCTAGTAATTCTCGGAATTTCTTTATAAACTTGAATGCCCCCTTGTAATTCTATGTTTTGATGCATTAAAGAACTTGTGTGCTTACTAGGTTCGCACCCACCAAAGTCCAATGACTCCGAACAATGGCTTGTGCCTTTAATTCTCTTATTTCACTTCATGTAACTCCAAATTACCTACAAAATAGAAAAAAAAAAAGCGTAATATACACAAAATACAAGAGAAATAGCTAAGGAAAGCATAGAAAATTGATATTCAAACAATGTATTTTAAGCACTTATCATCAAACAACACTATACTCCTACATATATTTTCAGATAAACCAAGTGAGGTAGGCATAATTTTGATTCCATATATTCCATGAGTGAAGAAGCCATTGTTTTCCCAATTCGAAAAAGTTATTATTATCTATAGGACAAGGAATTCCTAGATTGAACCAAATATCTCTCAAGAAAGGACATTCAATAAACAAGTGAATACTAGTTCCTGCAAATCCAGAATTACAAAGCAAACAATGCACAATAAACTTAGACGCGAAAACATCTATTTTGGCATTCAAAGGAAAAACATCATCAAACATTTTCCAAACGAACAAAACTTTAGGAATGACTTGCAATTTCTATAGATTTTTCCAGAACATAAACTCGGGTTTGCTATGATTCCAGAAATGAAAGAATAAGCCGACTTAGTAGTAAAAAAACCATACTTAGTAGCAGTACAGTGCAAGGTGTCTTCACCATTTTGTTTGATGTAGAAAAATTGAATCTTGTGTACAATATATGAACCAAACAAAAACTTAATCTCTGGGATACCCCAAGGTCCAGATTTATTAATTAAGTCTTTTACCATCTTAGGAGGATTACGATGAATACAATTTAATATGGCATCACAAGGAATCCAGTTATCCTCAAAGATTCTAATAAAAGAATTAACACAAACAGACCATAAACTAAATTATCGAATGATTTCAAGATCTTCACATATACAAGACCAGACCCAAAAAGTGTTTTTGGTCTTGTGGTTGTATAACACATGAGTTCTAGGAAAGCATTTCCCTTTTAAAATAAGGACCCACAATTAATTAGGATTGTTAATAAGTTTCCAAGCTAACCTAGCAAATAAAAAAGAATTAAACATGTGGGATTTATTTATCCAAGACCCCCATAAGATTTTGTTAGAGAACTGCTCGGTTGAACCCTCCAAGCGTTGGTTGTCAAGTTTAGTTCCAAAACTCAGTTGCTTGAATTGGTTACTAAAGTCAATTTCGTAGGTTAGACTTAGAATATAAAAATATTGAGACAATCTTTAGTTACTCATTGAAGAGCTGGAGACGTATTGAATACAAACGAAGACATCATCCTTCATATTGACGTTAGAGTTAATGACTTAGACTTGTTCCATTTCTATCAAGTGCTTACACTAGTATTCATTAAAAACATAACATGGGAAGTTTGTTTACATGTCTTTAATTGATTAGATGACTTGATCATTCTTATGATCTAAGTGTCAAATGAAGGATATAAATTGTTTTTTTTTTACAACTTATTGTATTGAGTTATATAGTATAGTTTACTATACTTTTGTTGTTTCGGCATAACACTAATATGTCATGGATTAGTGTTGAAATTTTGGAAAACTAGATATATATATCTAGTGGTGAATCCATAATTTGAGCTCGTGTTAGAGAAATTATTTTCTTTGGCAAAGTTTAATTTTGGTTTGACTAGAATTCAGTTTTTATGTCAATTAGGATTCAGGACCAATCCCTTTCAGGACTAACCCCAAGACTGGTCTATTCCAGGACGGATCCTAGAGTTGTGAATTTCGAAATTTCTATCTTATATCTATATATTTAAGATTTCGAAAGATGAACAAATCTAAGTATGAAAGTTCTATGTCAGAAAATATTAAACACATATTTAACTCAATTATATTATTATTCATATTTATTTCTTCGATACTCAAGGATAAGATCCTAATTAATATTGTGAGAAACATTTTCGAATCCAAGTTTGAGATCAATATTGATGTGTTTTCCTTTCCCGGAAGATTGCACATAACTTGTTTTATAATTTAGCAAATTACATGGATTTTCACTAGATAATATTAGTTATCATACTAGTAGGATTTATCATATATTAGTTGGAAATATATTCTAAAATTTTATTGCAACATTCGGTGTTAATAATATCGAAAGAATATAAAGAACATGTTATTTTCAGAATTGGTATTAATGAAATATCTTTAAGAATTTTTGAAAATAGGTTTTTTATTTTTCAAACAAGCCTTAGTCATAACAGTATAAATATTGGAGTTTGTATCCTTACAAACTCATTCCGGCTCACATATTTATGTGATACCGCTGATTATTCAACATAGTGACAAGTATGTTCGATTTGGTTCTTGATGAAAGTGCATATGTGATGCGTGTCGTAAGTGCAAAAAATTACTCAAGATATTTCTCACTAATTAACTATTAATATTGCGATAGTAAGGATCGTTCCCATAGAGAGCTGTGTAATTGATATGTTATTCAGTTTAGCAAAACTATGATAAAAAGACATACTAAGGGGGATTGGTTTGATTAAAGTAACTAAAAAGAATAAAAATAAATATAAAGGATGATTAGGGAGTCCTTCGTCGTTACAAAACGTTAACTCAGCAGTATACTTATTTATCTTTCGTTAGAATCATTCATCACCAACCGTAGAATAACAGCTAGAAGTGTTATCCCCAAAGTTCCTTGTGTAACTAGATACCGAAGCGCTTGCATATCAGATTTTATCCAACCGAACCACCAAGTAATAGCGCGCTCAAGATGTAACTCAACCGAAAGCTTTAGGTTTTGTGAACTTAGGTTGATTCTAGCAGTTAGACTCTTAGCGAAAGTTCCACTTACTAGTGTTGTCTTCACACACGATTTCTCCATAGAATCCCTCTGCAAAGTCTCACGTTCTCTACTTGTGTAGGAGACTATCGACAATTATGGATTGGTCAACTCTCTACTAGCATTAGAATGATCAATAGAATAATCCAATTGTACACTTGAACAATATAGAAATCAATCACAAACCCTAGATCTAATAAAAAAAACATAATGATAAGAACTCCAAATAAACTTGTATTACTAATAAAGCTTCACGCTTAGAACATTGAATTCATCCTTAATCAAAAAAATCTAGCTACTCATATTACAAGAAAGAAGAAGAAGTAAAACATGGTTTCCCCCAAAAGGGGTAAACCCTAAAATATGGAATATATCTCTCTTCTCTACCTAAGATTGATAAAATAATAAGTGTATCAAAAAGTATTAGATGTGTCTTTTATATAGGTGTCCAAGTTGTAGAAGTGTACGTACTCGAATCTTGGTCGAAATAGGTTTTCCAAAACTTCAAAATATGCCCAAAATAGGTTTTTACGCTCAGTTTATCGATGACTCGACCCATCAAGATTTATTCTTTTCTCAATGGGATGATCCATCGAGAATATATTTTTTTTATGTATTTTATTTTCTCGATGGCTTGACCCATCGAGAAAATCCTGAACTTTTTTTTCTTATAAATTCTTCATATGAAGTCGGAAAGACCTTATTCTATCGTCGTTGGCTTTGTTTCGTCGTCTCTACAAGATGACGACATGAAATCCTGGATTAGAACAATTTCCACCTGGTATTTGGATCTTTTTCACTTGTAACCTTCTTTTCTCGCACATTCTAACACTTTGTAGCTCCTTTTTGGATGATTTCACCTAATAAAAGACATAAACTACAAAAAAAAAAACATAATATACAATAATTCACAAGAAATCTAACAAATACTACCATAAAATTGGTACTCAAAATATGTAAAATATGCACTTATAAAATTCCTCCATACTTAGCTTTTGCTAGTCCTCAAGCAAACTAAAATCAACTAATTATAAACTAAACTAAAATACAACTCCCTTTCGTTGATGACACGGTTACACTTAGCATGTGTAACAAGCCTTCAAACCCCTAGGTGTCCCTAGTGGACGAGTTATAGTCTCGTGAGGGTTTACAAGAGGTATACCCACAAAACCTATATTCCAACTTACAAATATCCCAGAGCACATGCATCCAAAGAGCTACGTAGACACAAAGTTTTTGCACACTAATAATAAGAAGTTAGAAATTCCAAAGAACAATATTCTCATGCTTAACTCTTGAGTTAGAAGAAAACCACCATATGAAAGAATCCAGGTTCGAGAGCGACCGAATAAGTATTCTGCCTCACCAATAGGGTTTTATGAAATTGACACTCAAAAGACGCATTTTAGGGTTCTCACATATGTGCAAGCAGGAACGAAGATAGAATCTTGAACACGTTGAATAGTAGGAAGGAAAGGTAACCTTCCGAATCATATGAAGATGTTATCCCATAGAATGTGCGACGAAAAAGAACCCCTTTTTGTTTTTCTAATGACCTCTAAGAAAGGAAATCAACCACTATGTGAGGATGTGAATGCTTACTTACCTTCTCATCCGATCGGAAATCAACACCACTCTCACAGCATCTAATAGAAACTTCTTCAGTCTTCGGTCTTCAACTGTTGATGATGAACTCTTGAACTTCGTGGAACCTTGACAATTGTAACTCTTTTTCTCAATTCTTTGTTGTTTGAAACTTCTTTATAGATTTCTTCTTTCCCACGGCCTTATTGAATGAATATTAAAAAAAATACTAAAACAATATAATTTTTTTTTCTTTCTCTTTTCTCTTTTTTTCATTTTAAATTCTTTTCATTTTTTGAATTTTTTTCCAAATAAACTTATAAATAAAATAAAGTAAACAATGAAACTACTATGGCCGTGGGAATAGGATTTTACCACTTGATTCTTCACAACTTGTATTGTCTTGATATCGTGAACTTCACTAACTCTCATCTTTTGATTTCTTTCACTCTTGTACATCTTCAACATATATATAATTATACTCATTGTATTGTTGCTTCACTTGAATATGAAATTTTCTCTTTATTGTACTGTTGCTTGTAAACCTTTAACGTCTTCAACTTTCCTTCATAATTTTGATGTCGATCCACTTGTTGATGATATATTTCTATAGACCTGTTGTTGTCGAGAGAATGGTGCCAACTACAAACAAGACTACAAGATATAGTTAGCGATTCTAATGACACCCTCATGATTGATATAAATAGCATCCAAGAGATCAAAAAGTAGTGCTGAAATTGGTGCGATGTTGGATAGCTCATCATTCTACCCGGAATTTGCGCATATGAAACACTCTAAACGGATAATTAACACTCTAAACGGATAATTGAAGGTTTGGTGCCTCACTCATGGGTATTGAATTATAAACTTCTATAATATTGTATTCTTTCTGCACGTAGTTTTCCACCGGCGGTTTAAGTCCCATTTTGTCAGATCTAGCCTCTCAACAACTAAGCAACCCGAATATAGTTCTCTAATATTTCTAAGTTCAGCTATTTCGGTAAGATATATGTATGTAAACTTAGATAGAAGTATACAAAGTGACTTTAAATTATCTAAAAGTTGGAGGTTTTCTTGCAAATATGTACAAAAAGTTCAAAAATTCTAAAAATTTCTACCTACAAAAGTGAATACTACTATATGCTTAATCACTCCCCCACACTTAAACTTTACATTGTCCTCAATGTAAATTGACTATTCTAGTGTAAAATCAAGATGGAAAATCCTAATATGATATGACAAACTAAGAAAAATCAAAATCAAAAGATAGAAATACAAAACCAATGGGTTGCCTCCCATTCAGTGCTTAGTTTAACGTCCTCAGCCTGACCCTCTGGTTATCGCCCGTAAACCAACAATTTAAAAATCTGGGGATCTACCCAGACAACAATCTGCAGTTCTAATAACAGCTTCACAAAAACGTTAGCATAAGATGTAAATATTGAAAATGCTACTTTATGGAAGTTTCCCATACACTTAGTCTTTTCTACACTTGGAAGTGTATAAAGAACATAGAATGCGGGAACTTATTTGGGTTCATCTCGGTGAACCTGCATAATGCTAGA
Source organism: Papaver californicum (assembly GCA_023531435.1). Classification (NCBI taxonomy): domain Eukaryota; kingdom Viridiplantae; phylum Streptophyta; class Magnoliopsida; order Ranunculales; family Papaveraceae; genus Papaver; species Papaver californicum. The sequence goes on along the minus strand of JAJJMC010010567.1, from coordinate 984,590 downwards.
ATCAAACATATCTAGTGGTAGATAGTTAGAAGCAAAATGATTCTTAAGGATTTTTGTAGCAAATATACTCAATCCTAAGTGATCTAGCTCCTTAAAAATTAGAACAACCTTTTAGGGAACTATTTCAATCGGGGGAGGATAAAATTCTTCATAGGATTTGAAAAACCTTTTACGTGATCCTCATCATGGGTATGCAATGAATCATTTACCACGTATGTGTCGTGGTCCTCTATCAAACTTTTTGAAAGCCATTCTTTATCAGTTTCTGCTTCAATCGAAATACCAACATCATTATTATCCTTGGCAAGCTCAATTGGGTCTTCCACGAAATCAATCAATTTGTTTTTTTTTCTCAATCACCATCTCTTCAACACACTCATCATCAGTGCTGAACACCTTCAACAAGTTGTTACACCACGAAAACCTAAAAATCTGAAAAACACTAAAGAAAAACGTGAAAATATCTGAACTACTAAAACGAACTAAGGCAGTACAACCACTGCTCCCCGGCAGCGGCGCCAAAATTTGATGTGTGTCTTAAGTGCAACAAATTACTCAAGATATTTCTCACTAATTAACTAGTAATATAGCGATAGTAAGGATCGTTCCCACAGAGAGCTGTGTAATTGATATATTTTTCAGTTTAGCAAAACTATGATAAAAAGATATACTGAGGGGGATTGGTTTGATTAAAGTAACTAAAAACAATAATAATAAATAGAAAGGATGATTATGGAGTCCTTCGCCGTTACCAAACGTTAACTCAGCAGTAAACTTATCTATCTTTCGTTAGAATCATTCATCACCAACCGTAGAATAACAGCTAGAGCAGTGTAATCCCCAAATTTTCTTGTGTAACCAGATACCGAAGTGCTCGCATATCAAATTTTATCCAACCGAACCACCAAGTAGTAGCGCATTCTTTCACCATTGGCTTCGTTTCGTCGTTCTCTACGAGATGATGACAAGAAATCCTGGATTAGAACAAGCTCCACCTGGTATTTGGATCTTCTTCATTTGTAACACTTCTTTTCTCGTACATTCTAACATTTTGTATCTCCTTTTTGGATGATTCGCCCAATAAAAGACATAAACTACAAAACAAACATAATATACAATAATTTATAAGAAATCTAACAAATACTAGCATGAAATTGATACTCAAAATATGTAAAATATGCACTTATCATTATGCATTGACATATTCTTTGGAATCAAGAAGCACTATAAATACCGTTGGTGGGAAACTAGATTGTTATTTAGTTTTTGTTGATTATTACTTGTTATAGAACTAACTTGTATAGTTATCTTCTAGATAAATTTATGTTTATTATATGGTCATTCTCTTCTGATATAAGGCCACTCAAGGCTCTGAACATTTGACTATTGCATATCTAAGTGATTCTAGATCTGTGGGATAGACCTGCTGATTTTTCAACATTAACAGACTCCGTTCTCTGAGAAAAATCATTAGTGGAATCAAGTGCAGGTTGTTACTATTGAAGATTAAGAAGATTAAAGACTTTAAAGACTTGAAGTTTTTTTGTGTTTCTGATCTTGGCGTGATTAACTGCTTGACTTGATTTTATGGGACAAACGAGTTGTTTATCTTTGATAAACGTAAATATTTTGAAGATAAACTAGTTTTTTTCTTTCAAACTTAACTTGTGTAATGAAAATTGATTATTTCAATAATCATTATCTTGATTGATCTTGATCAAGGAGTTTGGGATAAAATATATCTTGGTATCTTGGTATCTTAAATCTAAAAGGAATATCCTTGAATTTGAATTAATCATTGAATACCTTTGGTATTTGTGGTTGGATTTGAGTGGTTAGCAAATAGTTTGGTTCCTTGCTATTTGTAAGACGTTCTAAAGGAATTGGGTTGCAAAAGTCTTTATAGAGGTAAAGCAAAACTTGGCAGTGGATTCTGTTAGATGATTCACATGTGTTAGCTAGATTGGTTATAGGCGTAGGGATACTGAGGTAGTTTATTTGGTCTCAACTAAACGAAGTTGTGGTAGTCAATTTGTGTAGCGGCTTAATTTTGAGATTACTCAAACTGGACCAGATCCGTGGGTTTCTCCACTAAGCAGTTTTCCTCGTTAACAAAACTGTTGTGTTTGTTTGTTTTTACCATTAAGTAGTTATTTAATTTTAAGAACAATAATTTCATCCTCGTATGCTTGAAACTTAATAAAGCAAAATAATTGGTGGTGTACTCACTACCCTCGTCTTTTCAATTAGTATTAAAGAAGGTGTCATACTGAACAATCTTGAAACGGGTACAAAAATCCTAAGTAGTGCGATGAGAGACTCAGATTCAAATCCGAATTCAAGAACTTCCTTGAGGTTAGAAGAATATATATCAAATCTTGTTAAAGATCTTAATGCTTATCAAAAGCAATGATGATAAAGAGAATAGATGGTCTCCCTTGTGGATTAAAAATCTCAGATTTGTATATTCAAGATGCATCTAAAAGAAATAATCGCTTCAAACAATGTTGGAAGAACAAGTCCAAAAGAATAAAGGGTTGGTCGAATAAATCACCAATATTCATAAAGAATTGGAATCAGTTAAGCAAGAAATATGAATCTAAAAGATCTGTCTTGTAAAGATTTTATTTTATCCAACAACTTGATAACTGATTATTGGAAGCCATGAGATAGACGTGGAATTGTCTATGTAAAACCTGGAAACTCTTATTCGAAAGAAAATGGAGTAAAGTCTCATACAAATCACAAAGGTTTTGAATACACATGTACCTTTTGCAATCTATAAGGTCACTTTCAACTAACATGTAAGGTTTACAAAAAAAAAAGGTTCTAGACACACAAGCTTTTTTGAAAGAGGCTCAACTGCTTTTTAATAAACTTAATTTTTTTACAATTGGTTCGAAGATATCATCTATATGAAAATCTCTCTTATATAACTGATCAGTCTATATTACTATTAGAACCTTGTTCTAATAGTCAAAGAACCATAGAAAAGTGTATGGGTGCATTTGCCTTGAAATCTACATCTCTCTTTTAGTGATTTTTGGATAATGGATGTAGCAGCCACATGAGTGGAGATTTTTCATGGTTCATAAAAACCAAAGAATACACAAGAGGATCCGTAACCTTCAGAGATGGTAGTAGTTGTCTCATAAGAAAAAATGGGACTATAAAACTACCAGCTATTCCAACAATATATGATGTTTTGCTTGTCCAAGGAATAAAAGGTAATCTACTTTCTATGAGTCAGAAATTTTGATTTTGAACATTAAGAACAATGTGAGGTTTAAGTGTGGGGGAGTATTTAGCATAAAGTTTTTAGTTAGTTTTTACTTTCATATGTAATGTTTTTCGAATTTTTGTATATATTTGCTTGAACCTCTAACTTTTAGAGACTGTAGAGTCACGTAGTATACTTTTTTCTAAGTTTACATAAGGAGGTCTTACCAAATAACTGAACTTAGAAGTCCTAGAGAACTCACATTCGTGTTTTTTAGTCATTAAGAGAGAGATATCGTGATTAACTTAACCATGCTGGTGGCAAATTATGTGTAGAAGGAATGCAATATTAGAGAATTAATCAATCATTAGTGGAGACTACCTATTGTGTAGGGCACAAACTTTCAACATTCATTCAGAGTATTTCATCTACGCTAACCCCGATTAGAATGATGAGCTACTCTCGTACCCCTTCAGCAATTTTTGATATCCTGGGTGCTAATTCTGTTAATCATGAGGGTAACATCAGAATTGTGAACTAACCTCATCTTGTAGTCTGAGTTGCAGGATACACCACTCTCTAGAAGAAGTGACCATAGAAACTTACCATCATCATCAACAACAAGCAAAGCAATACCAATTTATAAAGAATTTGAAGACGTTTAAGGTTTACAAGCAACAAAGGAAGAGCATAACTTAAATATTCAGGTGAAAAAAGAAAGAAAAACATAAAAATGTGAATTTTTGAAGTTTATGTAACCGTTATATTACCAAATTTGTGAAGAATCAAGTGTTAAAATCTTTTTCTTATAGCACTGAAAATAATAATAATAATAATAATAATATATATATATATATATATATTAAAAAATAAAAAAATAAAATTATATATTTATATATGATCAAGGCGGTAGAGAATGAGAAATCCATAAAGAAGATTCAAAACAACAAGTAATTTAAGAAAAAAGGAGTACAAGTTGTCGAAGTTCTACGTAGTACGAGAGTTTATCAATCAAGAGTTAAAGCAGAAGACGAAGACGAAGTTGTTTCTATTAGACGATGGAGAGTGTTGTTGAATGTAGATCAGATAAGAAGGTGGGTGAGCAATCTATCCTCGCATATGATTTGATTTCATTTCTTAGAATTCATCTAAAATTGAAATTTTTATGCATCATCTTTCTGTGTGTAAATGTTCTTTCTTTATTCCTGCTTACACACATGTGAGCCCATTTCTATCATCTTACGAGTGTCAATCATTTATTATCATTTTGATGAGGCTGAAGTATAGAAGAAATGATTATTAATTATTCTCGAGGATAAATTCCTTCATATGGCATTGGTTTAACATGTTACACCCTATTTCTCAAAAATTAAGCATGCGAACAATATTCTTTGGTACTTCTAACTTATTCTTATTAGTGTGCAAAAACTTAATTTATGTCCTCATAGCTCTTTGGATGCCTGTGAGACTAGGAAGTTGGAGTAGGTTTTGTGGGTATACCTATTGTAAACCCTCACGAAAATATAACTCATCTGCTGGGGACACCTAGGGGTATAAAAGCTTGTTACACATGCTAAGTGCAACTGTGATTCCTTCGAAAGTGAGTTAGATTAGTTTAGGATATATAGTTTGCTCGAGGAGTAGCAAAAGATAAGTATGCGGGAATTTGATTAATGCATATTTTTATATATTTTGAGTGTCAATTAGATGCTATTATTTACTAGATTTTTTGTAAATTATTATATATTATGTTTTTTTTTGTCTTTTATTAGGTGAATCATCCAAAAATGAGCTAGAAAGTGTTAGAATGAGCAAAAAAGGGAAGTACTACAAAGGAAGAAGGACAAATGACCAATTGGAACTCGTTCAAATCCATAAATTATTTTCATAATCTTATAGTTAATGAAGAGACGGAGCCAACGGTGAAAGAATGGGGTCATTCCGATGTCGTATGAAGAAGTTATGAGGAAAACAAGAAGTTAAGCTTGTTTGTTCCACATAACTGACAGTTCAACGAGTTTCATCAAAGAAAATTGTTCAAAATATAAGGTCTGTTTGGGAACTGGGATATGGGATAACATATCCTAGGATATGTTACCTTAATTTGATTTACGATAAACTTGAGAATGGTCAGTTTTAGTTATGTTTGTCTGAAATTATATCCTATTCTGGGTTAACTTAAATTGTATTTGTTTGACACCCAATACAGTAGTAGGTTAATATAATTGATGTTTGTTTTAAAACAAAAATATCTTAAAATAGAAATATTAAAACATATCTTAAAATCGAAATATCAAAACAAGAATTCGATAAAAAATAAAAATATTAAAATGAGAATCGATAAAAATTAATACTAAAAAACTAGATGCTACGACAGCGATGTCGACGCCGATAATTGTTCCACATTACGTAAGCAATTTAAGTACGAAGTTCTGACACTAAATCTCGCTCTTTATTTCTCCCCATTCTAGCACCTTCGGTATTGTCTTCTAGAACCCCAGGATCGGTTTCTTGTACAATAACAACATCTTCATCATCAATAAACAAATCATTTACATATTTCCTGCGAATGTTGTTATGGATGATGCAACAGGCTAGCACAATTTTCATTTGTGATTCATAAGGATATTGAGGTTATGCTTGCAAAATAATGAATCGTCTATTAAGTAATCCAATACCATAAAGGAGCAAGAACTGTTATAGAAAGCATCGTTTCTAGTATTTCCTTGAGTAGAGAGCATCTTTGGTGTTTACAGTCTCGATCTCCAAAGAAAGTCAGCAAATTGGCAATGGAACGTCCGAAACAAAAAATAGCTGGGGGAATGGACTAGAAAAGCTCTCATTCTAAAGATAGTTGACCAAACTAGCTAGCTAGCTAGCTTAGAAATTTACTACATTATACTTAGTTTACAGATCTAAAGGAACCTATCCAGCTGTATTAAACCGACTTATTTTTGTGCAAGTAGGAACTTATAATCAATACAAACCTGCAAACCAAAATAATATGCCATATATTGATACTTGGCCAATATAACGAAGCCATGTATCAATACGTCTTCAGCCTCGGCACGCACATGTCAACAACTAAAAGTAGTAATATTGTTTCATTACCCATTAAGAGTTCATCTACTTCATTCAATTTTATAGGCATTTTATACAAAATTATGTCGCAACTTAACAGGACCTATATATCAACTTTACTCTACGAAGGTTATAATGGATTTAGACAAACTAGTCTCTACACTGCAATAATACCATTACAGAGGTTACTACTGTGTAATTCACAGCTGTCATAGTTCAAAGGGGTCTGAATTCTAGTAATAATAAACATTTATCATAAGAAACCAATAACTTACTTCAAATATATATTGAACAATCATTAGATTCAACTGGTCGATGAGAAGGGAAATGACAGAAAATAAAATAGTTATTCAATAAGGTGGTTAATTATCTGGTAAAATATTTATTCAATAAAATACAGAAAACAAAATCTTTGAGTTTTACATTCCATTAAGTAGAGCAACTAGAGCTCTACAACCATATATAGCACATGAATAACAACTAGGATAGAATATGTACACGCACATAGTTCAAATGTATTGATTCAAACCGGTTGGAAAAAGTTCTGAATTTCCGATCCAGCGAATGCACTTACGGCAAGTCCCCGATGGTAATTGGCTTTGCCTTTTCCTGTAAAAAGAACATGCATGGACAACCACTGAAATGTTAATCAACCTTTTCATGTAGTCATAGAATCTATAAAAAACATAAATGTGGCAGCACTTCATACCAAAAATATGTTCAAATTGGTACCAACACACCTAATATTACATTGACGAGGAACATACTCCAACTCAATCATGATTCACTTTTTCTTATTTGGTTACCCTTATCAAACCATAAAAATACAAGGAAAAAATATGCTTATCTTTCTAGCCTTTTCAATATGTAATCCCAATTTCTTTTTAGACATTTACCAACCCATCCCAATGTTTGACACCAAACGTAATTCCGATCATTTTTTTCTCTTGAGTCTTAATACCACTTTCACAATCAGAAGACTGAAAAAACACCAAATCATAACTACCTCTTGACAAGCGCCAGAAAATTTATAATATGATTATATTCATCTATAGTGTTGTGCAGTGTAATGGAATCATTTTCACCAACCTAAACCTTAGATTTCCATGCTTTTCCAAGTCTCCTTAATACCCAGATTAAGTCAAGGGTTTCGATTAATCTTCCAAGAACAATGGTTAATTGCAGAAAAGTGATTCAGATAGAGAAATGGTTGAAACAAATTCTTCTATTGATTTTGTTGGGATTGGTTATAATGTTGAATGTATTGTTGATAAAACATAAGAAGAAACAAATCAATTTTTGAAGAAAAAGACTAAAATAAATTCTACTAAACAGTATTAACCGAAATGTTTATCCGTTGGTGTAGTTGTCTTCAATGCAATTACCAGAGATTTTTGTATAAGAAGAGATTTTTGAGATTTTGCTTCCGGTAAGGGAAGACGAGATAGCATTATCGTGGGTTTAAGTGTGGTTTTATTATTCAAGTAATGGAATTGGTGGCTCTATTCCAGGCGAGGATATGGGGAGAAAGGGTTAAATGGAGAATACCATAAACCTACCTCTCTGGCCTCTGAAAACTAAGGAAGAATTGGCTATCCTAATCCCAACCTAGAATAAAAAGAAGACAAACATTTTTTTATGATTATTTTGGGGATAAACCAACCTAGGTCAGGATATCCCTGCTGCCAAACACGGTCATAGAAATGATAAGGGAAAATTACTCAGAGCAACCCATTTGTTAAGAGAACCTACATCATTACTTGGGGCGGCCTCATTTTATATCAGCACCATTATTGTTTTTCGAGGATGCCACCATCTTCTTCGTCTTATCGTTGGGATTGGTTTCCAAACCATTCTAAAGCTGCAGTAGTCCATGATGTTTGGGTATGAGTTCAATAGGGTTTTGGAGATTGAGCACGACAAACCAAGGGAATCAGTGGTGCTGCTGCTATTAATATTGTTATTGCCCTCGAGATTGGATGATGTGTAAGATAATTTCATATGATGGAATTATCTCATTGGGCCCATGTGATAAATTTGGGATAATCTAGATATTGCTAAAATGATTAGGTTTCTATAAGGGGTTATTTCCTATTTATCTCTTCCTTGATGGACGGTCGAGATCTAAAAACTACTACTAAAACCATAGGAACCTGGTCCCCTCTCTACCTATAAAAGAAACACAGTACCCATCAATATTGTGTTCAAGGAATTGTTACTCATTATGGATATGGTCAAGAGAGAGGAGCCAAGACCTCCACAAGGTACTACCGGTGCTACAAGATGATTGATAACGATCCTTGAATTACTTTTGCATATTTTATTGTGTGATTATCATGAAGTTCACGATCCTGCGATAACGTATCTATAGAATTAAATCTTATATGATGATGATCGACGGTGATTGGAAGATATTGATGTTGATCGTACGTGATTGGATGAAGCTCAAAGTTGAGTCTGTGATGGGAGTTTAATGAATGGGTTTCTGCAAAACAGAAAAATCAAGGAATAGTTGGTTGTGAATAATGGTGTTGGCTTCCATTGATTGATCATGATGATCATGGCAGATGAGAACACGAAAAGGTAACACTTTTGTTGATTATCATTGATGGTAGTGATGATGGTAATCGATGAAGTTGTTGTTGTGGGTTCGTGGAGCAAGGCTAGGGATGTGATTCCTTTGGTCGATGCAATTGATCGATGAAGACTTGGAAGAGTTAGTGATATTGTGGATATCATGGGTGCTTGATTGATAGGGGAGGAGTATTTAGGTGAAGAAAGTTTGGGGTTCGAGATTGGTTCATGACGGCAGATTTGGAGTTTTATAAGGAACATGGAGAAAATATCTCCTCGGTAAGATAGTTAAAAACGAGTTTAAGAAATCCAGAAATCACGGTTTTTCTCTGATAGTCGAATGGTCGAGGGAAAAACAAATAACTCAGAAATAATACGGCCATCATTCTGTCCGAGGGAAATAGTTTACATTGTCAGTTTCACGGAACTGACAGTTCAAAGAAGCATGGATAAGAATGTACAAGAAGGATTATATTAGAGAACTGACAAGCCAAAAATGTATTTGGGATGGACTTCCTAGTTCTATGCACAACCCATATGGATGTTTAGCTATTCTTATCACGTCTCAAGCCTTGGTTGTGACCTATTTTGGCATATTTTGATAAGTTAGGTTACAAGTTTTATATCTCATAATACACTTTTGTTTTACATTCAATATTCTAGGGTTTACCCCTTTGTGGGAAATCGGAAAAATCGTGTAATCATGAGTAGCTAATTATTTTATTGATTAAGGATGAGTTCAATGTTCTAAGCATGAAGCTTTATCAGTTATACAAGTTTATTTGAAGTTTCAATCATTATCGCTTGTATTTATCATATTTAATGTTTATCAGAAATTTCTAGATCGTTGAGGTGTACAACTAAATTAATCTAGTGATTATTCTATTGCTAGTAGAATTTGAGTAATAACTGCAATAGTCAAACAACGATCTATACAGGTAGAAATCCTGATACCTTGCAGAGGGATTTTATAGACCTTGAGGTAAGAGCTTAACTACTAGGATCAACCTAAATTCACAAAGACTAAATCGTTCGATTGGGTTACACCTTGAGTGATCTTCTACTTGGTGGTTCAGAAGAATAAAATCTGGTAGTCGAGAACTTCCATATCCAGTAATAAAAATAAGTTTTGCGGATAACACTGAGATGGTTGTTATTTTACGGTTGGTGATAAATGGTTCTAACGAAAGATAGATAAGTATATTACTTGTGTTAAACGTTTGGTAATGACGAAAGACTCCCTAGTCATATCTATATTCTTTTTATTATCTTTTTAATTGCTTTATAAAACCAATCCCCCTTAGTATTTCTTTTGATTATAGTTTTGCTAATCTAAATAACATCTCAATTGCAAATCTCTCTGTGGGAATGATCGTTACTACTGCTATATTACAGTTAATTAGTGGGAAATATCTTGAGTAATTTGTTGCATTTACGACACATATCAAATTTTGGTGCCACTGTCGGAGAGTAGTTGCTAATTGATTTGTTATTTGTTTTAGCTTGGTTTAATAGTTTAGAATTTTTCACGTTTTTCTTTAGTGTTTTTCAAAAAAAAAAAAAAAAGGTTTTTGTGGTGTTCAACTCATGTCAAAAGCGGGAGCTAAATTCTGAAAACAGGTTGTAAGTATCACTTTTATATTTTTATTTATTTATTTTTTAGGTTATAATAGATTTTTCGTTTTTCTTTTGAGTCGTCATGTTTCCTTACAAAAATAACATGTACGGTGCATATGATCAATCATCATATAATAGTGACAACCAATATGGTTTTCAGTTTCAACCTTACAACAACTATCAGCCATACCATGGGTATAATCATGACCAATCCTTTAAGTTATAATCAATATCCAACGGAACTTTATAGTTATTCTCACCAGCAAAGATGCACGCACGACGTGCCAGACGTTCTATTATGAAACCTATAAAAACGTGTCGCAAGCACATGCCACTCACGATAATTTCAAAACACAAAATAAAACTGAACCAATTTTACTTTGTGGTGCCATGCATGCGCCAACCATACACCTTAAACTCTAAACCGTTGCACACAATCCTTTTTTTTTTAAGTATAATACAATCCTTATTGGGTGAACCGATGAATCGGAGAAGACAGATTTGCCCGTTAAATTTGCAAGAGCTTGCTTCATTTTAATTCATCTTAAGTACTCCCATATGTGTTGTTTTCTAGTAGACAAAACATGTTTCAAATTAGCAAGAGCTTGTTGCATTTTTATTCTAGTAGTCAAGACACACGCATCACGCGCTTGCCGAGCAAACCTAATGTTTTTACAATCTATATATCGGATCCCAGGTCAAGAATGACATGGCAAGAAACTGCAGAAATGGTACATAATACTACACTAAAGATTACCATATACGCATTTCAAGTTGGTCTCTGATTAATACTAAATCGATTAATATTTATGAAAGAAATTAGAGAAGATATTTTAATTCAACAATCAAATTACTGAACAGTCTATAACATCTAATTTTAAGAAGTTCAAGCGTTCATTTCAGCATCAAGACCCAAAGAGTTCCTTTCCATGATATACTTCAAATTTTCTCTCTCTAATGGCTCCCAGAGGTCAGCATCATTGTGCAAGGATCAAGATTCAACGGGATAAATCCTGGATAATATAAAGGAAGTATATCCAAAAAAACACTCCCTTCACTATTCTGATTACATGGTTCAAGGACATCCTAATCCAGTCTAAAGGCCCTGTACCTACTGCTTCATCTGAAAAAAGCATAAATTATAGTATAAAT
>JAJJMC010010567.1:946966-960194 GCA_023531435.1 Papaver californicum | reverse complement strand
TCTACCATAGTTTGGGTTATAAAAAGTCTCCTGTTCTTATAAGTAACCTTTATTACACCTGTTTTGTTTCCTATGGTATTAACAGTTTATTGTTGTTTATAAGTTTATTAACTCTATATTCATTCATAGGTACGACATTTCGACGAAGATTTTTTATTACCGAGTGGTGTCTGAACTATCATGGGAGCAGTTCCCTCGGCCAGGATGGCCGCTTACAAAGTCTGTGGCTCTAATGGTTGTGAATCAGATTCAGTTTTGGCTGGATTTGATGATGCAATTGCCGACGGTGTTGATATTCTTTCAGTGTCACTGGGTGGTTATGTCAAAACTTTTGAGATGCGCAACATGGTTAGTAGTATACTTGAATTGCTTAACAAATATAAGTGACTATCCACCTTACCTGAACACTTCACCTTATGTTAATGCTTCCTTTAACATGTCATCATATGTAATCCTGAATCCAAAGGCTAAAGATATTAAGAATTCCTGTAGTATTATTCTTAAGTCTCATATTGTGCGTTGTGATGATGGCCAGTATTATTTGCAAGAAAATTTTGAGTTCTATATAATGGAACCATGAATCTTACGGAGTTCTTATTCAAAAGTTCAGAACAGAATGCTATATGATGCAAGGCTTCAATATCCGTTTGAGTTGGACTTACGAAGGAACAAAACCTGGTAAGTCGATCAAAACTTAATTAATATTTTCTTGATTCGCTCTTCATTGGTCAACGTTGCTTTTCTCTGAGAGAAAGAAGTAGTAGATGAGTAGATTAAGTCCAACCCTCCGATCAAAGGTGCCATCTTAAGAACCAATAGACATTTCATCCCCAAGTATATCCAGTTGGTTCATCAATTTGCTTCATGCACTAATTTGTTTTTGTTCGTTTTAAAATTTTAGGTGTTATCAAGAAATTGTGGGTAAGTTATGTTTTTCACTTCATCCATATCGTTTTTAGCCAAAAGTGACCAGTTTTACGTTGGGACTGTAGTAGATTGATATAATATTCTTATGCCTTCGGTGCCAACTGATAAAAATTTAGTTTTGGTTTTATTTAGATTTTATAATCACAATGCTGACGCATTTCGGGCTCAATGACTATCCAGCCTTCTTCAATAACTACAGTGATTCAGGCAAGTTAAACATAATTTTAACTAATTCACTCATTTTTTTACAGGTTCATTCAGCTTTGGGGTAGTGATGCCATCTATCATCAGTTACAGCTACAACGATAAAGTATGGCGTTATACGTTTATTCATCGACTGATTTTGTCCTTAAACATTTGGTTTAAGTTTGTGCATGTTTACTTCACTTTATACTATTAGATAAATCTTTGCTTCGGTCGTGAAGAAACATTTCCTTGTGATTTACGATATATTGAAGGTGTAAGTAATTTTGTGGAGGAAGCATTTATGACTCTTCCTTGCTTTCTCTGTGTGCTATTGATACTTTCTGAATATGATTCTTACTTTAATTGTTTTTCATCTCATAAACAGTAAACCAGACAAGCTCAGGAAGGGAGAGCAACAACAAACATTTTCCTTTCCCTTGCTGGAGAAGAACTGATGATTGATTAAAGACAAGGGTTTAATGGCAGCAAGATTTATATAGGAGAGTATGTGTGCAAACGCATGCTCACTTCACATTCCGCCTGTAACAGCGAACCTAATTCACAAAAATTGACCAGTAATACTGATCGGTGGGGTCATGGACAAAATTTTCTTAGGAAATTGGAAGACGTTTCAGGTGAGTTTATTGCAACCCACGTATATTTGACTATCGAGGGTTCAACGGTTTCTGAAACTGTAATGCATCAAAGTGCCTCAAGTGCTTTTTAAAGATTACTATTCCTAACAGAACAGATTCTGGAAGTGACATTGTTTTCATAGTTATCTTTCTTATTCACCACAAGGAATTATGAAGTAAACATGAAATTCATTTTTTTTTAGTTTTAATCCAGTTAGTCTATTAGACGAAGAAGTAAGTAATCAAATATAATCGATTTAGGGCGTCCACAGTCATGAGACCAAACCCAAACATCAAAGAGTAAAATTTTTACTCTTTGATCCGGCCCAAACGCAACGGGTTCACCACTAAAAATGATCTGGCGGTTGTCTAGGATAACGCTTGTTGTTGGGCGGACGTCTGGGTATAAGTTTGTTGAGATGTGCGATTGTCTAGTATAACGCTTGCGTGAGGCGGACATTTGGTTGAACGCTTGATGTAAGACGATAATGAAAATTACGCCTGATGATAGACGGATTCCTGCACGTACGCCCCAGAGACGGGCGTTTTGCTAGACAAACGTCTGATGGAGCGGTTCCCTAGCATTACGCCTGATCAATTGTGTACACGTGCAAGAGAAGTGTGTGCGGAAAAATACGGACGTCCATCTAGCCAACCGCTTGAAGAACCGGGCTAAACGTTTTGATGCAACAACGCCTGAGACCTACTAATCTGAGTTTATTCAATTAGGATCGTACGATGTCTGAATGGCGGCAACTCATAATACAATACTCACAGTGGTCACAGTGAATTTGAGCTTTTCATATGCTGTCGTTTGCAATTTAGAATCTAATACTCAATATGGGCACTTAAAATATTTGCATCCCCAACTTTATGAGCAATCTGGATACAACATCCTCATATAACTTAAGAAATGATAGTTTCTAAATGATAATAGCAAAAATATTAAACTTAATCTCTACTATATTTTTATATCAACGATACTTAACACATCTTACATGTAATTCTAGACGTATCCATGTAAGAATTGTTGAAGTACTTAAGAATTGTACCCAATAAATGCGAATTTTCTACTTCTATAATCTCTGTTAATGTATTGACTCATAAGATCAACGCCAGCAGCTCCACTCATAAGATGTTTTCACGGGAATAACATCAACTATCCATCTGTTTTTCCAGCTTGAGGACATCACCAAGTCCCTATCCAATATGACACCTAGTCGTAAATATTTAGTACCCGATATCCCATGTCTATCTCATCTCAACATTGAGTCATGACCCATTGTAAACAACCACAAAATCAGTCCCAGCACACACCACATATCTTCCCTCTCTTCCTTTGTTCTTTCAAATGAGCTCAAACCCTTGTAAAACCTTTAGTCCAACACACACTTGAACCTAACTCTCAAGCAATTCAACAACCTTTAGTCCAACACTGTTAGTGGGCGTGATCCTAGAGGCATGGTTCACCAGGCGTAATCTTAGGTGAACGCTTCATCACGCGGAGATTTGGTTCACGTCCGTGTTTTCAAGCGTTACGTTAGAGGAACGCCTTCCATCAGACGGTTTACTACACGCCCGCCTAGAATCAGACGGTTTCCTACATGGCCGCTCGACTATAACTCGTTTGGTCTGAGACCATTATTGGTCCTGAACAGTAGAAAAAACAGACCAAAAATCAAACATACTCATCCCATTGTGGTATGTTTTTGACAGACCAAAAACCATAAATGGATTTGGTCCGTTTTATACTTTTACCATTGTGGACGCTCTTACAACCAGAAAAACTCCATCAATTATCTAAATGAACAGTGGATTTTCTCTAAGTATAACTTGCCAGTGATATCCAGCAACAGGCATAAACTTAGGATTTGGACCACCATTAGCAACTCTCCATTCAATCCTTCCTGTATATATAATAGCATCACATAAAAACCGGTTAACAGGCGGGATTTATTTGTGTATATAGTTCTCAATACTGTGTATGTGTACATGTGCCGGATGATTACTCTTTCTTACCGGAAATTACTTTTGACAAAGAGATTTGGTTGAGGCGGAGTTTCTTTGTGCACCGGTGCGAAAATTCCGGATAAATGTTGGTCAGGCTGTTTTGAGTCATGCATGAGCTTCACTATCAGCTTCTCAACAACATCAAAGAATTGAGAAGCAATTCCTATCAGCTTCTCAACAACATCAAAAAATTGAGAAGCAATTCCTTTCTTAGGCTTAGGGTCCACCAACAAAATTCTTCCATTTCTTACCCCCACAAGTACTAATCGTTGCTCTACTCTGGTGATTATGGTTTGCCGGATAGGAAAATCTAACAGCTGAGGATCTTTTGCATTGGACTATTTTCAGTTTCGTACTCTTGGGTTCCCGGTCATTAGAAAGAATTACTAAAGCCAATCGCTGATGAGCCATTTATACCGACATTGAATTTTCTGAGTTGGCGGCAGTACTCGATCTTCTAGAGAAGAATAGTACAGAGATGATGGAAGAATTTTGTGGGACAAGAATCAAACGCGATCAACCGATCCTACCCCGTGTATATATTCTCTATGTGTGATCTAATGTATAGAACTATATAGGAGATATATATGTATCGCCATCTATAAAATTCTACATTCTTATAAAAAGATAAGTATAATCTTAAATATATATCACTACCAATACCATTTACCACTTTAAATATTAACACTTAAAAATATAAAACTTAGTGAGAGGAACATATCACAAAAATACTAGTTTTATATTTATTATTCCCTCTATTTTTAGAAAAGAGATATCATTCTTTTTATTTTAGCCTAAAAATATATCAATTAAAAAAATGATAACATTTTTTTTTCCAAAAACAGAAGAATATTATTTAGATCTTATAAAAATATTGATGCTGAGATTGTGAGATAATATAAGAATAACCCTGTCAAAAGATCCTCTCCCTAATCAAATGCAAAAAAAATAATATTGTAAGACATGGATTTCCATCAGCCTTATATCTCAACTCTGAACCAAGCGGCTGGATGATATTCATTGCAGTACTTTACAATGAATTTCTAGGCCTTTTGGTCTTGACTTTAATTGTTAGGCTAACTTACTTTGATGATAGTGATAGTTGATTTCTTTCTAGAGCAATTACGTGTTTACCACTAGATATGATTTCCTGTGAGGTAAACACCGAAAATTACGATTTAAAACTTGTCGTGTTATCGTCCAAAATATGCTTCATGACCCTCTTTTAATTAAGAATCTGCACAGTATCTCTTAATTATTGTTGTGATCCAAAATATGCTTTCCGCGGATGGTAGTCAATTCCTGATCTATGATACTTCTACTAAACATATTCATTGTTGGAGTGTTGCCTTTTTCTTTTATAGATTTTACAATAATTTTATTTTTGCACTTCTTATATGTTCACGCTTAATTTATCTATACAAAAAATGTGAATACATATCACGAGAGCAAGTGGTGTAATTAAAAAGAGTACATACGAATCAGTGTATTTTACTTCATGGACTTTAAAATACAAGGGTAAACTAGCTTAATAAAATTAAGGATAGATGAGGTTCAGGATTTACTTATTCAATTAACGTAGAAATCACCGCTTGATTATGACGGATGTGATTGAGTTTTACTTGGTTTTGGACATGCATAGGTGGTGGATGATAATTTTCCAATGAAGGAAATTGTTAGTATAGAAGACGTATTTTATATGACGGAAAATAACAAATAGAAAGCTAACCTCTCGGGAGCTGAAAGATGGTTTGCGTAAGACTGGACATCAGATTACCGATCCAGATACTCGGTTACTAATGCAAGCTAACTCATCCTACAGTAAGCATGAATTTGGAAGGAAAAGTTTAAGGTATTAGTTATCTCTTTTAAAAGCTTTTTTGTTGTTTTCCTTCACTAATTTGTATGAGGTATGAGAATTTCATGTTTCTTCCCTCTGAATCTTGAGCAAGTAATACTTTGAAAGTAAAATAAAATTAAATTTACATGCATAATTCTAAATTTATGTTTATTGTAGGTTGATTTAAAAGTGTTGCGGGAGGCTGCCCAATGGAAACATTGCAAGGTTAGTTGTTTTTGTTCTAATGTGTAGGGATTTAAATTTTCTCTTTTGATATCTTTATCATATCATTGTAAAAGCACGTACAAGAAGTTGAAAACCGTAAAGAGACGCACATGTTTTATAATAATCATCATAGTTGTTACTGAAAAAGTCAGTTATGGTGGAATTTGGAATACAGACAATTTGTGATGCAATGTGAAACTCATTGAAAACAGATTAAGAAAGGTTTAAAAAAAAATACAGGTGTATCTCTTGCGGGTAATGATGAGCTTATAGAAACAATTAAAATTTCCACCAAATCGAGATGTCTGCTCTTCCTCCTGCAAATCCGGGTCAAAATAGGGCTTATATTGTTAAGAACTGCATAATTGCATAATTTCGTTTAGAGTAGACAAAAAAAGTAGATAGCATATGATTCTTAATATAATTGCATTATTATTTTAGGTGGAGATGGTATTTGGAACCATATAACACTTGAGGCCAGCTTCACTGGGTCCATCCATGGCGTCAACAATCCAGATGAAAATGGAACCCTATAAATGGGAGTACGTAGTGGCATTTGTTGTTATATGAAATATAGTTGTTAATAAAGTACTTATTAGAGATGTGAATAACTATTCTACTTGAAAAATGCTAGGAAAATATAATCCCTGCCGACTGTAAGAGATGACTATAATGATGAAGCTGACAAGGGAGGCATATCTCCAAGATACTAAGTGGCCGTTAGTAGCATTTGTTGGATGTCTGCATTCATGTGCACCTATCATTAGTCTGATGTCAGTATTTGGATTGAAGATCTTGTATTTGTAAAAGCTTCTTATTATACAGGTGGGTTATTTGTATATAAGTGTACTACAATATTGTTTGTGCCTGGGGAGGAAATAAAGTACAAATGTTTCTATTCTTTTGTACTACAATATTGTGTTCTGCAGCGCCATACAAGTGTCGGGACATACATTTTTATAACCAAACATTTAGTTAAATATTACAATGAAAAAGCTTAAACCTATGTTTAAAGAGGACAAGGTAAGGATTTTCTAAAATGATCATAATATTGATTTCGAGTTAAGTTTTGTGGTCTCATTAGGTTTGTTATTATCAATGTAGGAGGAGACGAAAAGGATGGCGCTAAAGGTCATAAAAAGTTTAACTCTATTTTGTTTATAATGGAAATTTAAGGATATGTGATATTCATAATACCGAGAAGATTTTCCACTAATTGAGGTAATCGGGTAGAATTCGTCAGTACCAATGACTTCTTCTGGATTATATGAATGCCAAAGCTCCTGCATGGTTTCAGGGATATGATGAATGTTGATATTATATGTCTAAACAAGTCTGTTGCACTAGACAATTGGCACATGTTGATACTTTTAAGAAGACGGAGACACCCGACTTGCTTGATTGAGAAAAACATGGCATGGGAATGAAATTTTACATCTCAATTCAACAAAGATTTTAGTAACTTAGTCTAACCGTTAATTATTTTAGGAGACTATGATACAATAAGTAAAATATGTATGTGTAGATTTTTTTTATTTTAAGCTTCTAATCATAGTTTTTTTTTAGTTTTTTTTTTAGTTTGTAGTTTTCGAGGATTTGTATGAACTTTGTGATACAAGGGTTAAATTATATAAAAAGAGAAAGGTAAACTTTATTTTGTGGGAATCTTTTTGTTTTGATAACTGATGAACTATTTTCAAATTTTTGATCTCACGACAATAAAATATTTGGAAGATCCCTCATCAATCTTCAATGAACAGTTTAAATAAAGGATGTTCTTCAGAAAGAGAAGCTTTGCTTAGAGATATTAGTTGGTACGCATCTTTCGTTTACCTTTTCACTAACATCTATCTGTATTAATATTTTCGCTCCGAGAATTATTTTATCTTGATATATCTGTTTTTTATATTCAAGAAATTTCTATCTTTCTAAAAGTACAATTTCTTGCTTTCAGAAATTTTATATTTTATTTTTTATTCTTTCTCTTCTTTATTTTTCATGGAGGTCGGCTTTTATGGACCCTTCCCTTTTTTTCTTCTTCGTTTCTTCTGATTAATAAAATTACTCTATAGGATTTCGTCCAAAATTAAAATAAAATAAAATACTGTCACTTATGTGGAGTATACGTACTGCAACAATTTAGTCATCAACAATATTTAAGAAATGTACCGTGCACATTGAAGAAATGAAATACAACAATGTATCGAGAAAGTTGTTAATTTCATTGAAAGTATTCAAGCACAATATGGTTCACGGTTTCTAACCATTTAAATGTTTTATCGCAAAATTAGTTTAGTCATCGTAACAAGGAATAACCTCCAAATGGAACTTTGTTTGCTTGATACAAGCTACGAATAATGCAATGTTATGTTGTCTTTGTTCAACTGGAAGACCACATGGTTCACATCCATGTATATGTGGGTTCGAATCCCACACGTGACATTCCAATTAGGTAATAACTGCAGAAACATAATAGATACATCTTGAATTCACTCAAAGGTTTGCAGATCTTGATCGTAGTTCAGCAGGGAGAGGCGTAATGACATTTTATTGTATTCATCTTTAATGAGATTAGGTTACACGTGGATGAGAGAAGGGTACACTTGGATATTAACTGATAACATGTCGAAGATGGTAGACTTGGTGGACTATTATGTGATTGATTAGATACAAAGAGTATTACCTATATGTTTTAAGACCTTACATAGCCAAATGAAAGAACTTGGTATATTTAGACTTAGAGTTACATGAGAAAAAAAATTGAAAATTCATCTTATAATATATGTGCGGGATCATTCGTTATTATGTTATCTATTTTACTATATTACTCACATTAGTGTTTCTTTCAACGAGGAACTCAAGAAGGACTCACATTGGCAGTTAGAAAACATATGTGATTTCCGAAGAAAGATATATCATCAATGCATTTCCTTGATTACATCTTATTTGATGGGAAGTGCTTCATACGTTTTGCACTATTTAGAGTTGGCAATATATTTTACATTAGTATTGTGTTTTTTATTTAGTATTTCTAATACCAGATATTGATACAACTATACAGTGTGTATGATTATTCATTTAACCACATGGAATTGGAGTGGAGAGCAGTTGAGTTGGTCGTTTGATTCTTAACGCAAGTATATGATTTTTTGAAGAAAGATATATAAGTGCATTTCCTTGATTGCATCTTCTTTGACGGGAAGCACTTCATATGTTTTGTTCTCTTCAGAGTTGGTAACTTATTCTATATTAATATCGTGTATTTTGTAGTGTCTCTAATATCATATATTGATACAACTGTATAGTTTGAGTGTGATTTTTCATTTAACTAAAGGGAGTTGGAGCCTGGAAGAGCAGTTGAGTTGGCCAATTAATTCTTAACGAAAGTATATGATTTCCGAAGAAAAATCAATACATTTCCTTGATTATATCATCTTCGAAAGGAAACACTTCATATATTTTTCACTATTTAGAGTTAGCAATTTATTCTATATTAATATAATTTTATTTTTATATTATCTAATATCAGATATTGCTATACCTATATAGTGTGCGTGATTTTTCATTAAGCTTCTTATGGTATTTCCTTTCTCTATATGATATGGTACCTAAGGCATGTGGCGAGTGTATAACTGGTGACTGATTCAAAGGTTGGTATAATTTCTTAAAACTATTTTCTTTAAGAGGATATTTAATTGATTTCCAACACATTAAATTGTACATAATTGGTGAATTTAGTTCCAATTGTTAATCTACTAAATGATAATTGTTGTTTTTATTATACATTGTAGTTGTTAATTAGGACCTCTTCTGGGACGGGTAAGGGGCAAAGCCCCTCCTCACCAAATGGAAGCCAATTTCCATCGTACCTGGTGCATAGCACGGGTTAAATACTAAGGTTTAGGTTGTCCGGTTCATTTTAACATTGCTTTTAAAGGTTTGATTTATTAGACTGTCTGGTTCATTTCAGCAGCAAAAAGAGCATTGTAATGGTTGTTTAGTACTTAGTTAGTCGAAGATATTTTCAAAATTGGTTTCTTAAATGAATTCTGTAATAGAAAGTATATTATCATATTCCAGATAACAATGGAACAATAAACTTGAAGAAAAAACAAGAAGCCAAAACTAAAAAACATAATCAAATTAATAATTTTCAGTAATTACACCATATCGTCCGTAAATAGATATCATATCTCAATATTACTTTTTATAATAATGTTTCTAATGGGAAAATATACACACCCAAGGGCGAAGGTTCCAATGTATATACTACATGATTAGATCTCTAAGTTGTCTAAAATTCATGAGAGATATGACTTTGGTATTTACATCAATAAATTGTTCGGTATAATTTATTTTGCACACGTTAATATGTCTTATGGTGCACGGGTAACGCAGTATCTTATTCGCAGTGCATGGTTGATGCTTGGTGACTATGTAAATAAATTTTTGACAATTGTGTTTTCTATTTATTTCATGACAATCGGGTACAAGGACGGTTTCATTATCAACGATGTCGAGCATCAGTGGTTGATGCTTAGGGATATGTTTATTCCCTTGGCACTAGGTACCCATGGTATAAATTTGGGAACAAGGGGTTTAACTTGCTGAGACGATATTTTATCAAAAAATTTGGTTGTGTCGGCCGAGAGTTTCTGAGAACGAGAAAATCACTTAGTGAAATCAGTCTCTCCTTCACATATATTTTTAACTTAATTTTAGCTAAATTTGTCAAATTTTGTAAGAATCGTGTGATTATGATATTAGCCCTTTTTTTCTTCGTCATGTTATGACATCACGTTAGGGTTGCTCAAGATTTTTTTCACCTAATTAAGCAACAACAACAAAACCAGTGTCATCCAATTACTCTCATTTTTGATGTGCCAAACGAACCCTTGTTGTATTAGTTGTAAGACCTTACATAGCCAAATTGAAAAATCTTAGCAAGTTTATACTTAGATTTACATGAGAAAAAAATTGCACAATCATTTTATAATGCATGTAGGGGATCATTCTGTACTTTTTTTTTGATGTTTTGCTTTTTTTCTATTTCACTATATTACTCACATTAGTGTAGGATGTCTTTTGCAGCGAGGAACTCAAGAAAGGCCTCGCATTGACATTTAGAAAAAAAAAATTAATTTATAAAGAAAGATATATCAGTGCATTTCCTTGATTACATCTTCTTTAACGAGAAGCACTTTATATGCTTTAAACTATTTAGAGTTGGCAATCCATTTTATATTAATATTGTATTTTATTTATCGTCTACAATGTCAGATATCGATACAACTATATAATGAGTGTGATTTTTCCTTTAATTACAAGAAATTGGATCTTGTAAGAGCATTTGAGTTTGCCGCTTAATTTTTAATGCAAATATATGATTTCTGAAGAAATATATATTAGTGCATTTCCTTGATTATATCTTCTTTGACAGGAAGCATTTCACATGCTTTGCACTAGTTAGAGTAGGTAATCAATTTTATATTAATATCATTTTTTTAGTGTCTCTAATATCAGATATCGATACCTATATAGTGAATGTGACTTTTCATTTAACTACAAGAAGTTGGAGCCTGGAAGAACAGTTGAGTTGGCCGCTTGATTCTTAACGCAAGTATATGATTTCTGAAGAAAGATATATCAGTGCATTTCCTTGATTACACCACTTCGACGGGAAGCACTTCATATGCTTTGCACTATTTAGAGTCGGCAATCTATTTTATATAAATATCATCTTTTTTTTAGTGTCTCTAATTTCCTATATAATACAACTCTATAGCGAGCATGATTTTTCATTTAATTACCAATATTACTGATGTTAGCAATGTCATGAACTACTTACGTATTACAAAAGTTGGTATAATTTTTCAAAAGTATTTTCTTTAAGAGGATTTCTTAATCTTCAATACTTTAAACAATATGTAATTGGTGAATTTGGTTCCAGTTGTTAATCTACTAAATGATAATTGGTGTTTTCATTATACACTGCAGTTATAAATGGTACCCCTTCTGAGATAGGTGCGGGACGAAGCCCCACCTCACCAAATGGGCAATTCAGAAATTGATAAAGGAAAACAATTATTTGAATTGAAATTAACACTGTATATGTCATTTATTGATGTTTTTTAAAACTAATTATAGTGTTGGTATTTTAGATATATTTCATGGTGAATATACCGATACCATAATAATAATTAGAAAGATTTTATTAATAAAATTTCACGATTTATCCATACTGCATGTTATAAAAATTAACGAATATTTTATAACAGTAGTATATATATACATATTTCAAGTGGTTGTACGTGAATGTGAGGACACTGGTATTTCACAGTAATGGGATAGGTTGTGGAGATAATAGTAGACAACATTAGAATAACAAAAATTATGACATTATCAAAGATGAATATACATGTAAATACTAAAATTTCAAATAAGTGATGTATGTTAAGAAAAACATTCGCCCAAAGGATGTACTTAAATTACAGAAAAACCAAACAGAGTGTATGAAAGAAATATTAAATACAATAAAAAAAATAATGGTCTTCAGGATTATATTTGAAAAGAGGAACTTTATCTATTAAAGTCATTTTACACATGAATTTTTTTATTACGACTCTGATCTAGAAAAAACATATCTATTAAATGAAAACAAAAAAATAACTATGCTAGCACTGTCTTATAAATAATAAGAATATAAATGGTAAATTCAGTTACTTAAAGCCTAATGCAAAAAGAAACATACATATGTGCAGGACCTAAACACGCTGGAAGATGAAAGTACATGGAAAATATATGTTCCTAACAAAGAACATATCAAGACATCATCTAAGAAAGACCTCAAAAGAAAGTACAATACTATAAAGAGTGACAACGAATATGACGATGAAATGAGCGAAAGGGATCCTGACATACCACCGTTAGTCGAGATAAATGAAGATGGCAATGAAGTGTTTACTTATGAATATAGATTACAAATAGGCGAAAATATTTATTTTTATTTTATGAGATTTCAATCAAGTTTAATACTTAGTATTTATAGTTTAAGCTATTTTATTTTTGGTATTATTTAATTCTATTTATTTTTATTTTCTTTAGAATTGATTATTGCTTTCTTATATTACGTAAAATTAATTTTCAAATCCATGTGAGATTTTTGGATTATAATAATGATATTACATTTAATTATTAGAAAAATTCAATTACATGGTTTGTATTGCCAAAAATTCTTATAGACCGCTCATAAGAACTACACAAAAACCGTCCCCTTACATTTCTTTAAATGGTGGGGCCCAAAAGTGGCTCCCCCTGCTAATCACAAGTGGGAGAAACCTACCCTCATATGAGGAGATGGTTTTTGTGTAGTTCCTATTAACGGTCCGTAAAGAACCACTATTTT
>JAJJMC010010567.1:921096-946956 GCA_023531435.1 Papaver californicum | reverse complement strand
CCACATAGGGATAGTGCGCAAACGGCAAACCACCCCTTATCTATGTAATTGTTTTTAATCTAATTTATTATACAACTTCCGTTCCTAAAAAATACTTTCATTTTTTTTATTTTAGCACACGATCAACCTCCTATCCCTATTCTGATGTGGAATTTTTGTTCTCTTTGTCTCAGGTAGTCAATTTCATAGTTTTGTAGGAAAAAATACTAAGAAATACTACTATTGGTATTCTGTTGATAACGTGGTTTACCACTATTTGTTATGGCAGCGATGATACAACGAGATATTAATCGGCACCGGAATTGAAAAGATGCAAACATACTACAGTCTATAATACCCAAATTGAAAAGAACAATTTGGGTTCTAAGAGAACCTGAAGTTGAATAGCAGAGTCGATCCGACAACTGATTACAAATAGAACTACAACTCCATAAAGATTTGGGATGCTGTTTAACCTGAGATATTAAGAAAAAGAAAACCTCAAAAAAATATCAAAAGTTATCGTGATGATATTCTCAAAGGAGTAATTTTAATGACTAAACCAGGAAAAACATCATCTGAATCACTGATATGTGAATTTTCTTCGACTATAAATGGGTCACCGCACTTTTGGCTGATAGTATGTAACGTTTCTCCTTCTTCAACTACGTAAATCTCTTCGCAAGGCTTGTTCATTGACATCTGATGATTCATACGCATCGATGATTCACTTGTATAACTTAATAATCTCGATTCACAAGCCGTACCCAAGACGATGAATAATAATAGTGTCGAAAACAAGTACACAGAAGTTCTTCTAGCAGCCATCAGTACTAAGAAATTAGCTAGCCTAGTTTTCTTTTTAATGATGATAAAGATTTTACATAAATTTGAGTTTCATATTTGAAATAGAAAATTACTATTTATAATTCGAATTGTTAAAAGGAAAGTCTTCTTCAAAGTAGGCTGTCGTATTTGACGGGGTATATGCAAAGGAGTTGAACTGCAACATTCAAAGTAGTAGGTATTGCTAGTTGCTCGGTCATGAGGGAAAGAAAAGTAGTTTTACCAATTTTTTGATGGTGATGTATGTCTTACCAGCTTTCATGCTCTAAGATTACAATAAAGATTTGTGTATGTATTTGTGTTGATTAATAAAACTTATGCTTATGTACACCGTAAATAGATGGCGTGCGCATCGTGTTATAATAGTCTCGGATGGCTAAACCTGCCTTAGCAGAGAAAGTCTTATACTGGAACGTGTCTGCTTAAATGTCATGCTGCAAAATGTTCTATTTGGAACTCTTACCTTTTCAAAAGGACCAAAGAGGTTCGGTTATACTGTACAAGTTTTTGACAAACACGGAAAGTTGACTCAAAACTCTTATGGACTCGACAAGTTCTGTCAAGATATAGAAAAAGAAAAAGAAAAACATGATTATGTTTATGATGTCTGGAAATTAGGCCAAATGACCATCTCAACATTTTCTTAGGCTAAAAGATCACCATGGCAATTTCTATGGCAACATAAAGTATCTATAAGTCTGTGATACTCCATGGGGTGTGGAGAAAATGATCCTACTATACCAAATAAATCATCCTCAACTAGGTCCACCGAAAACCTTTCAGATTGGAGGAGATCTCTCTAGATTAGTCCAGAAAGCCTTTGGATGACCGGATGGGTACCTAGTTTTGGAGTTCCATGCAACCATGCTAACTACCAACACTACACACATACTAACCCATTTCATCTTCCTGTTCTAGTTTAGTGGCTGACAAGTACATAAATGTGGGAATTTTCTAAGGTGTTTGAGTTCATCCAAAACTTCAGCACGGGGAAATCTAAAACTTCAGCACGGGTGACCTTTTATCAACTGAGGTATATAATAGGTTTTTGTAACTGAATAAGTAGATCTTGTTGCAAGACAGATTTCGGGGTCAACTTGGTGTTCTCCGCATTGTTGTTTATTGTGATCTGTTATTGTCCAGTACATATTCATTTTTCAGAGATCACTTTATATCCATGAAAAGAGTAAGTATAAAATTTAACTTTCAATTTTAATGAATAGCATTTGAATCACTTGATATACAGTAGAATGAGAGGAACCCTTCAATATGAAACATTCGGTTGTTGGCAGGAAATTTAACAACCAAGTCCAAGATATGAGCCCTTCCAATCCAGCATTTGGTTGTTGGCAATGGGAAGAGAAAATTAGCAGGGAATAAACACATGCGATCTAGTTAATGACTGAGGCCAAGCCAAGCTGACCTTCCCTTCCATAGCCTTGTAACCCTCCTGGTGGGACTTCCTTACCACTTTGAGTTGTTATTGTTTCATTAGAAGGTCCTTAATATATGAAACAACTTTATCTACGTCAACTGTCCATGCAACTGAAATAGGGGAATAACCTGTCCAGGGATTGCTTGAATTCCATCTGCATCAAAGATGTTTTACATGAAAGTTAGTTGAAGAAACACAAAACCAAAAAGTAATCTGAGCATGTGAGATACAACGCACGTTTTCAGCCCTTGGTCCATCAAAGTATGGCCGACGCAAATGCCCTGCATCTCCACCCTTACAACTCCCTTCTTGTAGGTGAATAGATCGGGCCGGACTAGTGCCACAAAGCTAACAGGGTCATGGAGGAATATCCCTGATTTACGCAAACTTAGATTAGTCACACTGCTGATAACATAACTGGAAAAGTAAAAGAAGAAAAACGAGGACAGAGGGATATAAAATGAAATATTCTAGGGTAGTGAATATACCACATAAACCATCTGATTTCACATGCCAATCCCTATAGAATTTGCACATGTCACTTAAGAATTGAGCATGTCTTCCTTTTGATTCCCTCAAGTCAGAGAGGTCTTCATCTGGAAATCAAAATTCAGGATCAGTGAGCTAACATATGATTGTCACAATTTTTAAAGGAGATAAAAGAACTGAAGAGGCTTGGAGGGTGGGCAGTATGAGCAGACCTGTTAATGTGCACTGCGTCGTGATGTTTATGCCAACAACATCGATATTAGCCCCAGAAGTGAACACAACATCAGCTGCCTCTGGATCTCCATATATCTACAAAGTTAAAAGATAAAGGGCAACTTAATCTTACTCACTTGTTGGTTAAGAACGGTGGTTATCAAACTTATGCATGGGTAATAAAAGAAGGAAAAGTGAGAAAACTAGCACTTACATTGGCTTCAGCAGCAGGGTTGACATTTCCAGATGCAAAAAAAGAACCACCAAGTACGACTATTCTCTTCACCTTGCTTGCGAAGGATGCGTCAATTTTAACTGCCTGATGCGAAGAAATCAAATCTGATGAACTTGATGACACTTTTTTGTCACAAAACAAGAAAAAAAGAGCTTCAATGGAAACGATATTTCTACTTACCAAGGCCAAATTTGTCAGTGGACCCAAGGCGAGTATAGATACTTCACCAGGGAATTCAGAAATCTTATCAACTAGAAACTCTACCGCACTTTTTTTGTCTTTTTTTCCCTTGGGAGAAGGAAGAGATAAATTTCCCATTCCATCAGAACCATGAACAAAATCACAGATGCGAGGAGCTCCCCCCTGAAGATATGTTCCACAAAGTAAATTCTCTATAAACCTTATCCAAACACAGGGTAGAACTTGTAAACTTTGAAGGAAAACTTGAGAAAAGTAAAAGTGATAGGAGCAGCAATCCCCCCACCTCCCCCCTCTTTTTTTTTACCCATCATTGATAGTAATAACTCTAACAACTAAGAAAAACTAGATAGAGAGGATTCATGGCACTAAAAAGAAAAGAAAAAGAAAACAGCAATTAACTAATATCACAATCTTTTTACTTAATATTCGCTAGCATTTTCAAGTACACTAACAAGTGACAGCTCAAAGATCAGCATGCATTACCGTATAAGCATCATTAGAGTAAAAAATTATTGGTGTTGACATAGGCAGAAAGTCAATCCAATTCTAGCTAGAAAAGCAATTTAGCAAGGATCTTTGTTCACGAAATGATTTATTTATAGTTCTAGAATACTCAACATCAGAAAATCATCTGCTAAATTATGAAATAATAAATGAATGTATCTAGTGATCTAATATGTTCAAAGCAAGGAACTTAAGCATTCAAACTCTCGTGAATTGGATACTGCGATATGATTTTGAAAAAGACATTCTATCCTAGGCAGAGAAACAAGCAAAAATCCCTTACCTTTAGAGGCTCGAGGCTTCCTTCCACCACTGGAACTTCAGGCCGTCCTGCTGTCTCACACTATCCTTTTAAACAATAACTAATGTTATTAATGATGAAAAATGAAATAACCAGACAAACTAGACATAGAGAACCAATTTCTAGGATAATGAGAAAAGTTAAAGGTGTATGGAAAACATAAAAGATGAGATAGTACCAGTATCAAGGCATTACGAGTGGCATCTTTGGTAGTAACATTCCCAAAAATTGTTGTCAAACCCAAAATATCCAACTCTGGTGTTTGAAATGCCATCAAGATTGCCATGCTATCATCTGCATGAAGACAGAATCCCTTTTTAAGAGCCAGAATATTTTACAAGCTTTTCGAAAGAACGATTTTGACATCAGTGTCAAACTGCTTCTGCTTTAGTTTTCCTTTTAAATTCAGCACTTTTTGTTGCTGGCCATGCCTTCTTAACCTAGTAATGCATTTCAAACCCACCAAACGATACCGAAATCAATTATTGCTCGCCCACTTCGAAAGAGTTCCTTAAAGATTACCAATTCTTTTTTATATATTTCCCTGATCCCTAATTGCCTTCTAAGCAAGGTAGCTACCGATATTCAAGACGGTAAGGATGGGAAAATTTAAGTGCATAGCACACTGATGAAAGCAACACTTTTTTTCTTCAAAATCCATTCAATAAAAGTTACTTGTGTCCAACACTATAAAGAGGCACAACGGAAAGTCAATAAAGACATTTTTATAGATTACGTTGAACGTATGGGTAAGGGCTCGCATGCAGCACTCTCAGCTAACACCACAAAATGATAGTATAACCTAAACTAAATTTCCTATGCAAATAAACCAAAATTCCAAACAGCAAGTAAAATCATCAAATTTCTACATTGTTGACTACAAAAAAATCCACAGAAATTTCACTAATTCTCAACAAAACCCAATCAATTAATCTCTAATTACAGCCGACTCAATAAAAAAAATCCTATTTTTATCATCGATTACAATCTTCAAATATAGAATTATAAAATATAAGTTTCTGAGCTAATTTGAAAAGAACACAAGGAAATAAGACATACCGACTCCAGGATCTGTATCGATGATGATCTTATCGAGTTTAGAAGGAAATCCCAGGCAGCTACTCTCCCCCATTACTCCCGCCCCCAACTTTAAGAATTTCGAAGAAGAAGAAAGAATTCTCGAGTGGGTGTGAGAGATAGAGAAAGGGAGAAGCAAATAAACAAAAATAGAGAGAGGATTGTGAAACATCAACCACCTCTATTTATTGGTTTCCTAGTGTATAAGTTAGGCGGGAGAGGTGCGTTTATTTGATCAATAACATTGCGACACGATAGGTTTTGCCTACGAAGCTTCATGTTGGCACAAATTATTGATCACGTTTCCTTTGATTATAAATTGATTAATAACTCTTTAATTAATAATTGAAAATAGCTACTATTTCTAATATTTTAGACAAACAGAAGTTATCTCTACCTTACGGATTCTGATTATATTTCGCCTTAAGTTATTCATAATATGTTGCCATGTTAATGGATTAATATTTGTATTGGATTTGCTCTTTCTAGGCAGGTTAAATGTTTCTCATATATTGATTTATGGTTACAAAGAATGCCAACTTTATATACAGGAGATGTAGTAACAAACTCCTTAAAACATGGTTAGTTACAAGAGTAGAGCCTATTCTTGAGGAATGTATAACAGAGTTCAGATAGACTCTGACTGGGAAGTGATCCTGGTCTTGTGGTGGTGGTTTGCTACCAAGTCGCATTATCTACCAACATCTAGGCAGGTAGCCTTTCGATTGGTATAATTGGATGCAGCATTACCTTGGAGGCATGGAAACTTTTTTCTTTTTTCTTTTTTCTTTAGATACAATCAGCAGGGCTAGGCATGGAAGCTATAATCTCCTAAACTAACACTCTTCATACTAAAAATTAAAATAAGATAATATTAGCATACATCGACAAACTAGATAATGAGATGATAATAAAACTAGATAATGGGATAAAATCGATTAATTGCACTTTGTTTGGACCGGGATTCAGGATTCGGGGAAGGCAAAAGGAGAAAGGGGAAAAAACAATTAAAAGTACTCGACTATGCCAAGCATCTGGCAAGCTAATTCTTGTTTTCAGGTTTACATGGCAAAGAACTATCTGAAAAATGGGCCCATGGTTAGAGAATATCTGAATATGTGGTAGGTGTGTCGTGTGTGTGTTAATGACTAGGTTATTTTGCATACATATACACATATACCATTACAATTGGGAGATGCAAGAAAAAGTTACAATTGGGGTATATCCTTTCGATCGCATGAAAATATCAATGTAAATGTAACAAGACAAGCAAGGCGTAGATAGATGCCAATTGTCGGTTGCACTTGCATCCATTACGACTTGATGTGGCGCAACTCAAAAACTTTCATTTTAAGAGTTAGAGAATGCGCTTACGAGGAGTTTGTCCTAACTCGTACGTATAGCATTATAGCTTTATATATACAGCTTTCTACATGATTAGAAACTTAAAATAAGTATTGCACATTGACGATCAATAATTCACAAAATTAAATAAAGAAAAATAAAAGATAATGGTCTTGCCAAGAGTAAAGTTTGCATGCACATGTACCCATGTGGCATATTATGAATTTAGGGATATACATAGATGGCCTAAACCGATCCGATCCAACACACGGATACATATTAATTTATTTAAAAATTAACATTTCCTCATCTTCTTTTATTAGTCCGTTTTAATAAAATCAAAAATATTAAGAATATCAAAAGAATATTTATGTTTATCTTTGTTGAATGTTATATTATTATTAAAAATAAAAATAAACTTGTGTAATAAAAAATATATATTTAGTAATTTTATTATTCTTAGAAATATGTAAAAAATGATATAAAAATATATCTTTACATATCTTTAGTTATAAATTATTTTAAAAAAAAAGAATGAAGACAAATAAAAAAGATATTAAGTGAATTGGTTTATTTATTTACGTTGATAATTAGTTGATAATTATTTTAAGATAAACGAAATAAAACATATGACTAACGAAAAAAGACGGAGGGAGTATCAAATATGACACTTGCTCTCCATTTGATGAATTGTCTACTTTTGAAACAAAATAATATCCCACAAAAATAAATATGTCGATATTTTTATTTTCTCCAAAGTAAAACACATTTATCAATCAACAAAATATTGAATATCTCTAAGACAATGATAAATGTAGATCCAAAAATCATTAAATTTATTTCTTGGAGCACGAGCCGTCATATATTACTACTCTTGTTTTTTGATTTTGATGCGTTTTTTCGAGTGTCAATGATATTGTCACATAAGTTAACAGTGGAGGCGCCTGTTCTTACAAATACGTACAATGTGAATGGTGGAAGGTGAATGGTGGAAGGTGAATGAATGAAGTGGGAAGTTATATTTTGAGCTTTATAAATACCGATTCACGTGATAAATGGTGTATGCAACTATCTAGGACTAAGCTAACATTAGTTCCTTCTTAACACGATGTGACTTGTGTTGCAGAGTACTGGTGGACATACATGAGGGAGGATTCTGAGGGGCTAGATGAGATCCGTAGGCTATCAAAAGTTGGAAAGTTAAAGATACCCATGGAGAAGACCTTTCCGATCACCCAGGTGATAAAAGCTCATGCGGAAAAAGACGAAAGGCTTGTCATTCCGGGTAAGATTGTTCTGGAAGTGGACTAAATGGGAACTCGACCACAACGGCAATCAATTTTTTCTCTCCTTCTCTCCTCCATCTGTTGATTGAAGCATAAGGGATTCTTTAGGTTTTGCTTTTATTGGTGAGCTGAACAAAGCTATCTAGCATGGCACAATATCAATCACATCATCCCAATGTAAATAAAAAAGAAAAGAAAGTTGTTCACATCTGATTTAGAAGAGTTTCTTATAAAATGTGTCAATAATTTGACAAATAATGTATCTGGTTCTTTCATATTTAGTCAGCTTACTTGTTACATGCAGGCCACTCTATGTGCTTATGTACTGGATCTGCATTTCTGAAAAAAAATTATGGAAGAAATTATACCAATAGACAAATAGAATCTGCTCAATCTTAGGTTTAAGCACCAAGCCCGTTAGAACTCCACACTGCCGAATCCTTGGTCATGGCTTTAAGAACTTGCTTTCCTTCTCCTTTGTCCTACAAATCCAACAATAAAATAAAATCTATAGTTATATCCACAACCCACTAAATCTCTGAAAACCAAAATTCACATTTCCTTGAGTACATAACACACATAGATCTGAACTGGCAAACCTGGTGCCCAAACATTTCATCAGGAGGCTCATGGATTTAATATTCAGCTAATATGAGCAACCAAGAAGCGATGTGATACTGAAAAATCTAATGCACCGGTAATCACATCCCACATTGGAGTTTCTAGAATCACTTAGTATCTTGATTCTCACTCCAAGTTATCAACGAAACCTGAGATTTTATAGTCACCTCACATAGTTTGATTAGCAGCGCGCAGTAGCCAGGGTAAATGACACCAACAAAAAATGTGTCTTATGCTAATATAGTTTGATTCATAAATGATAAGAACATGAATTGAAGAAAACACAAATGAAATGCTTTGAACCAAACACTTATAGCCAAAACAGCTCATGAACAACCAAAATAACTCCAGCAGAAGTACATCGAACAGATAGGAGAGAGTCTCATACATAATTAATTACAACATCTAACTAAACTAACCTTGGATACTGCTTCAAAATCATCTCAAGGATCAGCCTCACTTTTAAGGTATGCTTTAAGGGCATCAACTTCACTGGATGTTTCTGGTACACCTAAGATTAGGTGATGAAATCAATATAACCATTTCAGATGAGTAACCTAATTAGCTTATAAACCTTAATTGTAAAGTATGCAATATACATTATATGCTACCCACACCTTTAAGAAACATTATCAAAAGAGAGTTCTCCATTCGTTTTTCTCTTACCAACTAAAAACTCGAAAAAACTAAAATAAAATCAAAGAAGATTTAAGATAAAACAACATGCAAAAAAAGTAAAAAGACATATCAGAGAAGAAATAAAAATAACATTACCAAGAAAGAATCGATTATCCCTTATTCGGTTATTCCTTTCTCACCTGAAAAATCAATTCAGGGAAGAGATTACTAATTAATCCATTGAATGAACATGTAAGATAATTGGATTTTAATTTAGTACGTCATATATTGGATTTTAATTTACTACTTTATCAACATATAATGCAATTACATTTTAATTTAGTAATTTATCCAATTTAGTTTATGTAGGAACTTACTTTATAATTAGAGAAAAGAATACAAAATCAAAATTCAAACAAAAAAAATGGAAGAGGATGTAATGCGATTTTACCAAGCCCGTTAGCGCACTGCACTGCTGAATCCTTGGTCAAAAGCTTTAAGAACTTGTTTTCCTTTTTCCTTAGGTCCTAAGAAATCCAACGCAACAATAATATCTAGAATTAGTTTAGCGAAAGAAATCCACATTTTTATGCTTAAACGTGTAGCACATTACAATAAAATGAAAAAGGGAAAGAAAAACTTAGAGTATCTACTGTCTGTAGATAACCATATAGCAATTCATTAAACAGGTGCCCCTTACATCACAGGTATTAAACAGAAAAACAGTAGCAGAACCACAACAACAAACTTACTTGTAATATCATTAAGCAAATTAAGCCAACATGCCACAACAACTACTGAACCACACCGTATATTTAACTACTGAACCACATCATTATGTTAACTTGTATTGGATTATAATAACATCACAACTTGCATATACATAATACTGGTTTTTGAATTAGGCATTCTGATTTAGATAATATTACCCGTATTCTACTTCTTCAAACTGCACAGTACCCACAAAAGATTGTTCACAGAATTCATTCCTACGAAAAGAAATGAAACCAAACACCATCTAAATTACAGAGTCATTATAAACCACAATAATGATGAATAAGTAAAGTTAGACCCTTGTTTATATATAACAAAACTTTCCATCATCATTCAGGAATCGGATCAGATACTTTATGTG
Organism: Papaver californicum; assembly: GCA_023531435.1. Classification (NCBI taxonomy): domain Eukaryota; kingdom Viridiplantae; phylum Streptophyta; class Magnoliopsida; order Ranunculales; family Papaveraceae; genus Papaver; species Papaver californicum. Next base: position 936,672 of record JAJJMC010010567.1, on the reverse strand, counting down.
CAATTCAGGGACTAAATTTGTTGTATGAATTTCACAGATGCTAGAGAGGAGAAATGAAAAAAAGAAATGTAAAAAGGAATACCAAACCTTGTAAATTAAAAAAAATAAATTGCGAAGAACAGCGAAGAAAATAGAGAGAGGGAGAGCAGAGAAAGCAGCAGAGAGAAAAAGTGAGAAGAAAATAAAATAGGGTCTGAAAAAAGATTTCGAACTTCTACAAAGGTGATAGTAACACTTTTATATAAATAGAGGGCGTATGACTTAAAGTAAATATAAGTATTGAGCACGACTTAAATTACTAAAAACAGATGGTGTAAAAAAACCAAAGATTCCTATTGGTATAAATATTTTTTTATGGAACCAGAAGCTTAAGAATTCATGTTTGATTCAGTTTATAACCACGGTCAAGGAAATTTTTCTAAAATTATATATAAAACTGAATTAGGTCGGATATTTTTTTTTCTTTAAGTTGGTAAAGAAAAAATTCCATTAATAAAGAAAAGGATATAAAATAAACAGGACCGGTCCTGAAAAATTGACATCCCAAAGTTAGGTTCTGAGATGAAACCTGCGTTACATATCTAGAAAAGAAAAAATATACGATCAAAAAAAAATACGGTTAAACCATCTTATTAATATTTTAGTTCTCTATTTTAAAAGCTCTTAATCAAGAATATAATAAAATAAAATAATATAAAAAGATAAGTTTATATCAAGTTTCACGAACCAAAAAATAAATAAAAAAACAATTACATATCAGAAAAGTAAGGAATTAGAAATGAGAGTTCTTTATACTTCAAAAAGCTACACGTATACCTAGCAAGAAAATTTACTAACTCAATAATTTTTTATTTATTTTTTTAATTTTGAATTTTGGAGGTTGCTTTCTTTGTCCACACAAATACATACTACGAGGTAGAAGATTTTTAAAACATAATCAAGCCAAATTTGAATGCATATAATCATCTTCGATAACAATAATAGCAACATAAATTACATGTGCAGTTAAGTATAATAATTAAGAAACTGGAATTACATATATAAATAAGTTGTCTTAAAAATATTGTTATCATTATAACAAATATAAAAAATATACGCTGGTGTAGATTGTAGAATTTTGTCAGGGTAAAACAATAAAGATTATTTTTCTGATCTGGGTCTTAGAAATATTGAACTTTAGAATTTTGCAAAAGAATTTTAAGGCAGGTGTTCATCCCTATTAGGGGTGTTCACGGGTAGACCAACCCGCCCGCCCCAAAACGAACCGGACCGGACCGATTGCCAAAACCGCTCCAAACCGGATATATATTGGGGCAAGTTGAGTTGGTATTCGTAAAACCCGAACCCATAGGGTTGGGGCGCGGGTTGAGGGATCCAAAACCCGACTGCCCCAATCAAACCGATGGGTATATACTATATGGGTGTAAAATAATATAAATGGGGTGTATAGATATACTTGGTATTTCAAGAATTCAAGTAATCCCTCCAGATCTGTTTTTGCATATACATATTTCAATTTAGTTTTAGCTTGTTTCATGCTTCATGTTATAAATTATGTGGATTATAATATAGTGTAATTTTTTTTATGACAGATATTATTGGTTTTACTATTTGGATTAGTAAGTTTATTATTTAGAAGAGCCAAATCATTTGATTACACTGTCGAAAACACATGGTGGCATCTTTGAAAGATTTTGGAGGAGTTGGTGATGGAAAGACTTCAAACACAAAGGCATTTCGGTTAGCCTTTAGTTATCGTAGTTGATACAAAGCGGCTAACGGTGGATCTCAACTCTTTTGTTTTGTGATGGACATAGTTCTAACTATGAACTCCATTTTAATTATTGTAATAGACCTTGTTTCAAGTACCACCCTCTTGCACTGTTAAAAACACTACTGATTCAAAAGAATATATTTTGTTATTTTTTTATTTATTAAGATTTAACTTTCATATATTTTTTTGTTGCAAATGATTATATTGCAGGTTAAGTTTAGTAAAAAAAAGAGTATGCAGTGGCTTTAACTGTTCAGCCCATGTGGCAAAATCTGGGCTAAACTTAATTTGGGCCCTGATTCTTTTAAAGGGCCTAATAAATTTATAAGCCCATTTCAAACCGTTGAACCGATCCAAACCGGACCGATAAATAACGGTTTAGGCCATATCGGTTTGGACAAAGTAATGGTCCGGTTTGGGTTGATATTTTGATAAACCGCATAATGGTCGGGTTGGTTTGGGGTAGCCAAAAAACCACTGGATCAGACCGCTGCACACCCCTAATCCCTGTCCCCCTCTCTGTATGTACGTAATCACATAAATGCATCACCTGGCCGACCTCATCAGATTACATATACAATCAAAATTATTAGATGAATCAACATTTATCCCTGTACAAAATTATTAGAATAAACACAAGTGCTTATTATGACATTCCCAAGTGTTCTATAATTTTACATAACAAATCTCAAGATCCTAGATGGATTTCCCACTAGTGTAGAGCTATTTGAGTGTTCTTTGGTGCTATCTTCCACAACTGAATTCCCAAAAATTACCTTGTGTCAATATTCATGCTCAACAGAATGATATTGAATTACTAAAAATGCATATACAACTTTGTATATAAGTATGTAGTAAGTTACATACGAATTTGCTTGACTAAAGCACCATAACTGTGCTTAGATATCAAGTCAAAAATTATGTTAAGTACAAAAATATAGCTTCTACTAACTAAATCTAGCCTTGGCCACGTCAATCCTTGCTTAAGGAAGCAACTAACGTGAATGGCACAAAAAGGATTTAATTTTAGGTTTAAGAAAAACTAAAATTGAGTTCGCAACAGTTATAAGTGTCTCAAACTGCCAACAAAGCCTTGCAACTTGCACAAAGGAAACGACAAATATTTGAATTTACAATGAAAACGAATTTCCTGGACGGCCACTCTAAACCGGATGAGTGATGGCCTGATTTAAAGTTTGCAACACTTATAAGCGTTACAAATTGCTAACATGAGTGTACAATGAACTGTTGCCGCTGGAAAGAAAACTTGCTCCTCGCTCTCGACAGGAAGACAAAGGCTATTACAAATAAAAAAAAGTGAACTCGAGTAGTTTTACTTCGCGCCAACAGAAATCAATGGATTTCCTCTTCGCTGGTGTTACTGATGGTAAAAAGGACGTTTTCGTGCAACTGAAGTAAATCAACAATGCCTGCAAAAGCTAGGGTTAGAGACGATGTTAGTATAAATAAAAGTAGGAAAAGTTGAGAGGAAAACAAACTCCATCTGTGAGATATACACTCACGTAACAAAAATAGAGTGACAAGGCAAAGCTTACCTCACCATCAATGACCGGATGATACTATGGTGGTCGAGCAGAGGATAGATACTGAAAGAAGAGAAGGGAGCTGCGTTGATCGGTCTAAAATAAGGAGGAGCAAATCCCCCTTTATATCAAACCAATTTCAAATATGATAAGGAGAAGGAATCTCACTTGTTCGTCCATGTGTGGACTCTCACTTGTCTGTCCATCCATGTATGGACTCTCTTTTGTCTGTCCGTGCATTATAGACTCTCACTTGTCCGTCCAGCCATAAAGGACTCATTTATCCGTCATCCATATGTGGCCTCTCTCGTCCGTCTAGCCATTGTAGCATCATATCTTGTTTGTACATCCATTGTGGCCTCCTTTCTTTGGCGTCCAGCAATAGTGGCCTCCTCTCTTGTCCGTCATCCATTATGGCCACCTCTATTGTCTGTTAGTCCGGCCATGCGTGCCTGTTCGGCCATACTTGAAGTCTGAACTAGTGACCTTGCCTCCCAATCGATGATGGCGTGCCTCTATGTCCCTTTTGATTATTATCGACTTGCAGATCCATCAAAGTGACGATATTCGAAGTTCAAGCCAATTACAATATCTTTGATAATATCTAACAACTAAGCCTTGTGATTTTCATTTAAAACCGTAAAAGAGTATGTTTTTGACCTGTATATCAGAAAACATATTTGAACTTTAGTATACTTTCATTCTGCAAAGAATCTTAGGAATATACTAAGCCATGATAGGTTTCTATCCATGTCTCTCTTTATATAAAATATTTGTATTGAATCTACATTGATTGGATAGCTCCTAGATGGATTGACCACTACTATAGAACAATATTATCCTCAGAATTGCACTGGTATTGGTTACAATTCTTCTCCAGATGCTCTCTGACTGTATAAAATATACATCCAGAACATATTTTTGTTCCTGAATGGATACTCAACTCCTAGATGGATTGCCCGCTAGTATAGAGCGACTTTGTCCTCAGAATTACATGGGTGCTTGATACGACTCCTCCCATATGTTCTCGAATTATACTAAATATTCAGAACATACTTTTGTGCCATTCTCTTCCTTGACCTTGTTCTTGAATAACAAAGATCTTAGTTAGATTGTCTAATAGTATAGAGCAACTTGAACCTAGCTCCTAGATGGATTGTCCACTAGTATAGAGCATCTCGAACTTGTACCAGGTGCAATAATTCTGCAGTTGAATCCCTTGAACATGTTCCATCTATACATATCAATATCAAGACTCATATTGAGTAATAGTGATTCATTACTGTATCCACAGTATCTATATAGACCTTCAGTACGTACTTGAAGTCTGTTTATCAATAATGCAATACTGAACTCATCCATGCTCAGACTCAGCTAGGTTGCATGGACATACTCTATATTCATTAAGGCTTTCATTGAGTAATATTGAGGCACTACAGTCTACATAGTGTCGTGCATATATAGTCTTCAGTATTTTGAGACAATACATCAATCATACATTTATTCCTTGAATAAATTATTAAATTTATCTATGCAAACTTTCAACTAAGTCACATTGATTTATCATAATATTTTTTCCTATATGATCATTTGTTGTGATCATTTATTCCCAAGCCTGCATCAAAGGTATATCTGGGAGGCAAAACTAAGCATATGTCCTTCTATTACTTGACAGGCCACCATCTAGTGCTTACCACGTAACATTACTCATACATGGACTTACACACATATTTTCATACATGGCCTCACATGTATATTTTCATATATGGCCTCACATGTATATTTTTGAACATGGCCTCACGCACATATTTTTACACTCAGAATGCTACACATATGATTGTACTCAACATGACAATGAAAATTGACTTACGTGAACTCATATTGTTCTTCATAAATTCAATAAAATAAAATATGCATTTTATTTTGAATTTTACAAAATTAGTCTTGCTAGACTCATCAAGCTAGTCAAGCATGACAAACCATTAGTCAAAAGATTAACTAAGCAAGTCTCATTCGACTTCACATTAGTAGTGTTTAATGCTACAAAAATCACACAAGACATCAAAGATGTCACAAATAGGGGGATATTCACTAGGGTGTTGGTCTGGAGGTCTATGACACGTGGTGCAGCAATAAGCACCCACTAAGGATAAATGTATGGAAAGTTCGATTAACAGTTGAGTAGAGGAGTGGTGGGTGTGCAACCATCCACTCATCCTCAAACAAAGTTGGGAACGGTTACTAGCAAATCCTCCATCATCTCCACTTCATCACTACTTTCTATTGAAACGAGTTGAAGTCAGGTGAACGGTTATAATAGATATTATAAATAGATTGCTCAATCTATTCAACAAAGGGACACAAGTCGATCAATCTGATTTTCATACAACCTTCTCAGTCATGCACAGAAAATTGTTCAAGGTTATTACATACCCATCACATCCCACATAGTCTGATACTCTAACCTCAACCTTTCTCTCTCTTCCCTCCCTAAGACCAATCCTTCTCCTTCTCCTTTGTGAGTGAAAAAAATTTGTAACGACCATATCTTGGCTTAGGAAAATTTTGCTCTGATTTTGATCTCTCGAACTTTAAAAGTACTTCTACAGTACAAATTTTTAAGGATTAGACGAATATTTATCTTCTCACCCTGTTTTTTCCAATTCACTTTGTAAATTCGTTTTCTCTACAAACACCTGGTATAATTTAAGCAAAAATAAATATAAAAATAGATGATTAATAAAATAATAATACGCCACGACTGGTCTTTTGGAACTTTCGCGCAATCTTGGCTTCAAAAAATTATGCCACATCACTTCCAAGGTTATATTTAGCCACTAAAATTATGCCATCTTACTCCTAAAATAGTCCATGACCACTAAACTTATCAGACTCGACACTAATCAGTCTGATTACCAATCTAATGAGTTGCGCGACGTGCCTCATTGACTTAGCAAGCTATTGAATTGTCTTAAAACAAAGTGGTAGTCCCCGACTCCACTATTTCAAGAGCGATCAAATACAAGACATGGGGGGATTCTCATTGGGGTATTGGTATGGCGGTCTACGACAATCGTGTGTTGTGGAAACACATACACGAACAAGAAGGTAACAAGTAGTAAGGCAGTTATAGAGCAGTTGAGAGCACGAGGAGTAGTGGTCATACAAGTCTTCCCTATTTTTCAGACATGGCTCCACTACAATCTCCATAATCGTTACTCCTCCACTTCTTTTATAACTTCTACAACTTACGAGAAATCAGTGTGTCTTCTCCAAATTATAAATAGATGGCTCCATCTATTCAAAACTAGGGAGAGAGAACTAAGAGACAAGATATACATAATTAGCGATCTATCCCAGAGATAATCCATTCTTCATCAGTCACCACAACTACTCACCATACTGAGACTTCTCAACCTTTTTTGCTTTCCTCCCCTAAGACCTACCCAATCTTCTCCACCTTTGTGACTGAAGAAGGATGTGAACGGCCATTTCTTAATTTATGATCGTCATGTTCGATCTTGATCTCTCGAACCTACCTGAAAGTACCATTTTGCAGTACATTTGTTTTTACCCAAAAACACCAGCCCTGAGAGAAAATTAGTCTACCTTTAGTAAATTTCCTTTTTGATACATTAGATACTTGTACCCTTTGCTATGATTTAATTCCCTTGGCACGCAATATCTATAGGTAATGTATATAGCTTCTTTTTCTCTTCTTTCACGCCACATGACTCCAAAGTACATAATAAATCTAAAACAAGCGTAATATACACAAAATACAAGAAAAATATATAACTAAGAAAAATATAAAAAAAAGGTATTCTAGCTAGGTGTACTAGACACTTATCAGTATTTGAGATTTCGTTAGGAGAGTCATAATCCATAGGTGATATTCATCTTTTTTTGCCAGAATGAAGATACAAATTCATCATTGTTAAGCTCAAAATTTGATCAAAAAATTCTCTTCTAGCTTCGAATAGAATTTGGTTTTGATAAAAAAGGTGGTGATGATAAAGTGGTAGCCGAAGAAGGAGTAGCAGAAGTGATTGGGTTTTTTTGAGAAACATATGAAATTGGGGATAATTTTTGATACTAAGGTATTTGGGTGGAGTGAATTCATGGAGGGTGGAAATACTAGATTTTGACTTCTGGTATGGGTCAGTGGTGAGGATTAGTGGGATGGGTAACCGAGAATCAGGTGTAATTACAATTCTTAAATCGAGTGAATTGTTTTTTGGATTATCTTTGTTTAGCGGTTATATATATCTTGTATAATTCTATTTTAATAACATGTTAAGCCAATTTTTTATAATAATCACTTCTAATTGTTCATAGATTACGTTTATACATGTGTTTTCTTTATTTTGAATTTTACTATCAACATAGAGGGATTTTGATGTAATTTTAGAAGTGGTAAATAAAGTGGTTCGATTCTCGAACTTGTAAAGGTAATGATTTTAGAAAATAATGATTTTAATTAATTCTAGAAAATTCCAGGAGTAAGAAAAAGACTAAATAACCTAAATATGATTTTTGAATAATTTTAAAAGTACCAGGAATCAGGAACCAGGTAATTCTAACAACCTATGTGATTAATAAGATAATTCTTTTTAAATTAATTGAAGCACAAGTAATTGCAAAAATTGGTTTTGTTATGCTAACAAACAGAGGTAAATCACAAGCATGGACTATCAAAATTAATTAACCAAGCATAATCCATCAAGCAAAAGCACAACTGTTGAAAGAAAACCGTTTTTACTATTTAAAACTATGCAATTCTAATAATAAAAGAATTATAAATAATTATTAAAAAATAATTAAATCACATAAAATTGAGAAAATTACCTTATCCATCATCCCAGTAAATAGACTTAGCTCATGGTGAAGAAAACTTGCTCAAAAGTTGATTTCATTGCTCAAAATATCAATTACAAAGGTGAATAACGCTGTAACAGCTGATGTGATACGCTTATATGCGTTACAGGAGATGGTTCAGCTGTTACAGGAGAGTTTTAAGCAACACAACGTTTGAAGCAATAGACAATAGGAAATTTCAAATCAGCAACAGTTGTAAGTGTTGCTGAGTCTTCTTCTCCGGCAGTGATGGGTGAAGAACAGCCGGCCGGTGCAGTAGCAGTTGACCGGACTTTAACGGAGCTTCACCGGAATTTTCTATTTTCTTCTCTAAGGTTTTGTTGTCGATTTTATTGGCTTCTCTTGGTTTATATAGGTAGTAGAAACCCTAGAGAGAGTTCTAAACCTAATAGAACTCTCTAAAACAACCCACAAATCTCAATCCGAATCGAAACACAATTCCGGCCAAATACATGATTTCCGAGCTGATTTCACGGGATTTTTTTGCTGTTTAAGACTTGCGTGAGATGACTATCAATGTTGGAACAATCTAGAAGCAAAATATCTTGCGAATCACTTAAGATTATCAAGACCAGTTCAAACAGTTGAACCCCGATGAGTCAACTCGGTGACTCGGCCCGATCCAGCTCGCTGGGTTGACTCGCCTGGTTGACCCGCTGGGTTGACCCGATCCAGCTCAGCCCGATCCAAGGGTGCCCCAATCCAAAGTGTGGGTGCCTTGATCCATTTTCCCGGGTGCCTTGAACACTTTTTGAGACAATTTTTCCACAAATCTTTATTCTTCTAATGTACCTACAAAAGCATAAAAACACGTAATAGACACAAAATCGAATACTAACTCACTAGAAATTAAGGTGCAATTTAGACACTAAAATGTGTCTATCAAATACCCCCAAACTTACTATTTTGCTAGTCCTCGAGCAAACTACTCTAAAAATAAAGTAAAAATCCTAACTCACTTTCGCAGGAATCGCGACCACATTTAGCACATGCAGTAAGCCGTTAAACCCCTAGGTGTCCCTAGTGGACGAGTTTTGTCTCGTGAGGGTTTACAAGAGGTATACCCACAAAACCTGGATCTAGATCTTAGCAACACGTGAACGATTAAGGATAGACACTAAACAAGCTAGTTAGTTGGCTACTCAGATATTCGGCTATAGGGACCATTACCCTTTATGGATCCAATCACTATACACGAGTGTTAACTCAAGCATACTAAAATTCATATCTAAGACAACAGAGTTCTACTCAGACAGTTATCTAACCACCCATCACATGAAAAGACTTAGAAGATGAACGTAGACTGTAGAAGGTCGCAAATGTTGACTGAGGCGAACGATGTGTCCCATATCTGTCTGAAGGTCAGTACCGAGATGAAACCTAGTGTGTCGAGATACTCCCCATTTATTTTCAACGGTTACTACTAACTAAAATATTTACAAGTTCCCATGGATCCTGCATTCCACGCTTGCTTAGGCGACGGAGACAGGGAGAACTTGAAAATACCAAATACTATTTTTTTTTCTCAATTTTTTTTCTAATTATTTTTCGTTTTTTTTTTTTTTTTTTTTTATTTTTGACACCTAATACATGTGTGTTCTCATGGATCCTGCATTCCACGCTTGCTTAGGCGACGGAGACAGGGGGACCACACACATAACTCTAAAACACTAACATATTATTCATGCGGGGCATGATCTCAACACACTAAATGTTATTCCAGTGCTAATTAACATGTCGATGCTAGGACCCACCAATACTCTCAGAGAAACACGAAATTGCAAATAATAAAACATAACGTGATATGGTGGTGACAACTATCATGTTATTTCTAACACCTGAACTATGTCTCCTTTATGAATAGACCATCTAGCTGGGCATACCAATCCTTATAGCAAAATGGCTAAGTTTCCATCTACCTAGAGTGGTTAGTGTCACCCTGAATTGTTCACATGCTTCTAAATTCCAAATCTTATTAAACCTTAAAAAGTCTCCCAATATCCCCAAACTTAAATTAAACAGTGTCCTCAATGTTTCTAAGTAAAGAACAATACCAGAAGAGTAAAAGTAAGGGAGTCAGAAAGATAGTACCTGAATGAAGCGTAGCAATCCTTCTAAGGAGAGAAAAATAAAGCTGAAAAATCTAATACATACATACACAAACGGCTCTGATGGTCAATCAGAGTATGCTGGGTCCTCCAGAGGGACCTCCTCAATATTACCTGTAGGGTTAGACTCTAAAAACGGTTTCAGTCGTTGACCGTTGACTTTGGTGATGTTTCCACCATCCTGAGTCTCAATCTCAATAGCTCCATGAGGAAAGACAGTGCGAACCACATATGGACCTGTCCACCGAGAGCGTAACTTCCCGGGGAACAGATGTAACCGTGTGTCATACAAAAGAACTTTTTGACATGGAGAAAATGACTTTCGTAAAATATTTCTATCATGCACGAGTTTCATTTTATTCTTATACTCCCTAGCACTGTCATAAGCATCAATCTTAATTTCCTCCAACTCATTGAGCTGGAGTTTCCTCTGAGCACCTAACTTGTCAAGTGAATAATTTAGCTGTTTCACAGCCCAATATGCTCTATGTTCTAACTCAACAGGCAAGTGGCATGCTTTGCCAAAAACCAAACGGTAGGGGGACATTCCTATTGGGGTTTTAAACGCAGTACGATAAGCCCATAAGGCATCAGTAAGCCTTGTTGACCAGTCTTTCCTATTTGGGTTGACTGTCTTTTCTAGAATGCGTTTTATTTCCCTATTGGAAACCTCTACCTCACCACTAGTCTGGGGATGATAAGGGGTGGTCACCTTGTGAGTTATACCATATTTCTTCATCAGAAGACTAAACGGTCTATTACAAAAATATGACCCACCATCACTAATTATAGCCCTAGGTGTACCAAAACGTGCAAATATATTATCATTCAAAAATCGGACCACTACCCTATGGTCATTAGTTTTACACGACACCGCCTCTACCCATTTAGACACGTAGTCTACGGCAACAAGTATATAAAGATTACCTAGAGAACTAGGAAAGGGACCCATAAAGTCAATACCCCATACATCAAAAATCTCAATAATCAAAATCGGGTTCAGGGGCATCATGTTTCTACTGGTCACGGTTCCTAGCTTCTGGCATTTGTCACAAGCAACACAGTGGCTGCGGGAGTCTTTAAACAGTGATGGCCAGTAGAATCCACACTGCAATATCTTAGCAGCAGTCTTCTTGGAACTAAAGTGACCTCCACAAGCCTGATTGTGACAAAAGGAGATAATATTTGACTGATCAGTCTCAGGGATACATCTCCGGATAATCTGGTCTGGACAATACTTAAACAAGTAAGGATCATCCCAAAAGAAGTGTTTCACCTCAGCTAAAAACCTAGAACGATCTTGTCTACCCCAGTGTTGGGGCATTCGACCAGTAACAAGATAGTTCACTATGTGTGCATACCAAGGTGACTCAGAAACAACAAAGAGTTGTTCATCAGGAAAACTATCCCTCACAGGAGGGGAATCGTCTGGAGTGTCTAGGACTAGCCTAGACAAGTGATCGGCCACTACATTTTCTGCACCCTTCTTATCCTAATCTCTAACTTAAATTCCTGTAGCAACAGGATCCATCTTATCAGTCTAGGTTTCGAGTCCTTCTTAGACAGAAGGTACTTTAGGGCAGCATGGTCTGTGAAGACTATAACCTTAGATCCTAAGAGATAAGACCTAAATTTGTCTAGGGCGAACACTATGGCTAACAACTCCTTCTCCGTGGTGGTGTAGTTCAACTGGGCATCATTCAGAGTTTTGCTAGCATAATAGATCACGTGTAATAGTTTTCCTATCCTCTGTCCTAAGACTACGCCTATGGCATAGTCTGATGCATCACACATGATCTCAAATGGCTGAGTCCAATCAGGTGCCTGAACAATAGGTGTAGTAGTAAGTAGGGTCTTGAGCTTCTCAAAAGCTCCTAAACAGTCATCATCAAAGGTAAATTTGGTATCTTTTGCAAGTAAGTTGCAAAGAGGTCTAGCAATCAGACTAAAATCCTTGATGAATCTACGATAAAATCCTGCATGCCCTAGGAAAGACCTGACGCCTTTGACGGTTCTAGGAACCTGAAGAGTCTTGATAATGTCTACTTTGGCTTTGTCTACTTCTATGCCCTTGGCAGAGACTATGTGTCCCAGAACTATTCCTGACTTAACCATAAAGTGACATTTCTCCCAATTGAGTACTAGATTCTTTTCTTTACACCTAGCTAACACTAGCGACAAATGATGCAAGCACTCATCAAACGAAGAACCAAACACAGAAAAGTCATCCATAAAGACCTCTAGAAACCGTTCCACCATGTCAGAGAATATGCTCATCATACACCGCTGAAATGTGGCCGGTGCATTGCATAACCCAAAGGGCATGCGCCTATATGCAAAAGTGCCAAAGGGGCAGGTAAAAGTGGTTTTCTCCTGGTCTTTTGGGTCAATAACAATCTGATTATAACCAGAGTAGCCATCCAGAAAGAAATAATGGCTATGTCCAGCTAATCTTTCTAGCATTTGGTCAATAAAAGGAAGGGGAAAGTGATCCTTCCTTGTGGCCTTGTTCAATTTCCTATAGTCTATACAAACACGCCAACTCGTGGTCACTCGGGTTGGGATTAATTCATTATCCTCATTCCTGACTACAGTGATACCTGATTTCTTGGGTACAACCTGAACTGGGCTGACCCACTTACTGTCTGAAATTGGGTAAATAATACCCGCATCTAGCAATTTAAGCACTTCCGTTCGAACTACCTCCTTCATGTTTGGGTTGAGCCTACGCTGCATCTCCCTAGATGGTTTGGACTCCTCTTCTAAATGGATTTGGTGCATACAAACTGTTGGGCTAATTCCCCGAATATCTGCTATGGTCCATCCTAAGGCTTTCTTATTGTCTTGAAGCATGGTTACTAGCCTATTCTCCTGGTCCATATCCAAATCTGAAGCTACAATCACAGGTAAGGTCTCTGATGGGCCTAAGTACACATATTTCAGAGTATCTGGTAGCTGCTTAAGGTCCAACTTTGGAGGTTCTTCAAGGGAAGGAACTAGGTTTGACTTAGGGACTGGTAAGTGTTCGAACTTAGGTGTCCACCTATTGCTGGTGTTTAACACGGGTACTGAGTCTAACACAGCATTCACCTCATTAATTTCCCTATCATCAAAATCTAATCCAAAGTGGGATAAACATTTCTCTAACGGGTCTTCTATTAAAGTGTTTGGTAATGACTCCTGAACTAGAGTCTCTATCATGTTGACGTTTTCTAAGCTGGGGTCATCTAACTCTAGTGGTTGATTACTAATGTTGAAGATATTCAGCTCAATAGTCATGTTACCAAAAGACAAATTCATGACACCGTTACGACAGTTAATGATCGCATTAGATGTTGCTAAGAACGGGCGACCTAGTATAACCGGTATCTGATTTTCTGGATCAGGCACGGGTTTGGTATCAAGCACAACAAAGTCCACCGGATAAATAAATTTATCCACCTCAATCAAAACATCCTCTATGACACCACGAGGAATTTTCACGGACCTATCAGCTAACTGTAAAGTCATATGGGTAGGTTTCAAATCGCCTAGTCCTAGCTGGAGGTACACATGGTACGGCAGTAAATTCACACTGGCTCCTAAATCGAGTAAAGCTTTTTCTACACGGTAGTTTCCTATCGTGCAAGCAATGGTTGGGGAACCTGGATCTTTGTACTCAAGTGTTGTACTATCCTGCAGAATAGAACTTACGTGGCTAGCTATGAAGGCCTTCTTTTGCACATTATGCTTTCGCTTTCGTGTGCACAAGTCCTTAAGGAACTTGGCATAGGGGGGAATCTGCCTAATTGCATCTAATAATGGAAGGTTGATAGTGACCTGCTTAAACACTTCCATTATTTCGTTAAAATTAGATTCCTTCCTAGTAGGTGCTAACAACCTTGGGTATGGGGCTCTAGGCAATCGGTTCTCTGAGGGGTTACCTCAGGCTCGTCAGAGACTTTATCAGTCTCTTCAACTGCTGGGTCAGGGTGAACTACAGTTTGTTCACTGTCAGGCCTAGTTACCTTGTTATCCACTACCTTACCATTCCTGAGGGTACTAATAGCATTCACATGACTGGATGATTTCTCACCAGTCGACATTTCATTAAATACTCTTGGATTTGGTTGAGGTTGACTAGGTAACCTACCAGGTTCTCTCTCTCTCAGAGCCGCAGCAATGTCACTAACTGAATTTTGTAAGCTAGAAATAGCTTTTTCTAAGGTATGGAATCTCTGCTCATTATTTTCGTCATTGCTGGGCTGAGTTGGACCAGCCGAATTCTCATAACTGAAGCCTGGAGGACCTTTAGCATTACTAAACTGACCTTGAGCCTGGCCTTTCGACCAGGAAAGGTTCGGGTGGTTTCTCCAGCCAGGGTTATAATATTCCGAGTATGGGTCGAACTTTCTCTGGTTATCAAATCTAGTGTTATTATAAAGAGCAAAAGCCTGCTCTTCGAATTGGTTGGGCTCTGAACTACTGACTTGATTCATTTCGACAAGTTCTAGCCTTCTAGATAAGGCTTCTATTTGGGCCTTTGAATCGAAAGATCCTTCTACCCTATTAACATTTCCTCTTCCTAGAAGAATTGTTCTTTTTGTAATAATAATCACTTCTAATTGTTCATAGATTACGTTTATACATGTGTTTTCTTTATTTTGAATTTTACTATCAACATAGAGGGATTTTGATGTAATTTTAGAAGTGGTAAATAAAGTGGTTCGATTCTCGAACTTGTAAAGGTAATGATTTTAGAAAATAATGATTTTAATTAATTCTAGAAAATTCCAGGAGTAAGAAAAAGACTAAATAACCTAAATATGATTTTTGAATAATTTTAAAAGTACCAGGAATCAGGAACCAGGTAATTCTAACAACCTATGTGATTAATAAGATAATTCTTTTTAAATTAATTGAAGCACAAGTAATTGCCAAAATTGGTTTTGTTATGCTAACAAACAGAGGTAAATCACAAGCATGGACTATCAAAATTAATTAACCAAGCATAATCCATCAAGCAAAAGCACAACTGTTGAAAGAAAACCGTTTTTACTATTTAAAACTATGCAATTCTAATAATAAAAGAATTATAAATAATTATTAGAAAATAATTAAATCACATAAAATTGAGAAAATTACCTTATCCATCATCCCAGTAAATAGACTTAGATCATGGTGAAGAAAACTTGCTCAAAAGTTGATTTCATTGCTCAAAATATCAATCACAAAGGCGAATAACGCTGTAACAGCTGATGTGATACGCTTATATGCGTTACAGGAGATGGTT
>JAJJMC010010567.1:901624-920696 GCA_023531435.1 Papaver californicum | reverse complement strand
GTGGGTGCCTTGATCCATTTTCCCGGGTGCCTTGAACACTTTTTGAGCCAATTTTTCCACAAATCTTTATTCTTCTAATGTACCTACAAAAGCATAAAAACACGTAATAGACACAAAATCGAATACTAACTCACTAGAAATTAAGGTGCAATTTAGACACTAAAATGTGTCTATCAGATTTTGTTAAAATGAATACTGCGTATTATTATTTATTTATTTATTAATCAAAAAGAGCTTTATTAGAAATAAAATAATGTCTAGAGAGATATTATAACGAGAAGTAAGAAGAAAAAAACAAAAGAAAAACTGCGTATTAAAGAAAAAAAATCCCAATTGAACATAATATTACTGAATCTCCCTTTGAGACTAGGTTTGAAGATTTCAGCCAAAAGAAAATAAGAGTTATGGCATTCTGACCAGTTTTCTCCTCATTTATTGTTTTCTCTTCGAATATTATCTGATTCACTAATTCCAAATAAACTATAGCATAGCTGGAGGGATTAAAGAACCAACTTTATTATGAACTTCGTGATCAGCTTTGAGTGAAAACTATACTTGCAACAAATTGAGAACATATGAAGGTCTTATACCTTGAATACTATATGAAGGTAGGAGGCAAATCCATATTCTTCTAAGAAGGAGCATTAAAAAAACATGTGTTTGGCATTTTCCTCATCATTATTGCAAAGAAAACACATATTGACATGGTTAAAACCCTATTCCACAAAATTATCAGTGGTGATGATCATATCATGTGCAACTAGCCATAAGAATAAATTGATTATGGTTGGTATTTTGTTATTCCAGATTGCTTTATGTGGAAACTGTAGATGATCAATACCTTGATGTAAAGACAAGTATAAAGAGCTTGTAGAGAAGGTACATGTTGCATTTAATTCCCATATTTTTCTATCATTTAAATTGCAAAGTGTTGGGGACTAGGAACCAATTACCTCTAATACCGATATTATTTTTCTACCTTCTTCATCAGTAAGTGATCTCTTGGGATGCCGATTTCAGTTGACCATGTTGTCATGTGTAGTAATATGAGATGAGATAGAACCCTTTTTTATTACGACCCAGTTTGTAAAGAGAAGGGAATAAGATTCTGAGAGAATAATTTCAAGCCAAATATCATACCAGAAAGATAGTGAAACACCATTTTGTGCAACTAAAAAGGTGAATTGAGATACCTTGTCATCTTGATAAGGAAATAAATCTTGCCAAGAAGAAATCAGATGGTTTGAATGTTATTGTACATGTAGTAAGCCGAGATCTCCAGCATCATGTATATACATGCGAAACTTCAAAAATATCTTGGGATAACCTTGAGACTATATTTGAAGAAGATTCATTAGAAAAAGAAGCTATACTTCAAACCCTCACTTATGATTGGGAAAGCCTCCGTACGGGTAATGATGATACATTTGAATAATTTCTCATTAAACTTTCATATATAGTAAATGCATCATTCTCTCTTGGAAAAACTATTTCAGGAAAGGATGCTATAAGTAAAATTCTGAGACCATTACCACACATGTACGAGTCCAAAAAAATACGCCATCATGTAAGACAATGATCTATCTACCCTTATCCATAAGCACACTTGTAGGAAAATTAAACATCTTTGATCTTGAGGTTCAAATTAATAAAGAGAAAGACACTGGCATTTCCTTTAAATCTAATCGAAGCACCAAGGTTCTAAGTCCTGAAAAATCTAGCGATTATCTTCTCCAAGATGATGAGGAAGATGCTGTCATTAACAACAATACAACTCTTTTTATCAACAGTTCAAAAAACTTTTGAGACAAAGGAATATGGGTCATTCGCTACCAAAATCTTCTAAAAGTAGAAGGTTTGTTTCCACCAAATAAAAGACTTGGAATAATGATGACAACATTCCCCAATGTTACAAATTTCAAAGCTTTGGATATATTTCTCCAGAATGTCCCACCAAGGATGGACGTTGAAAAAAAATAATACATATATTACAACCCTTGTTTATACACTTGAAGATGATGATCAAGAGTATATGACATAATATATTTCAACCACTGCTATCTCTGACACTGGAATCACAAGAAAATTTCACCTCTGAAAGTATTTCAAAAAAAAAATGATGTCTAGATTAAAAAATTCAGTCCTTGATAACTGTCCTGATGAGATTAGAAAACTAAAAGTAGTAAATTCTAGTCTAACTCAATCATACCAGTCAAACAAAATTCTTACAACCCTAAGAATCTCCTAAGAAAACGGCTGGAGTGTAAAACTCAGGATCGTGCCTTGACACAATCTGCACCATGTTTTTCAGTGTAAACATGTAAGGACCCGCAAGAATGTCAATGGTTGTTGACTGGCTAAATGATGATTACGCCGCATAATGACTTAATTAATTGAATTTAAGCATTACATAATATTAATTTATAAAATAATAAATTTGACTTAAAATTAGTAGCATTGGATAGATCTCAAAAAGTTATTCAAAATTGACTACTGAAACCCGTGATTCGGATATCGAAAGAGGAAGATATCGCACTCGGAAGTTTATTACACAAGTTTTTAACTTGATCTTTGACCATTGACTTGACCTGACTTGGATTGGACCTATGACTGGGAAGAAGTTATCCCTTAGTAATTTTAAAGAGTTAGTATTAGTAAAACATTATTTTGGTGTAAAAGGAATGTAAGTTACTTAGTATATATACATTTGAATTTGAAATTAATACAGTGAGAAGTTTTATCTTCTTCCTATTTCAGTTATGTTGAATAGATACCGTTGGATTTTAGTTTTATTTTGGAAATGAGTCATGCCTTTTTAAAGTAGTGGTGTTTTTGTCATTGGTTTTTAGTAAAAGAATATATAGAATTTGAAACAAATATATAGTTACAGTTAGAGACAAAAAAGAGAAGGTAGTAAAGAGACATTGATTATGAGAGAAATCAGTTAGGTTAAGTTTTGTTGATGATGAACAATAACTATTACTGATGAAAAAGAACAGAGAGCTAGAGAATAAGGAACATAGGTTGTGGATTGTAGGAGTATAAAACAATTATGTATAGAGATGATTAAATGTGAAGATGGAGATGATGATAAGGTGATGGTGGTGTTCATAGAGTTATTATTTGATCATGGTAATCCTTGTAATTAGTATAAATTGATCTTGAGTGAAATATCATGATTGGGTAAACCAGATCAGGCCCGATAAGGTAATCCTTGTAATTAGTATAAAGTAGTTAGTTATGAATTGGTAATGATTAGCTATTGAAAATACGGTAGGATCGTCTTGTATTTATAATTGAGAAAAATCATGATTTTTTGAGTTTTAGGTGTCTCTATAAAAAAAAATTGCATGAATTTAATAGCCTTAAAGTATGAATAAATATTAGCTCTATAGAGATAAATTGTAGATTATCTTATAAAGCTTCTATGAAGATATAATTTGCTTGATTTGAATAAGAATTGAATGAGATATACATGACTCGTCGAAAATAAAACCATATGTAAACAGACTTGAATGGTCTATGTATGGAAAAATATAAAAATAGGTTGGAGTATGAATTTGATATATACTCTGTAGGAATAATCTGTAGAGTATGATCTTTTAATTCTATAGAGATAAAGTTTGTCCATTTTGGTTAACAATAGAATGAGATATGGTCATTTGAAAATGGTAAATCAAGGATGAAAAGTTGGAAATTTTGGCCAAGTGATGGTGAAGAAAATGACTGAGTCAAACTAGCTGAGTCAGCTGACTCGTGAGTCAGACCGAATCAGATGATTCGGGTCATGGACGGATTAACAGGTCTGTTCGTGGGTCATTACATGGGCTAACAAACCGTTTTTGTTGTCGGGTCAAGCCCGTGAGCCATGGGCTTGGGCTAAGGGCCAATTTTTTTAATTTGATGTTTTGGACCACTTATGATCCGAATTAGCTTTCGATTCCTTCTGCAAAGTTGTATAGTTTTGTGAAAGCTTTCCAATGACACCAAAATAATCTAATATGGATAAGTAGATATTTATTTATGATAAAATTATAGAACATCATGTTATAAAACCTTTGATATAATTAATAGTATTAGTTATTTCACTTAGCTTATACTCCTTCTGCCCTTAATATAAAGGTGGAATTAGTGTAATCTCGTAGATTAAGAAATTTTTTTAATTTCATAAATATCCATTGTTACCCCTTATTCTATTCCCAACACCAGAAACATTAAGTTAATTGTGATGATTCTCAAGTATCATAAATAAGGATATATGTGAAAAAAACAACCTTGGAATTGGAACTCCGCCTATCTAATGGGACTAAATTTTTTTTAAACTCCGCATTTATAATAGGGACAAAGGGAGTATTTGTGAACTTATATAATAGTGTGCTATGAATATTGTGTGATCCTATTGGCTATATTCTTAGACTGTTGGTGTGATTTGACAGTTAGTCTATATTAACAACGATCGATTCAAAAGATAAACCATTGGATTGTGGATTTCGAGGTAGGCGTAACTTGTTATTAAATAAAGTGGGAACTATATAACATTTTTGTAATCATTAAGTTATTTTTATCTGCGAGCATAATGTGTCTTTAATATATGTGAACATGTTTTTGTGTGTATTTGAATGTGTATGTTGTGTGATATGTATTGTATGTTTTTCCTCGCAAGGAGTGGCTGTGGTTTCCCACAACTTCTTGCTAAGTTGAGTAGGGGGAATTCTTCACCGTTTGAATATTATTAGTAGGGTGACACTCTTAATTGTCTCAATATTTCATAGAATATTAATAGTAAGGCAGAATTCTTCGTTGTTATGATTTTATATATATTAATAGTAGGGCCGCATTCTTCACCGTTACATTATTATTTAGTAGGGCGACATGATTCACCGTCTCGATATTATATATACTATTTATTTTGGGGAAATCACTCATGTGCATATTATGTTTGATTATCTAACTATCTAATCTTGACAGTAGCATCCATAACCATGATTTGGGTAGTCACTTCATATGGATGGCATTACGATTATTTATTGGGGTTATTCTCCATTGGGGTTATTATCATTTTAGGCATTCCTTCTTAGTTCTTAAATTGTTGAATGCTTTAATTTATTATTGTCTCTTTAAATTATTGTTCTTTTGAACTGTGAAGCATTTTTGTGATTATTTGAAGTTGTATGTTTCCACTGAGCACCCTTTATAGGATGATTTACTTACTCGTTTCCACTTCAGTTTCAGTTAGCAGAAGAAATGGTGTACGTGAAAATATATTTTTTCATAACTTAAAGCTTTAGAGAATTAAAAATATTTTCATATATGTATTATTTATTTATCTGTAAAACAACATATTAATATATTCATATCACACGAGAGATTTTCATTCTTAAAGTGTCAGAGAGCTTGAGTTTGTTTTGGTTTACTGTATGGAATTATGATTCTTAAAATCGATGATTTATATTTTGATGCTTCAAGTTTAGATTGTAATCCTATTATCTAAGTATCTTAGTTAGGGCGTCACAAAACAATGGAGACATATCAACAATCAATGTTCGAACAAGTCCCGTATACCCAAACTGAGACATACAACGAAGCAAGGTTTTCATAAGTCCTCTAGAACATGTGACTCAAAAAACCTTCCAAGGTTCATCTAGTAAATTGGATGCAAAAGTATCTCTTTTGAAAGAAAACATATCAGATGAGGGATATGGATAATTTGATTACAAGTTATCAAGA
Source organism: Papaver californicum (assembly GCA_023531435.1). NCBI lineage: Eukaryota > Viridiplantae > Streptophyta > Magnoliopsida > Ranunculales > Papaveraceae > Papaver > Papaver californicum. The sequence continues at coordinate 914,969 of JAJJMC010010567.1, read as the reverse complement.
TTTTGTTACCAAATTAAGGGAAGAACTCATAGCTGTGGAAAAAAGGGATTCTCTGAAAAATAACAACAAGTATTCTTGTGAGGTTATGGATATTTTTAAAAGGAAAAATAAAAATAGTGCACTCAACAGTCATGTATATAATTTTCAAACCAACTTAACTTAGTTTATTTGGATGTGCATCCTTGTTTTTATGTGCTCTTAGTTGAGGATTGCACATGAGCATAATGTTTAAGATATCTTCAAAACAAAATTGAACCAAATATTGTTGTAAACTATTTCCTGCAATATTTTCAAATATATGTTGCATTAAAAGGTTATTTTAAAAGGAATTATTATATAATTTTATTTTGGAATACCTGCCTTTTTGGAAATCAAAACATCACTATTTAATATAAAAATAAAAAACATTTCATTTTCAGAGAGTAAGGAATTCAAAAACAAAATGTCTACCCCTAGATGTAATTCTCACAAGATAGATGTCTGGACTATCCTGTTTCTCAATAAGAAAATTCTCATGGAATCCTCAGACAGTGAGTCAAGTATTGATTTAAGAAGAATTGATGTTAATCCTACTGAAGATTTTTCTCCTTCACCTCTTAAAGATCATCTTAAGAATATTTCACTGAAATCAGAAATTTTGTTGAACGAGGTTCAAAATATGGAAAAGGGTATGAGAAAAGAAGTTAAGGAAGCCAGTGACAATCTTGTCAATCTCGAATACAGACTTATAATCCTAACAATATATTAGGATGTGTATAAGAATCCATCAACATCTGATGAATATGTCCCTCAATTTTATGAGAAACCATAAATGAGTCAAGCCTTTTTAGTGTTTTTCGAAAAAGAATAGTGATGGTTGTCAGCCCCGACTAAAATATTTTATATACTTTCTATAATAACGAGTAGAGTATCAAGTAGGTATTCGTTCCCACAGAGAGCATTCGACTTCTTAGGTAACCAGAGGGGTTGTTAAGTTTCTTAACTAAACTAAACAAAACTAAACTAAAAGCAAAATGAATGAAGGTTGTGAACAAAAATATAAAATATCGGTTAGAGATTTTACCTTACATCACCAAAAAATTTCATCAATTGATTAAAATCAACATCCATTATCTCTTTATACCAACAACCCTAAAGTATCCCCATTCGGTGTATGCTTCGTTACGCCTCCATATGTCAACATATACGACAACCGCTAATATCTGAATTCTTTTCCAACAAATAAGCGAGTGTTTATCGCTAAGAGATTCAACTTGAGGAAAACATTAATATCTGTGAGACGAGTTATTCATAGGAAATATATCGCCCAATCGTGGCATATTCAACCTGGGCCAAGCTTTACTTGTGACTTCCTTTACGATTCGCATTGCTAGTGATCACAAATTACTACTAGTTATTGGGAATCTTGATAATTTTACCTAAGAATCCTAATTATCTATAGATAAGTTAATAAGGATATTTTATTCGCAATTGTAAACATACCAAACAACCAATCATATTACATGAACACAATCACATAATTGTTATATATAGTAAAACATGAACGATAAAAAGAGATAATGAAAATTAAAACTAACCATCCAGATTGATTCCCATGTTTAGAACTTCCAATTACATCTCCAACCAATAGAAACATCAGCTACTCCTGGGTTTGCTAAAACCCATGGAAAATATACAAGAAAAGAATAAATGAGAAGAATAAGAGAAAATATCATAGTTCCCTCCTTTAAAGGGGTGTTTTAGGGTGAAAAAAATATACTGCAAAATGGTACTTTCAGGTAGGTTCGAGGGAAAAAGCTCGAACAAGACAATCTTAAACCAAGAAATGGTCGTTTAAGTCATGTTTCGATCACAAAGGTGGAGAAGATTGGGTAGGTCTTAGGGGAGGGAGGCAAAGAAGGTTGAGAAGTCTCAGTGTGCTGAGTAATTGTAGTGTGTGATGAAGAATGGATTATCTTTGGGATAGATCGCTAATTCTGTATATCTTGTCTCTTAGTTCTCTCTTGTTTTCGAATAAATGAAGCCATCTATTTATATTTGAGGAGACACACTGATTTCTCGTAAGTGGTGAAAGTTACAGAAGAAATGGAGGAGTAATGATTGTGGTGATTATGGTGGAGTCATGTCCGAAAAATAGAAAGGACTTGTATGACCACTACTCCTCGTCCTCTCAAATACCCTGTAATTGTCCCACTACTTGTTACCTTCTTGTTCGTGTATGTGTTGCCACAACGCACGATTGTCGTAGACAGCCAGAGAAATACCCCAATGAGAATCCCCTCATGTGTTGTATTTGATATCACGTAGAAATAATGGAGTCATGGAATACCACTTTGTTTTGAGTCAAGTCAGTAGCTTGCTAAGTCAGTGAGGCAAGTTGCGCGATTCACTAGATTGGTAATCAGACTGGTTAGTGTCGAGTCTGATAAGTTTAGTGGTCATGTACTATCTTATGAGTAAGGTTGCATAGGGACGCTCCCTAGGGACGCATCTCCATAAAAGTTAATGCCAACGCCACTGACTTATGGCACGTCTTCGGGAAGCGTCTCGCCCGAGTTAGCCTATGTTATTTTACGAAGCGTCTCTGAGGCATTGCTCTTTGATGGTGGCGTGTCCAGGAGGAATAGCATATAATTTGTGACACCTCCCTTGAGTATAATGCTAAAGTGGCGTTAGGAAGGAGAATTGTGATGTGTTCTTTGCGAACAGGGCATTAAGTTGAAATGTGTCTTTGGGGATTACGCATTAGTTATTCCCAGATTTAATAGATGTTGTTGGACATCAATGCGCGTTCGAGACAAGTTCAATGAATTCAGCTGTGGAATTAATATGACTTGAGACTGGTTTGATATGACATAAATATTATGAATATTAGAGAGACTACGTGATCAGTTTAGAATACATGTAGTTATTTGTAGAAATTGTATTCTTAATTCGCCTGAGGAATGTAAGTAGAGATACAATATTTCATGTTTTGATATAAATCTATAAATATGCGCAGAAATATGTGCATATACTTTTATATTCCTGCTGCTAGGTAGAGGGAAGTTTTACAATTCTATCCCTTGTCAAAAACTCAACATCTACAAGGGGTAAACCAACATTTGCTCTTTTTTCTGTCGGGAAGTTTTGTAGAAAATTGTATCTAGGCTCCCCTTTATATAGGCTTTGGTAACCTCCTCTTGATGTCTATCCAACTAGGAAACCTGAAATCCTTAAACTCTTCCACTTCATTTTGATCCTTATACAACTAATAATCTTAACCTCCTCAAAAACCAACAAAAATCCTATTTTTTACGTCCAGGGAAAGCCCAAAACACAATTTCTTCTTTCCTTCTTGCGCAGAGCCAATAAGGCCTAACAGAAACCAAATTCAATTTGGTTTCACTATTTTTCTCATAACTTTTTCTTTTGGCTGATTCACCTAGCATGAGACATAAGATCGAAAACAAACATACTAACAAGTAATATGAAAGAACAATAGCTAACATAAGCATGAATTTCAATAGTTGTATAAAATCTTTTCAACTATCAATAAAATTAATGATAAGTTTTTATTTTTAAATACTTATTGTCAGTATTGATTGATAGTTTGCGTTTCTTTCATTTATGAGATAAATTTTTGGATTATTCAAATCTAGGTTTCATTCTCATAAGTGGCTTATTTTTTTATGGTTCGTGACTTTTGATTCATATCTGATTTTTGGATCTAATCTTTTCAATTGTAATATCAAAATAATAAGAAAATTATGGTTGTTTAACTCATATGAGAGTCATAATACTAATAATCTATTATGTTCTATAATTTGATTATTTTAGTATTCATGTGAGTTTGTGTTCGGTTTTAGTCTTTCTTGTGTCAGGTGATGACTAAGATCATGGTTTGACATTTCACTGGCGAATGTTTTCTTTGTGTTGTTCTATTGTTGTGACATGGAATAAAAACCACATGGGGAGAGTTCTATTATTAAACTTGTGCTTAATGATATATCTTTGTAGGGAGTGTAGTTTTGGAAATTAAAGGAAGAAATAATTACATTCCTTATAGGGCTAATTGATGTTTGATACTCAGGTTTATACTAGGTTTAGTATTTGTTCTAATATTTGTCCAACGTTAGGGGCTTGGTACCTGGGCTGACGGTTGACTACTATTGACTGTTATTGACTAGATTTTAAGTAATTTTATAAATTAAATTATATGAGATTACAAATATATCCATGATGTGGGATTAACATATAATGGCTATAATTTAATCATAAAACCTACGGTAACGATTCAATCCTTTTGACACGTATTTTAATCCTCTTCATCTTCTTTCACGGATCTTTTCATCTTCTCTCATTCACCCTTATTTTCTCTTTTCCTAAATAAAGAAAAAAACAGAGTGATAGCTAGTTAGGATTTTTCATTGAATCCTCGAGAAGGAAGAATAACTGATGAGTTTTGCTGTGATAGGAATTCAGAGAGGATAAATGGGTTTTCTGATTCCGGTGATGGATTTCAGTGGAAGAAAGAATGTGGATCTCAGTTGGGGTTTTGGTAGATTTGAAGTTACCAGTGCTTTAACTGCCGAGAGAATTAAGAAGGTATGAATCTTGTCTAGGTTGGAGAAGGTGTTGTTGATGGTGTGAGATTCAATTGGGTGGTAGAGGTTACAAAGAATTAGGGTTAACTTATTTATGAAATTAGGGTTTTCTTAAATTTTAACTTAATCAAAAACTTGTTGCTGCTGATTTTGATAACAATTAAACAGATTTATCTGTTAACGATGTTGTTGTAGAAATAGTAGCAGAGATCGAGAGAAGAGATAGGTTGAATCGAGAATTGAAATTTTCAGAGATGATAATCATGGTTCATTATTGAGAAAACAAGAATGGGTCTTTGATGATTTTGATTAGGTGGTGAGTTTTGTTATGGGTTGTCTGCAGTTGGAATTGAAAGATAAAGAAAGTTAAAGATAAATCAATGTACAACTGATACTGTCGTGAGTGAAGATTAAATGTTGGGATTTGAATGGATCTGAGTTGATGATTCGAGAAAATAGAAGGTGGGTTTATGTTTGTGCTGTATCTTTGAAGATTGTCTGCAGTTGGAATTGAATCTGAGATTCACATCAAGATTTCTATATAACTTGAATCCCATAAATCACTCTATTCATCTTTTCTGGCAACTAACTAAGCCCTAACAACACTAAATCTTTCTTTAATCTCTGCCATATCTTCGATCCATCTCTCAATGGGTCACCATCATCAGCAGCAAACAAGCATTAACAATCCCATCTTCGAATCCATGACCTACCCCTTCAAACACGACCTTAATATTGAATCTGATTTCAATCTCATCACTGTAAAGTTTGTAATCATTTTTATATGAAAAATTTGCTCATTTCTCCTTTATCCATCGATTTGAACCAAACCCGTCACTGTATCTTCTATCACCATTTATGTTTTACTGATTTCTCTCGTCAATTTCTTCTCAGCATCTTCAAGATGTACTAACAGCGGCAACAGAGGAGAAGAAGAAAGAAAGGGGAATGAAGAAATCTTTTTGAGCAACTCTTGAAACGTGAATGGAGATGGACCTATTTCTCGATTTAGGGAAGTAAATTTTTTAAGTAAATATTAGTTAAGTTAAGGTTAAAATGGTAACTTTGTCTAGTTATTATATTTTATTTAATGTTTTTTATAATTACTAAAAAGAAGTTAAGACTTAACTTAGTCAACTCGGGTCAACATCCAGTCCAGGTACCAAGCCTTAACGTTGGACAAATGTTAGAAAAAATACTAAACCTGGTCAAAGCCTGAGTACCAAACATCAATTCGCCCTTCCTGATAAGTAACTAGATCCATTTCGATTGTAGTTAGGCTTATCGAATCTAGGGAAGCATTATTTTTTTTAATCGCTCTCTTGATGGGGGACTAAGTTAATTATGACCTTAGTAGGTTCATCGAAGTTAGGGACAATTACTTTGAAAATTATGTTTATGATAAGTCACTAAGTTAGTTATGATCTTAGTAGGCGTATCGAATCAAGGGAGAGTTACTTCGGGTAAATTCTTTCTGTTAAGAAGTTAAGTTAATTATGATCTTACAATGCTTGTCGAAGATGGTATTTTACACCTCCATTAGATTAGATTCTTATAGGTTGAATCGTGTTCTTATGAACTTTTGAAATTATTTCGAAATACTTGTTGCATTATTTTTCAGATATTTGTCATTTCTTGTGACAAAAAAGGGGAGAAATATATGGAGTATATAGTGATTCAAATTACTTGAGAAAGAACATACAATAATTTTACTTGTTATTTAGATGCTTCAGCAACGATACTTATTTTGAATTTTTACAAATCAGATTGGTTGTTGAAACTCGGATCAAACATATGAAGATAGAATTAAGAGATTGTTATGTTATGTAATATTTTAATTAATTCTTGTATTCTTCGTATGCAAAGAGTTTTGTCACATAATAGATGGCTAACTTTGATTTTCTACATGATATCCCTTTTTAGTGGATATATGTACGAACGAGATGATTTTCAAATGAACAGACTTATTTATAACGACGCTTATGCATTTTATATTAGGATTATTGATGGCAATTCCAAAAATCCATTATTAAACAGATTAACCATGTTATATGTAGCAGCAAAAAACTTATTTTTGGAACATGCGATACTCATTAATATTTAAAATAACATATCTTCATCATACAACCATAAAAGTTAACATATTTTATATTTCAAACTAGGTGTGTCAATCGGGTTTTGGGTTTTTTATATCTCTTCTCAATCTTCTTTGAAAATGGATTAATCCTCCTAGAATAAGCCCGGGGGCTTAGTTAGGGTTATGATAAAGGGGATGAGATTGAGGTTTATACTTGTTACACATATCTCTTCTATCAAACATCTATTTAGGATAGTTGGACTTTGTTAGAGCATTGCCCGGTTGAACCCACCAAGCGTTGATATGTCAAGTTTCGTTGTCAAGTTTAGATTCAAAACGCAAGTCGCTTGAGCAGATTACTAAAGTCAACTTTGTTAGGTTACACTTGCACTAGTTATTCATGAAGACCTGAAGACGTACCAAAGATAAATAAAGACATCATCCTTCATTTCGAGGTTAGTAACTACAGACTTGACTTGTTCCATTTCTACCTATTGTTCGTACAAGTATTTATTTATTGAAAACATAACATGGGAAGTTAAGTTTGTTAGAATGACTTTAGTATTGTTGACTTGGTCATTATACTATGATCAAGTATCAAAAAGAAATATATATATATATATATATATATATATATATATATATAATAGTTGCTTCGACAACTTAAGTATATGGAGTTACATATTTGGAAGATGCAGGAATAGTAAGGCCTATTGTTTAGTTTCTTTTGTTTCCCTTCATAAGCAAAAAGCATAAAATATACAATCATCTATGGACTTCGTGTTTTCGACAATACACAAATTTGTAACTTGTTATAATTTAGTGTTTTGAACTTCCGGGTGAACCGTACCTTAATAAACATATTGGAAAAGGGATTCAGGACCACTCCCAAGATCGATCCATGAAGTCAGGACTGATCCCTGGATAAGACCGATCTGAATATATCTAACTTGTCTTTTATATTTTCGATTTATCTGTTATCTTCACGGGTTTCTGCAGTCATCGAGATGTACACGAGTTGGATTGGGAATGTACATAGATATCGACATAATATTTGAACATGTGTTAAACTATAATTTATTAATTTTCAAGTATACTCATTTGATACTTAAGCCAGGATCTTAAGATATTAATTTCTCAACATTATATTTGGTGCCGAAATTATATGCTTTCCATTCCCATAGGTTTGCATATCTATAGTTGTTATATTAATCAAGTACATAATTGCGTGCTAGCTAATTTTAGTAGTCATACTATGAGAGAAGTCGGTTATGAATTGCAAATTACCAGGAATTTGCTAATTTCAGAAATATACTTTTATTACATATCTTTAGAATTTTTAAATTTAGCAGATGGTGTTTCTAAACAATGCCTTGGTCATAACTCTATAAATAGGGAGTCTTGTATTCTTAAATACTCATATTATAACACAATTGTTGCTGTGTGGGAAAGCTAACTTGAAAGAGGTAGGAGTAATTTAATTAAGTGAAAACATCATACGAGTATTTTTTTGGGATCAAGAAGCCTCTAGTTTTACCGTTGGTTGAAGGCTAGATTATTATTTAGTTTGGTTGATTACTTTTTATGAACTAAAGGTGTTGTTATCTTCGATAAATGAAACATGTTTATTCTGCGGTCGATCTCCTCTGATATAAGGCCACTCAAGTTTGTTTAAAGATTTGGCTATCATAGATCTAAGTGATTTTGGATCTGTGGGATAGAACTGTTGATCAATCAATGTTAACATACTCCGTTCTATATGTTTGATGAATAATGGAATTAAGTTGTTTTTGCAACTGTTACTTTGAATATTGAAAATTGAAAATTGAGGACTTAAAGACTTTTTTTTTTGTTCTGATCTTTGTATGACTTTCTGCAAGCTTCACTTTATGGGATTTCACAAGCAGTTTATTTCCATAAATATCATACTTGTAGAAACTCGAACAAACTGTCTAGCGGTATTAGTTTGCTTGGATAAATCTTGTTCATAAAGATTATTTAGATAATATTTGTCTTGGTTTGATCTTTTGACCAAAGGTGTTTATTGATATAAACGGAATATTCTTTATTGTACTTTATCATTGATCTAAAGATTAATTTGGGTGATCAATAAGTGAGTTGGTTACTGAAATAGATTAGTCCTTTGCTATTTCTGGTTACAATCCAAAGGAGTTGAGTGCATAAGTCTTTATAACGGTGAATCAACTCCAGATAGTTAAGTAATCATAGTTGTACGTTGATCAAATCTTGGTATAGATCCCATAGTTAGTTCGAACCGAACTTTGGCTATTACCAAGATCGCCTTGTTGAAATAATCTTTTGGTCTTTACTGTTTCAATAAGATTATACCAGGTGAGTCTGCATAGGTTGATATCAAAAAGATTTTGGTATATTTAGTACCCTCATCATTTCAAAGATGATTTATGTTTAGGTGAAAAATAGATCTAATTGTTTAGGACATTGCCTTTGTTTCATTTTTTGGGGTGTCTCTTGATTGTTTCTATTTGGGGTTTGTAGCTCTCTGTTAAAAGAGCTAATTCAATAACTTCCTTTTTTTTTGTTAGTTGTTTTTTATTTAAGGGTCTGTAGCTATCTGTTGAGGGTGATAATTCAATTTAACTCTTTTTCTTCTTCTTGTTTGATTGATATGATCTTTGATGGGTCTGTAGCTCTCTGTCGATTGAGCTAATTCCGTCTTTTTTTTTCGTTGTTTTGGTAATTTATTTGGAAATATTTTTACGTTCTCCTCTAATTTGGTTTAGTTCTTGTTACTTTTTTTTCACCAAAATTGGTGGATTTTGAAGGTACACTTTCTTTTAAGATTTTCTTTATGGAAATTAAACCCAAAATTCTGTTTGGCTCTGTAAGGTTAGACCCAAGTAACTGGTGGATGGATTCTGAGCTAATTTCCCTTGTTGGAGATGAAATTATAACACTAATAGGGTGTTTGGATACCAGAAGTAGAAGCGCTTCTGTTTTTTCAGAAGCGTAAGTTAATTGATGCGCTTCATTTACACAACAAATTAATTCACTTGTTTCCACAAAATTAACTAGTAACATAATGGTAAGGAGTTCGTTCCCACAAAGAGCAGTGAGTTTCTAGTTGTTATAAAGTAACCAAAAGGGGGGTTTTAGATTTTAAACAAAGTAAATAATAAAAGAAAATAAAGAAAATGATAATAATTTATTTCAAACAATGAGAAGAAAGATGACAAAGGAATCATTCGCCGTCACTGAACCGAAACTTAATTATACAAGTTAATTTCTGTTGAATTTATATTGTTACCAACCGTAGAATAACAATAAGATCTGCTACCCCCGAAATTCCTTATTTCATTGGATACAGAAGTGCTCGACTACCAGATTATATCCAACAAACCCACCAAGAATAAGCTCTCAGTGTGTAAATTAGTGAACGCTTTGCACTTTGTGAAGTAGGTTGATCCTAGCATCAAACATATAGGCTCTGCCCACTTACTAGTGTTATCTCTACACACAATTGCTTAACAGAATCTCTCTGTCAGTTCTTGCGATGTACTACTTTGTTAAAGAGTTGAGTGACAATTACACGTATGACACAACTCAGAACTAGTAGAAGAAATATTAACGAATTAATTTAATTGATCACTTTAAATAACCCATCAATATTCTTAGACAATAAAAATAATAGAGATAATCAACAATAAAAATAAAACCGAAAACAAACTTGATTTATAAAATTAAGATTTCATTATTCAGAACTTTGAAATCATCCCTAATCAAAAAAAGAATTAACTAGACATATCTAAAAGAATTTTAAAATTAAATAACAAATATAAATCTTATAAATAATACAGAAGAAAAATTTTCCTTTTCTTTTTGTTTCCATCTTCTAGCTAGAAAAGAATTGAATAAAAAAAAATATCTCTTGTATTCTCTCAACCCCTATTTATTCACAAAGGTCACTGCCATTTTTCCCTTATTAGATCCACCAAGGTATCTAAGTCGGTTAACAGAATTTCAGCTTATTTGAAATTAAGTGACGGTGATTAGGTGTGACTAGAAACACCTTAACAGAGTGAACACGGCTTGTAATTGGCTTGATCTTCAGCTGGACCCGTGTGTGGAGCATAAGTTCTTCTTTAGCACCGTTGATTCATCTAGTTCGATGCACCACATTATAACACGTCAAATATTCCAAATCAATATCACTTCCAACCGGCCCCCACTTGGATAAATTCCTATGGCACCTTGTACCAACATAAGAGCAACTGCAGTCATCGATCATAACCTCGATCAAAGATTAAATTTGATCTTTGATCGCTCAATTTCTCCTACAGCCGTGTGATTAGATTTAATATTTAATCGACGAAAACCACTGTTCAGGATTAAAAGTAATCTCTGATCGACGAGTAAAACTTATAGGCGAGCGAAGCACTAGAGGTTCGCATGTGTACAAACGATGTCCCAGGATTTCGCTTAAAAACACGAGCGGGGAACTAGAATTTCGCCAGAGCAAGCGGTCTACCAATGCTTCGCTTGCTGAGACGAGATCCTAGAAACTCGCTTACATATAAGCGAAGTGGTAAGATTTCGCCCATTATCATGGATTTAGACAAGCGAAATGGTGGTGATTCGCTTAGTTTAGTGGGCGAAATGTTGGGAGTTCGCTTGGGGTTTTTTTTGGTAGGCGGTAGAGCAGCATCTCGCTTGGACCAGGCGAAGCTTCAGTTTCTCGTCTGTCTCCTCAAGCGATGAGTTAACACTACGGTAACGTGAATGCGATATCCCAGTGTTTCGCTTGACTATCCATGGTTGTTCTTGAGACTGAGTAAAGATCAAATTTTTTGATCTTTGATCTTTGCTTTTCATCGCATGATTGTGGAAGGCGTTAAGAGAAAAGTACTTCTCTCTGCACGTTTTTTACCAAAAGATGATGATTACATCTCATCTCATGGACCCCACCTCAATTATCTCTTCGTCCAATCTATTTGGTACTAACAAGTGGGTCCCATATTAACTTTTCTATACAAAGAGAAGAGAAGATAATTCTCCTGATGGTTGTGTGACTATATGTCCACGTCTTTGATTCAAAAACTCAAACTTCAGTCTTTCACTGTTGGACGGTGGTGGGACTTGGCATGGTTACCCCATATCCAGTTCGGGGGTCGAATAGCATATGCCCGAATAAGTCCTCATATTCCAATTTGGTAACGTTTATCAAATTCTCTTCCTTTGCCTTCAGGCTAATCAACGGATCCTCCTTTTTTAATCCAATTGATAATGGTTAGAAGTTTTTTATTTTTGCAACCCGATTGGTGGTTGGGTCAGTCAACTCTTAACGCCTGCTGGGTTATTAATATTATTTGCTCTTAAAATAATTATTTTATCCTAAATTTTTCATACGAAGTCGAAATGATCTTATTCTTTCGCCGCTGGCTCCGTTTCTTCGTTCTCTACGAGATGATGACAAAAAATCCTGGATTTGGCCGAGTTCCACCAGGTCTTTGGCCCTTCTTTACTTGTAACACATATTTTCTTGCATAATTAAGTGTCGATTCACTTGTTTTGGATGATTCCACCTACTAAAAGATGACTAAACAAAAATAAATATAATATACAATAATTCAAAAAAAACCTAACAAATACTAAAATGAAATTGACACTCTAAATATATAAAATATGCATTTATCATTAATTCTATAAGTCAAAAGTAAAAACATTTTGTTTCATAAAAAGTTAATTTTTTTGCTTCTAAAAGTCATTTTGAAATTATGTTCCTAAATTAATTTATAACTTATTTACTTCTAGATGTCGAAAAATTACTTCTGAAATAGTATCCAAATATACTATAAAAGAGATAAAATTGGCTTCTGAGTTAATTCCCCTTGATAGACGTAAGCTATTGTAACATTAAAAGTGATGTAATTTCTTTGCTTTGTTTAACTAGAAAGGGTATCGAGATTCCCTTTGATTTTAGTATTAATCAATCTGGTGAACTTAAGGAACAAGTAAAATAATCTTGTTCTTGTGTCTGCAATTGGGTAAGTAAAGTAAACCCTTTCTTCAATCTCTCTCAAAGTTTTCAAAATAAAATCTTAAATATCCTGATAAAATGAGTAGTTTCTTCAAGTCGGTCTTGTTTTTTAATCTTTTGAAACATGGTTTATACTTTTTTAGTTTTTATTTTCTAAACTGTGATAAGTGAATGGTAGTTCTATCATTTGTAAGTGGAGTTGAGGATGAAGAATTGAAATTGTGGGTGCTAATTTGCTTAGTAAATCTTAGTCATTTTTCTTGACTAGTTAGGATGATGCGCGTACTGCATCTATTTAAAACATTTTCATTTGGTTTGAGAACTGTGTTTATGCCAAAAAATCCTTTCGACTAAACAACCAATCAAATTCTTGGATACAATTTACATAACTAAGATCGAGTAATAAAGAAAAATCCTTTTATTCATTTCATAAAATCATTTATGAACAATACCATTCATCACCCAGGTTTTGCAATTTTTGGGTTTATAATCCTTACACTTATCAATTTAAATACAGAAATTCTTACATCATACTATTATATTCCATAGATTCGTACCTAAAAATATTTTCTCTCTCTTTCTCTAATTCTCCTTCTATATCTTTTTTTTCCGTCCCCTTCTTTGTTGTTTGATCTCTTCTATTTATAGATCTATTTTCCTGGGTCG
>JAJJMC010010567.1:850332-891624 GCA_023531435.1 Papaver californicum | reverse complement strand
GACCCATCAACAAAAACCTCCCATCGTTGTGAACTATTTGAATCTAGAATATCTACTGGTTCTTCTTCTTCACACCCCGGAAGTCCTTGAATTTCATACTTTTCCTCGATTGGAAAATCTGCCAAAAAATCAGCTAGAATTTGGGATTTCTACGCAGTTTGTATCTCATAAACAATGTTGTATTGTTCTAGCTGAGCGTTCCATTTTGCTATTCTTCCTACCTTCCCTGTATTCTTTAAAACTGATTCCAATGGTGCTTTGGTTAATATACGAACATAATGAGTAAGAAAATAAGTGCGTAACTTCTGAGTAGCAAATACTACTGACAAAATTAATTGTTCAATCTTGGTATAATTTCTTTCTGCTGAATTCAGAGTCTTACTGATGTAATATATTGGTTTCTCAATCTTATCATTCGTTCGCACCATTACTCCACTAATTGCATTTTCTGTTGCCGCTATGTACAAAGTTAACATTTCTTCTGGTTCTGGTTTTTGTAATGCTGGCAACGTGGCAAGATGTAATTTTATACTTTGAAATGCTTGCTCACAACGATCGTTCCATTCAAATTTATTTTTCTTCTTAAGTACATCAAAAAAGGGTTTACATCGTTCTATGATCTTGCAATAAATCTACTCAATACAGCCAAACACCCATTTAACTTCTGTACACTTTTTATACTGTTTGGTGATGGCATATCTGTTATTGCTTGTATTTTTGCTGGATCAACTTGAATTCCATCTTTTGTAACCAGATATCCCAAAAATCGCCCTGATGTAACACCAAAAATACACTTCTCTGGATTTATTTTCATCTTATACTTCCTAGTGCACCAAAAATTTCAGCCAGGTTCCGTAAATGATCACCAGATAACTTACTTTTTACTAACATGTCATCCACATAAACTTCCAAAGTTTTTCCGATCCATGGTTTGAATATTGCATCCACGAGACGTTGATATGTTGCTCCTGCATTCCGTAGTCCGAATGGCATTCTAGTGTAACAATACAATCCTCGCGGAGTAAAGAATGATGTGTGTTCCTGATCTGCTTCTGCTAATGCTATCTGGTTATACCAGATTGTCCATCCATAAATGATAACATCTCATGTCCTTCAACAGCATCTACTAACTGATCAATGTTTGGGAGTGGATAACTATCTTTTGGACATGCTTTATTTAGATTGGTAAAATCTATACAAATTCTTACTCCACCGTTCTTTTTCGGGACAATTACCATATTAGAAATCCATGTGGGGTATCGTACTTCTCGAATGAACCCTGCACCTAAAAGCTTTGTTAATTCTTTTTCCGCTGGTTCATGATATTCTGGTGCGACCTCTCGTATCCGTTGGCGAAAAGGAATTGCATAAGGATGTATTTTTAACTCATGCTGGACTATGTTGGGGTCAATCCCCGGCATGTCTTCCATTTTCCAAGCGAACACATCTATATATTCACAAAGCAATTTAACTATCTGTTGTTCCAAATCTGTTTTTATTAATGTCCCAATTCGCACTTGCTTGGGGCATTCTGCAGTGCCAATATTTATGACTTTTGTTTCCTCTACTGGGGTGAAGACTGGTTTTGGAATCCCAATTGGAGTTGGGGTTCCCTTTAATTGCTACATCGTCCCTTTTTGTTGCTGGTCTTCCATATTTTCTCGATTTTTGCTACTCTCTCCTTTTTCACTTTCTGTTTTATTTTTTGCATTTTTTTCTAAGTATTGGTTTATTTCTTCTTCTTTTGCTTTAATTCTTTGTTCTTTTTTCTTTTTACATTGTAAATGCTCCCGTTCCTCATTTATTCTGGTTTCTGCCATTATACAAAGCTTAGCATCTTCTTGATCACCCTTTATCTCCATCTCTCCTCGTGGTGTTGGAAATCGTAGATATTGATGATAAGTTGATATTACACCCTTTAATTGATGAACCCATCGTCTTCCAATTATAGCATTGTACGGGGAAGGTGCATCCACAACGCTAAATCTTGTCAGAATGTTGATCGGTCCGGCTGAAACTTCAAGATCAATGTCCCCTTTTGGTTTAGAA
Organism: Papaver californicum; assembly: GCA_023531435.1. Classification (NCBI taxonomy): domain Eukaryota; kingdom Viridiplantae; phylum Streptophyta; class Magnoliopsida; order Ranunculales; family Papaveraceae; genus Papaver; species Papaver californicum. The sequence continues at coordinate 889,575 of JAJJMC010010567.1, read as the reverse complement.
GATATTCCATTAAATCCGTAAATGACGAATCGTGAAGTGATGAGTTGATCTTCTTTGAAACCCATTTTACAAAATGTATTGTAGAACATCACATTTAATGAACTGCCCCCATCCAAGAGTATTTTCTTGACATTCCAACCAGATATCAATAATGTTAACACAAGAGGGTCATTATGCATTTCAATTTCTTGGTTTACTTCTTGTGCAGAAAATGTTAATGGATGTGCCATCCAATCTTCCCATAATTCTACTTGCCTTCCTTGAACTCTAAAGGCCTCATGGTTCCGAATTCTCTTGCACAATTTCTTGTTGATTGCTTTCAAATCTGTATCACACTTTTCCACACATGAGATCATATTAATAGTTTATTTGTTATATGGAATATGTATTGCTTTGCCTTCATCATCTTTCTTTGTTGGTTCAATTTTTTGAATAAATTCCTTCAATTCTCCAGCATCAACCATTCTTTGTACCAATGCCATAAAATTTCTACAATTGTTTGTTGCATGCCCTTTATAACTGTGGTACTCACAATAGTCTTTTGAATGTTGCGTAAATTCCGGTTGATTTCCCTTTGTTATTGGCCATTGAAAGTCTGGTCGATTCTTCAAGATGTTAAATAACCTGAAATATGAAACATTAAGCTTGGTAAAAGTTCTTTCTCGAAATTGTTGAGCAAAGTTTTTTCCATTCCCTTGTCGAGGATGTTTTAATTCTTTTGATTCAACTTTTGGAAGACATTTCCTTTTCTGTTCTGGTAATTCTTCAACTGAATTTGTTCTCCTTGTATTTCCTTGATTTTCAGAATTAATTCTCGATCCTTGCTCCTGTATATCTTGGAGTCTTGCACATGTTTCTATTATTTCTCTCAATTTGCCTTCAGTTTTTGGATTATTTCGATGGATTTCAACAAAGAGCTGACTCTTCCGATCTACAATCCCCCATTTATAATGGTTTATAGCTGTCATTGGGTCTAATTCACCTACTGCTTGACATATTGAATGCCATCTAGTTGTATATGATCGGATCGATTCTTCTGGCCATGACATTAAAGAATAAAGTCTGTCCTCCCCTGAATCAATTGGTCTGTTATACATGTATGCCTCTAAAAATTTCCTGACCAATTGTGCATTTATTGATAGAATTTTCCGGTAATCTGTCGTACCACAATAATGTTGTTCCTGTTAAACTTGACGGAAAACATCTGCACATGATCGCTTCATGAACGTCCCATCGCGACATCACTCGGTTATAATACTTTAAGTGCGATGTTGGATCCTTGGTACCATCGTAACATTCGAACACTGGAATATTATATTCTCTTGGTAACGATACGCGCGTTAAATGTTGCGCTAACGGTGTTCGCTTTGCTTCTTTCAATACCTCTTCTATCCTTCCCCCCTCTTTATTTTTTAATCCTTTAATTTCCTCCTTCATTTGTTCCATCGCTTCCAAACATGTTTCCCATTGGGTTCGTTGAAAGTCATTCTCCTGTTGTCTTCTTACTCGAGATGTTGATCCTACTAACACTATTCTTTGATCTGGATTACGTTGTTCATTTCTTGTTATTTGTCTATTCGACATTGCCTCTTGATTTCGTATTCTGGTCACAGTTGGTCTTTGCTCTCGCTGAATTACATCTTTTAAAACTTGATTTTCGGTTGCTAGTAACTCAATTCGATGGTCGCTTGCTCTTTGTTCCTTTCTTATTTCCTTTATTTCTTCTAATAGGTCCTGTATTTGTCGTGTCTTTCTTTGAGAACTCTCATGATCTGAAGAGAAATTCTGAACCACTGTATTTGACATTAATTCTTGACTTGGGGTATGATTTCCCTCATTACTTTGTTGTTGTCCTGAGTCACTCCCTTCCTCTTGTCTATTTTCCAAGCCTTCATTACTATTTTGGTTCCCAGAACTTGCGTCTTGAGTCATATTTCTAGAATCTATTGTTCCTTTAGTGTCTTTCGCCCCCTCGATTGCTTTCCTTCCTCGATATCTAAAAATATTTTCTAAAATTAGTCAAATGAACTCTTATTCACTAAATCATGAGAGATTCTAATTATTATTTTAACTGTAAATTCTTCATATCACAAGTCTAACTTTTCTGTCTTCATGAAATTTTTTGTTTCATATTTTTATCTACTTTTTTCCTCATAAAACATTTTTCATGTTAATAAAGTATACTTATGTAAATAAACTTTACACTCATTTTTCGCATCTTGTAAAATTGAATTTCCCAATCTTTTTTAGATTCTTTCAAGCATATGCGCTCTTTTCTTACCAAAAATTTTTCTTTCCTGGATGATTTAGTTTCAACATTAAATCCCTTTTTCATTCATCAGGTAGGATAAATCCTTTAATCATCCCTGTTTCTAGCGCCAAATTGTTTATGCCAAAAAATCCTTTCGACTAAACAACCAATCAAATTCTTGGATACAATTTACATAACTAAGATCGAGTAATAAAGAAAAATCCTTTTATTCATTTCATAAAATTATTTATGAACAATACCATTCATCACCCAGGTTTTGCAATTTTTGGGTTTATAATCCTTACACTTACCAATTTAAATATAGAAATTCTTACATCATACTATTATATTCCATAGATTCGTACCTAAAAATATTTTCTCTCTCTTTCTCTAATTCTCCTTCTATATCTTTTTTTCCGTCCCCTTCTTTGTTGTTTGATCTCTTCTATTTATAGATCTATTTTCCTGGGTCGCTCTTTATGCAACGTGTCATTTTTTACTGCCTGGTCATCGTTTTGGATCAATTCTTCTTTGGGTCGATCCATCTTGTTTCGATGTATCTATCGTTCTTGTATTTTGTCTTTTACTTGGTGCGATCATATTGATGACAGATCACTCCTGATTACTTCTTGATTCGATGCTTTATATGTCCGACACGTGTTTCCTTATCTTCAAAGACTTCTGTGATCTCGATCATTAAAATAATAGAGTAATTATTACAATTCACTTTCTCGATCATAGAGTAATTATTACATTTTGCTTTCTCGATCATAAAATAATTATTACATTTTGCTTTCTCGATCATAAAATAATATAATAATAATAACTTTTTACTTTCCCGATCAGCTATCATTTAATGCTGTTTGTTTTATTCGATGCTGTTCAGCTTTCTCGATCTTATGTGTCATTCATGCAATTCATCGCTCAGATGTCAGGAAACGTCTCGTGTCTTTTTAAAATTTGATATCTTTAACAGTGATCCTGTGTTTCTCGCCTTTTTTAATCTGGTTGCCTCTTAACTTGATCTTCTTTCACGTGTCATGCTTCTTTAATTTACTAACAAACTGAATACTTTTAAAAAAATAACAATTTTAATTCAGTTAACCCTCTTCATCTATGTTAAACTTATTTTTTATTTTACTTTCTTGTTGTGTCCTTTTATTTGCCTTTCCCTTTTATCTCGTTATTGAATTTTATTTTGTAAGGTGCAAAATTATATTTTTAAACTTATTTCAAGTTTTGTGTGGTAGAAGGAAAACAAAGTTTAATAGATCAGTCTTTGAACCGAGACCCGCTAATCAGAAACATCCCCCAGATTAGCGGTTTAATACCAAAGTTCAACACCTTAATCTTATTTCAATCTTTTTTTTCAGTGAACCTAGATAATATTACTGTCCTCCCTTCTATGCGGTTGAATCTTCAAGAAATCAGGAATTTGTCTTCGAGTTTCTTTGTTAGTGCTTAAGTAATCCGGTCCTCTTCAACAAGCCAAGTCTGCAAATAAGGGAGTAGACAGAGCTCAGAATGTATTTCAAAAACTCTGCTTTCTGTTCCCAGACTGCAAACAAAGGAGTGTAGGGTAAAAAATTGTGTTTGGGCTAACCAGGGCATATTTCTCCCCTCTTTCTCTTAAATCTTTATTATTATGCCCTTTTCTTCCTTGTCTTGCTAATATATATAATTGAGGTTCATTAGTTTTTGTAACCTTAATCTCCCTTTTCATGATGTTTGCTAGATCATAATATGGAATTCATACCATCTTAGGCTTTAAGTCCTGATCCATGTAAACCATAAAATAGGCAGAATCGTCTCTTTTATAATTTTGTTCTTATATTGGGCATTTGTTATAACTTTACGGTTTTACTATAATTGTTGTTAGTATTGTCCTTAATTTGTTTGTTTTAACTATTATAGTTAGTTGCTACTTGTGGTTGCTATATGTTTCTTTCCATGGACAGGTTTTTGATTCTTCTCTTGACATAAAAGCTATAACTAGTTAGTATTATCATATTAGGGAGCTTAGATTTTACTCGAATAAAATTGGAGGTATTGATTTAGATTAAGCTAGTTATTTGTTATAATATCAAGGTTTTTTTAAGCCCTTTTTTGGTCATTTAAGTTAGGAAGCATAGATGGTGCTCAGGAAACTAGTAACAACGAGTTTAGTGATTTAACAACTTGCAGCCTTGTATAGTGGTTTACTAATTTGTTTTAGAATAGTGGTAAATAAGGTCCAAACTCTTGAACTTGTGAAGATTGATTTTAGATTTAAAAACTGATTTAAACTAGAAAATATACACAAAAGATGAAAATAATATTCACAAATAATGAGGTTACGGATTTTCACCATTAACCACTTTTAATTGATTCCAAAAATAATAATCCTAAACAATTCTAGCTCAAATAAGTGACTCTAATTTTTGCCAAAGGTAGATTTTTAAAATATCAATTGCAAATCACAAGCATGACTCATCAAAAGCTCTAGGTCCCAGCATAAACCATCAAATAAAATCACAATCAATTAAGAAAAATCATATTTTCAATTAAAAATAAATGCAAAAGTCATAAAAGAATTATTAAAAGTTACCAATTAATCATGGAAAAATGGCTTCCTCCTTGCCTCAGTGATGGGTTTAGCTCATCATGCTCAAAACACTCTCAAAAGATTGTTACATGACTGAAAAAGTGCTAAAAAGATGAAAAGAAGCAAAAAATAATGTAACATGGAATCTGCAACGTTTTCTGGTCGTTACAGATTAACTGTTGCAACGTAGCTTGAAAGATAAATATTGCAGAGCGAAGATAAACGTTGTAAAACGGTTAAAGAAACCATGGTAGAGTGGTTGAAGAAACCGTTGTCTTTTTTTCTGTTATTCGTGTTCTTCAGCAACAACAACAAAATTTTTCCTAGAGTGATTTTTTTCGCTCTGTTGGCCTCCTGAGATCGACCCAACCTCCTTCTCATCTTTTGTGACTTAAATAACCCCTTTTTTACACCACAAGCCAAAAAATCCCGAAGATATTTCCTTCCTGATTTTCTCCGGTCAACCTCCCCCCTCTCTTTTCTTCGATTTTCTTTGCTATGTATATGTTTTGTAAACCTAATACCTTCTCCTGATTCGATAATGAATCCAATCAAAATAAAACTCTAATTCCTCGAAATCAGAGAGGAAACATATTTCCGGCCATAAACATGTTTTTCCTCCATTTTTTACGGCATGTTATGCTCTTGTTGACGTGTTTGAACACGTCTAAGATTGTTTCTTCACTGTGATATATCAAACTCTCTTTTAAATCCAAAATACTCGCTCCCAAACTAACTCAGGTACTTTCACGCGTAAGAGATATTTTTCCTGCCAATTTCGGATTTCAAACAAAATGGAGTGGGTGCCTTTAGTAAATATGATGGATGCCTTTAGTAAATCCTCTGGGCGCCTTTATCAATTTTCCAGAGTGCCTTTAGTAACTTTTGAGCTAATTTTCCATAAAAGTTTATTTCCCAAAAATACCTACTAAGACATAAAACCCATAATAAGTACAAAACAAGTGCTAACAAAATAGAGAATATAGGACAAACAAGATACAAAAATGTGTCTATCATTTACTAACTTTTCTTTGTTCTTATTATTTCCTTGAATTTTCATTATATAATAGTCTTACTGATTTCTTAGTTAGTCATTACTACAACGTCAATATTTAGTTTAATTTACATGTGTAATTCTTCTTTTTATGAAAGAATGACATCTTCTGTGAAACAACATGTTGTTGAAATCGTTGTTAGTTATGTTTTATCTTGGTAAGATTTTATGAATCACGACTCCACTACTTTTATTTATTTGGACATACTTTTCTCATCTTATATGTTCATGAAAGTTCTTGATTGCAGAAAAGGATAAACTACCATACCCAATCGCCAAGAGAACGAATTTCCTACTTGTATAAGCCATCATGATACTTCTTTTCCACTCAATTTCCACAACTTGAGTGAAAATATTGATAGCCTTATCATGAGTGAAGGCACTCAATTTCCACAACTTGCTTGTGGCGTCATACATACTGCCATCATTAGAAGACAACTCATTGGGTACCAATGGAGAACGAAGAATATTTATGATATCGAAAAATTATGAATATAATTTTATCATTTCAGGTAGTTTTAAACTTGTTATAGTTTATGGGCCCATCGTGTTATACTCATTTTTCTTCGTCAAAGTTTAACCATTGTGGGTTTCCTTGGCAAGGGTTTAAAGAGGCAACATATGCACGTCTAACCTTTTTCTAAGTCTTTACATTTACTACTTATGTATTTTCCTGTAGGGATGGTGTTTTGGATGACCATTGGAGGCCTATCTTTATCTAGAACAACCTATAATGAGCTAGTCCTAATGACCTAGTCAGTTTTATTAATACAAGTCGACTAATTCTAAAAAACTAGGTGTTTCAATGGGCACCCGATTAACCAAAAGCAGTTGTTTCAGTTCCGGTTCCTAATATCAGACCCTATTAATAATTTCAATACTTGACGGGTAAAACCGTTTTGGAATTGTTAACTTTATGTTCCTACTCAGTGAGTACCTACTGGATAATGGGTACCCGGATATATGTTTAATTTTGGGTATATTTATCCAAATCTATCTATTTTGATACAAATTTATTTTATTTTCTATTTCTTTTACATTTAATTGATAAGTGCATAAATTACATGTTCTTAGTGTCAAATCCATGTTTACATTTTCTATAATTCTTGTATATTACCATGTATTATGCTTGTTTTCTAGTTTATGTCTTTTATTAAGTGAATCATCCAAAAAAGAGCTACAAAGTGTTAGAATAAACAAGAAAGTGAAGTAATACAAAGGAAGAAGGACCAAGACCATGTGGAACTCGTTCAAATCCCGGATTTATCCTCGTCATCTTGTATCTAATAAAAATACGAATCCAACACAAAAAGAATGAGGTCACTCTGAGGTCGTATGAAGAAGTTATGAGCAAAACCGCGAAACCAACTTGGAATCGGTTTTTGTTGGACTTGTTGTGGGTCTGCACAGGAAGAGAAATAAGGGATGCATTATGGGCTTGTCTTGGATGTAAAGAGCAATTTTTGGAACGATTTTTTAGGGACCACTCATTTTTTCAGGGGACCCTTCTATGATTCTTTCATTTATAATTGGATGATAAGGGGTGTCATAATGCGAGGAAACGACTAGGTTACCCTTTCCTTAATTTAACCTAATCTAACTCATAACTAAACTAATATATCCCTAAACTTAATAACCTAATTAAAACTCTAATTCATAAATGCAAAGATACAATTTTTTCTCCTAACCAATTTTCATTTTAAACTCTCATCTTCTTCCCTCTTCCACTTCCATAATCGTTTCAAATCCAAATTTTAGAATTTTATACATTAGACGGTACTTTCCGACTAAACCATGTCTTATTTATACGTTTGTGATCGATAAATTGAGTAGTAATGATAAAAGTTGAAGTTGCAGAGAGAAGTCCGGCTAGAAATTTTGTGAAAAAACCCTACTCGAACTAGCCGAACCTAATGGAGATCAAAGGCATGAAGAACAGCTCGGCTAGGATGAAAAAAAGTAAAATAAATTCCTATCCAAACCTTCTAGTTTCCTAGAAGAACCTTATGTAAATGTAAGTTCGTCTATTTTAAAAAAAATAAAATAATCCTAGCCGAACCTTCTAATTTCCTAGTCGAACCTTATGTGAATGTATGTTCGGATATTTCGAATAAAAAAAATTCCTAGCCGAACCTTATGTAAATGTAAGTTTTGGTTTTATCTTAGGATCGGCTAGGAAAATGGTGGACTCGATATTGCGGAACATAAATTTAATAAACACAAAATGGAAATTAATCTGGGAATTTAGTGAAAAATCCCTAGACGAACTAACCGAACCTAATGGATATGAAGAACAATTCGGGCACAATGAAAAAAATAAAATAAAATACTAGACGAACCTTCTAGTTTCCTAACCATACCTTATATAAATGTATGTTTGTCTATTTCAAAAAATAAATAAATTCTAGCTGAACCTTCTAATTTCCTATCCGAACCTTCTAGTTTCCTAGTCGAACCTTATGTAAATGTATGTTCGGCTATTTTAAAAAAAAAAAATCCTAGCCGAACCTTATATAAATGTATATTTTGGTTTTATCTTAGGTTCATCTAGGAATATGGTAGACTCGACATTGCAAAACATAACACTGTTTAACACAAAATGGAAATTCGTCTAGTTTTTCTTGATTTCTCCAAGCCGAACCTAGTCCACACACCATTAAAGATGATGTTCGGCTACCTGTACTTTTGTTTTCCTAGCCGAGCCTATAACTACTTTGTCAATCTAACCTTTAAAAGTTTTCATTTTTGCAAATTACTCATTACCGGATCGTTATGAAGATTGAAGATTCACATTCCTCTAAATTGTCTTTCGAATCACTCATTTTGAATAAAAAATTCACAAAACCTAGTTTTTAAAAAAAAAATCCCAAAACTCTTCTTCTCCTTCTTCTCTATCAAGTGATCTTTAATCTTAATCCTCTTACACTAATACTAACTCAAATATATAATGTATAACATAATATATTAACTTACCTAACTTAACTATAAACAACTAGTTAAAAAATGGTTAGTTGGCCATTAACTAAAATATATGGAAAAGGGAATTTAGATTTACTTCATAATGACCTAGTCTCAAATCGATGGATGGTCCCCTCAAAAAAATCTGAGTGGTCCCTGAAAAATCGTTATATATTTGGATGAATTTTGATGTTTCTTTTGGACTTATAAATTGAGGAAACTTGCTCCCAATAGGTTTCCAAACCCTAGAACGAGAGGATACTTGAGACCCAAGTATTGGAGGCTATAAAAGAAGATACTTAAGGATTAAACAAGACATCATATCATCTCTTACCTCTCATACTACAACCCACATCTAAAACCTAGGGTTTACCCCTTTAGGGGAAATCCATTATTCTTCTTCTTTTTTGTAGCATGAGTATCTAATTCTTTTGTTGACTAATGATGAATTCAATGTTCTAGACATTAAGCTTTATTAGTAACACAAGTTTATTTGGAGTTTTAATTATTGTTGATTGTCTTTACTATATCAAAGGATTATGAGTGATTCTTAGATTGTTTGGAGTGAATATTATATTAATATATTGATTATTCTATTGCTATTAGAGAGTTGTGAGATACGTGTAATAATCGAACACCCCCTACAAAGAAAACGGGATTCTGTAGAGTAATTGCGTGTGAAGACAACACTAATAAACAGACCGAGATTGCATTTGACTGGGTTACACCTTGAGAGCTTATTCTTGGTGGCTCAGATGGATAAAATATGGTGTCGAACGCTCCTATCTCATATATTATTGTTATTCTACGGTTAGTGATGAATGATTCTGACGAAAGATAGGTAAGTATACTAATTCAGTCAACGTTTGGTAACGACAAAGGACTCCCTAATCATTTCTTTATTGTTATTATCTTTTTAGTAATTAATCAACCAATCCCCCCTTAGTATTTATTTTTATTATAGTTTTGCTAATCTAAATAACATCTCAATTACACATCTCTATTTGGGAACGAAACTTACTAACGCTATATTACTAGTTAATTAGTGGAAAATATCTTAATTAATTTGTTTCACTTACGACAACATCATTAATCATCAATTAAAACATTAATCTAAGTTTAACAAGATATCTATACTAAGATAAATTAAATTCAAAGAAAAATTAGTAAATTCGATATTTTTTTAAAATAAATTGTGTTTCAAGAACCAATGAGTACCCATATCTGACGGGTATCCGAATATTTTATTTGTTCCGGTTCCGATTCCATTAGTTACGGATGCAGAGCCGTTAGGAACCGTTTCCACCAATTTCATTTCTTATGATGTCTGATCCGGATCCGACCTGTTTTCTTTTGAAGAGTATTTTTTTAAATTATTAAAAAAAAACTACAAAAGAGAATAGAAAGACGTTACATTCGATAGCTTTTCAACTAAATAGAACATGATTAGTTGGAAAATCTTTAAAAACTCCTAAGCTAGAACATCACAACATGATTGTGGATCTAATATAAAAGTAAGCTCTTCTCTAGTTTTATTTCTACCTCTAAGGTTGTGTTTGATAGGAAATAACGTTTTTTCCGTTGTTTGATCACAAATTTATTTCTGTAGAATTGTGGGCCTATTTATAAAAAGATATGGTCTAAAATATGTTTTAAACTTAATTCTATGGAATTCCATGAAAATTCTTTCCTTACCTTTCCCAGGATATTGATTCTATGGAATAAACTTTCTACAAAATTACTTCCTTTCCCTGTTATCAAACACAACCTAAAAGTAATCATATTTCATTCCTTCAAAAAAAAATCTAACAAATAACAAAAGGCAGAAAGCTCCATATTTTTTTGTTCATAACCGAGTAAGTCTATTATGATGCCAAGCCATAAAATTTACTGAAGAAATTTCGAGAAAACCTTTTTAATCTTGAACGTTCTTAAAAAATAATTATAAATCCATAAATGTTTAAAACAACAGCGTGAGTATTGGAAGCAAATAATAGAAATATTTATTTTTAAAAAGATGTGAAAATGGAAGGAAACAACAAAATATATTTATTTTCAAAATAGTGTTGAAGTTTGTTTAATTCTTAAAATTCACATGATTTTTTTAATCCGTAATCCGTACCGATTTTTATCGACTAATATCTCGGGAATGTGAATTGATACGGGATGATATACAACTGATATTCGGGGAAACAAATAAATTAAAGGAGATAGTCAAATGAGATTTCAAATGATTTCCTGAGAGTTTCCAAATTTACTGTTAGTCCGTAGAGATTTTTTGAGAGTCTCCTAATATCTCTTGTTATTGGTTAGAGACTTTTTAAAAAATCATTTAAGTTCTCTAAAACTCCATGTTATTGGATTAGAATTTCATAAGTGTCACTCCAACACCCCTGTTATTCGAAGGAGAATTAAAAGTCATGGATTTCAAAGATTTGAGGAGACTTTTTTAGGAAAATAGGCATGATAGAAATCTCTCCCTAGGAGGTGATATTTTGGGAGAATTGAAAATTTGGAGAATATTTATTTTTGAGAATATGACCAATTTTCTTTCTCTTTTTTTTTTTTGAGTTGATGACCAAGGGACCAACCATCTTTCCCAAAATCAAACGAGACAACAACAAGAAGATGCTAACCAGTGGCGAGATAGCATAACAAATAAAATGTCAGATGAGTGGAATAAAAAGAATGAAAACTTAGGCATAGGACAACAATGAGATTTATTTTGACAATGAACACATATTTTACTAGGTATTCATGGTACTTTTATTAACATTATAACGTGCATAATAGAAAAATCGGTGGATTTATAATTGGATTTTATACATTTTTTTCTCTCTACAAATCACAGAGTCTCTTTATAAATCTTATTTTTTTGTCTCTATAAATCACAAAAACTTTCTAAAATACTTTTTAAAGAATCTCCAAAAGTCATTCAAATAAAAAATCTATAAGAACCTACCGAAATTTTATTTGCCTACTCCTGTAAAGATCAACAGCAACGGATGCAAATCATTTAAAAAAAACAACAGATACCAATAGATATCAGCAAACGAAAAAAAAAAAGAAAAAGAAAAGAAAAACAACATTGTTAGCTTGTTTCCTATTAATTATTATAACTAAGATAACGATAATGGCTTTGGACAAATTCGAAGAACCAACTCAAATCCAGTTACTTTTCCATTTGACCTCAAGTGGTGCATATTCTATCAACTTGAAAGGGATACGTGCGACATGAGGATTTACATAAATATATATATATATATAGTTTGACATGAGAGAGTTAACTTGTAGAGGCATAATTTTTTATATATTTTATTCATGCAGATAGGTGTGGGTGACTAGGTCTAAAGTCCTCGATATTCCCCCAAATGTCTATAACGAAGGTTTCAACATTTTTTTCCGTCTCAAAACCAAGAATTGACATTTCTGGATGGCCTATTTTTAGTTGTATTGATTTATTGGTGGAACAACACAAAAGAAAAAACCTAAAGAAAGATGAATAGGGATAAGCTCATGAAGATGGTTGATGCCGTGCGCATTGGCGGAAAGGTATTCTACACACTACGAAGAAAGAAGAATGCTGTACACTGAACTACCACCACGATTGTATAAGGCTCAAGAGCACTCTAGAGAATAGGTGAAAAAGAGATCCAAGCTACTGAGGAAGTCTAACATTTTCAAACATGATTCAGTTTTCCAATTTTGAACGGAAAATTTTAAACCCACAGCCCTTCGTAAGTGTCGCGCCTATGATTTTGAACCCCAAAATCCGAGCCTCAGTAGCTGCAGCCTGCAGACACATGGGTTGTTAGAAGATCCCCTCAAAGCTCAAACGAATTTTCTTTTTCTTCTTATTGATGGATATTAAACCAAAAAATGTCTGATTTTTTGAGTATCAAACTAAATCATGTGAAAGTGATAGATCAAAAGTCTAACTCAGTTCCTGTCTGGTGGGGCAAGGGGCAACCAACTCATGATTAACTGACCAACTCAATCATTAGTTTAAAATTTATGTAATGAACCGCTCTTTGTATCTACGTGGTGCCGTGCCACCATTATCTTTGGGCGTATTTTACTAAAAGTGACTTCTTTTTTTTATGTATAAATAGAGCAGAGATGTTTGCATTTTGTTGTCATTCAAAATCATTTTTCACAAAACTCAAATACAAATCCATCCTAAAATGCAGAGTTTTGGAGTTGTCGTATTTCTTCTGGTTTTACTTAACTTGACAAACTGCCATGGTGCTTTGCAAACAGGATTTTACATCGGCAAGTGTGGATCACAGAATGTAGAATCCATCATCAGAAATGTTGTACGCCAAAGGTTTGCGAGGGACCCTACCATTGTTGCTGCACTCCTCCGAATGCAATTTCATGATTGTTTTGTTACGGTACATGTTTTAAAATTCCCGCAATGTTTTGCCATTCAATTCTAGGACAATATTTGAAGTTCCAAACTTGCATAATTAATAAACTTTTTGTGGTTGTGTAAGGGATGTGATGCGTCCTTGCTCCTGGATGGCCCTACAAGTGAAAAAACATCGCCTCCAAACTTTAGTGTGAGAGGTTTTGACCTTATCGATCAAGCTAAGGATGCTGTTGAGAGAGCTTGCCCTAGAGTCGTCTCCTGTGCTGATATCATAGCCATTGCTACTAGAGATGCCGTAGCTTTGGTACGTATTGACATTATTGTATTGCAAGTTTTATGTTAACCATGTGGTTAAATATTGATCCATTCCAGATTTGCATGTACCACAAAAAAACAAAATAGTCGACGCTTTTCTAATACTCCCTTCGTTTCTGAAAAAGTGTTACTATCATTTTTTCATTTTAACCTAAAAATAGGTCAATTTGAAAAAGTGATAGTAACTCTTTTCCTGAAACGGAGGTAGTATTATTTTTATACCGTGTAGGCTAGAGGGATAAATTACAGAGTACAAACAGGAAGGAGAGATAGTTTGGTTTCCCAAGCTAGGAATGTCAACCTCCCAGGTCCTTCAATTTCAGTGGCTTCATCGATATCTTTCTTTGCCAGAAAGGGTTTCACTACTAGAGATATGGTTCTTCTCATCGGTACTTTTTTTTTTGGTACCTTTCGTATTATATATATATATATTATTTATTTTTACTTTTTTAGTATTTTTTGTCGTCTAAATTTTTTGGGTTACGGTTGTCCTTTTGTTGTGTTTCAGGTGGGGGTCATACCGTAGGAGTAGCACATTGTTCGTTTACCGACTCTTTAATTTCAGAAACACTGGTAAACGTGATCCATCCATGAACGCCAATCTAGCTAATACATTGAGAGGAAGGTGTCCCCAGGGATCACCGGTCGACGATATAATTAATCTTGATCAAACCTCTGCTATTTCTTTTATCGTTGATAATGGTTATTACAGGCAGATAAGAGCCGGAAAAGGAATTTTGGAAATCGATCAAGCCATGGCATTCCACCCTTCAACTGGTGGACTTGTTTCTTCCTTAGCAAACAGTGGACAAACTTTCCAAACTCAATTTGGTGCAGCCATGATCAAAATGGGAGCTCTTCAAGTTCTTACAGGTAGGAGTGGACAAATTCGAAGAACTTGTCGTGCCCGAAATTAGTCATTGTAATTTAATTATTAATTAAGTTAATTCCTAAAACTTAATTGTATGTGATTTATATTACATATGTATGAGGATTTTTCTTATATAATACTATTTCTGTTTCAGGAAAAGAGTTACAATCACTTTTTCAAATTGATATATTTTTAGGTTAAAATGAAAAAGTGATAGTAACATTTTTCCAAAAGCAGAGGGAGTATTTGTTTGTTTTGTTCGCACATCTTATCTCCCTCTTTAAATGATTTTGTGTTAGGGGATTTATAAGTATTCGTATTAACAAATTAGCATAATGACTTTTCAATTTTGTAGGGATGTTATGCTCATTTTTTGTTGTATATCTATGTTGCGCTAAAACTTACAGAAGCGATTTGTACAACTACACAATAGTATTCTAATAATTACAAAGAATACAAACGAGAATAAGAATTTAACGAAGTTGAATTCTTGGAACGAAATAAGAGATTTTATATATTACCGTAAAGGGAGAAAACATATAAAATCCAAGAGGAGAAGACATATACTTTTAGTGTGAAATCTAGGTTCTCTAATGGGCTATTTATATACACAGGTATGACATTTTACTTATTTTACAAGAATAGGGTTTTATTAACTTAGTTATTAAGTTTCTACACTTTAGGATCAAGAAAACACAATATTAGAGGTTATCATAAAATCTTGACCGACTAAATTTGGGATAAACCCCGACTAAGTTTGACTTTGAAAAAACTAAAACTGTTCCACCGATCAATCCAACAATTCTCTACCTCGGATCACGCATGAGACGATCAATACAAAAAAATCATCTCCATCTTCCTACGCCGATTGCATCAATGGCTACCTATATATCCTCTGCAAGGAATCAAACCGACCGTAGTTCACTTAATGGCCTTGCTAGAAGGCTTCCACGAGGTTCCTAAGAACCTCTACCCAAAAGGGTATCTCACCAAACTGGAATAATATAGATCAGTTTCGAGTAATGACGAAACTTGACCCCGTATACTACTTTTGTCAACATATCATCCGGATTGTCTATGGTATTGATATTCACAAGAAGAATATCTTCTTCTTCCAGAATTTCTCTGCAAAGTGAAATTGAACATCTATATGTTTGGTTCTAGCATGATGCACTTGATTCTTATCCAAATAGATGGCACTCAAACTATCACAATGCACATGAAGTTGATCTTGTACCACCCCCAAGTCATCTAGCAAACCTTGTAACCATGTAGCCTCTTTAAATGCCTCTGTAACTACCATATACTCTGCTATAGTATTTGAGATAGCCACAATAAACTACAAAATTGATCTCCAACTTAATGGTGCTCCTGCCAAGGTAAACACATAGTTGAATGCCTCTTGTGCAAATCACCAGCATAGTCAGAATCCACATAAACAACACCCATCTGATTATTTCTATCTCTCTTCACAAACTCCAAGCCAACATCAATTATACCATAAAAGTAGCTCAAAATATATTCACGACTTGCCAATTTCCTTTACCAGAATTATGCATATAACTGATGCGTGTCGTAAGTGCAACAAATTAATCAATATATTTCCCACTAATTAACTAATAATATAGCGGTAGTAAGGATTGCTCCCACAAAGAGTTGTGTAATTGAGTTATTTAGATTAATTAAACTAGATTAAATACTAAAAAGAGGGTTTTGTAGATTAATTAACTAAAACACAATAAAAAGACAATAAAACTAAAGAGATGATTAGAGAGTCCTTCGTCGTTACCAAAAATTGACCTAATTAGTATACTTATTTATGTTTCTATAGAATTATCCATCACCAACTGTAGAATAACAACTAACGCAGTTCTATCCTCAAAACTCCTTGTATCACTGAATGCCACAGCGCTCGAACACCAGATTATATCCAACTGAGCCACCAAGTACTAGCGCACTCAAGGTGTAATATAATCGAATGCTTTAGGATTTGTGAATTTAGGTTGATCCTAGCATAAAAACTCTTAGCGCAAGGTCCTGCTTACTAGTGTTGTCTTCACACGCGATTTCTTCACAGAATCCCTATGCAATGTCTCACGTTCTCTACTTGTGTAGCGAGTTATTCAACAATTAAACGAATATCCTAACTCTCTACTAGCAATAGAATAATCAAAAATTAATTTAGTGTGCACTCCTAGACAAATCTAAGAATTACTCATAAACCTAATTAAAACTCTAAATAAACTTGTATTGCTAATGAAGTTTTACGTCTAGAACTTTGAATTCATCCTTAATCAACAAAAGAATTAGCTATTCATACTACAAAGAAGAACAAGATGAAGAATAATGGTGCTTTCCCCCTAAAGGGGAAAACCCTAGGTTTTTGATGTATAATTATAGTATGAGAGATAAGAGATTACTTAAAAGATGTCTTATTTGAGCTTTAGATGTTTACTTTTATAGCCTTGATGCTTGGCCCTCAATTATCCTCTTTTTATAGGGTTTAGACCGTATTTTCTTCGTTTTAGAAGACCAAACGCGTGCCAAATACCCTAGTTACGATTGGGTCCAACCCAACTGCAATTCTGACAAGAAAATCTTTTCAAAATCAGCCGATTTACAGTTGGGTTCGAGTCCAATAAACCCAACCGTAATTATTCCTGGACATGTTTTTGTATTTCACTATTTTGGTCATAACTTCCTCATACAATGTATGATTGACCTCATTCTTTTTGGGTTGACTTCATATTTTAATTCTATGCAAGATGATAATGGATAAATCTTCATATACTCCAACTCTATTTACGGTTAGGTTTGATATCCTAGACCCAACTTTAAATCTTTCTAGAATCCTTGTTTCAACAACTCAATGTCTTCTCTTCCTCTTCTTAGATCTTTTCAACACTGTTTCCATTGTTTTCAGATGATTCACTTAAAAAAACAAATAAAATAAAAAATAAGAGTAATACAAAGTAATTTTCAAGAATTAATTATAGCTAAAACAAGAACGGATTTGATATTATAAACATGTAAATTAGGCACTTATCAATAACGGCTGATCATACTTACTGCATATGAAATGTCAGTCTTCGTACATACCATTGCATACATCAATCCACCAAAAGTATTAGCATATGGGACTTGGTCCATATACTCACGTTCTTCTTCAGTAGTAGGAGATATATAAATTCAACTTAAAGTAAGGAACATGAGGGGTACTTACAGATTTGGTTCATTCGCATACACCAAATTTCTGTAACACTTTCTTCAAATATGCCTTCTGAGACAAATAAATTTTACCCTTCTCTTTATCACACTGAATCTCTATACCAAACATCTTCTTAGCTTCTCGTAGATCTTTCATCTCAAACTTTGTTGACAATTTGAACTTCAAATCCAATCTCTTTCTTGTTATTCGATGATATCAGTATATCACCCACGTACAAGAGAAAATATATGAAAGACCCATGACATAGATTCTTGAAGTATATACAATGTTCATAGTAACTCCTTGTGTATGTCAGGTCAATCATACATCGATCAAATCGTTTGTACCACTATATTTGAGACTGTTTCATCCCATACGATGATCTTTTCATCTCACATACACAGTTTTATTTTCCAGCAACCTTGAACGCACTCGACTGAGTCATATAAACCTTCTCTTCTAGATTACTATGCAAGAACGTCTTCTTGACGTCTAACTGAAATAGATCTAAATCAAATTGTGCTACCAAGGCCAATAAAATTCGGATTGAGGAGTGTTTCACAAGTGGAGAAAACACCTTGTTGTAGTCAATCCCTTCTCTTTGGGAATAACCTTTACCAACTAACCTTTCCTTATAAATAACTTAATTCTCTTCTTCTTGGCATATCTCATTTACACCCAATGGATTTCTTACCATTCGTAAGCTTCGCAAGAACCCATGTGTCATTTCTTATGAAAAGACTTTATCCCATCCTGCACTGCATATTACCATTCTTCACTATCTACAATTTATATATCTCCAAAATATGTATAAAAAGTACCCTCTTCAAAAACTGATAATGCATAAGCTACAAAATCATCCATCTAACCAGTTTTCCTGGTTTGTCTTCTCGGTTTGCTGGTTTCGTGGTCTCAGTAACCGTAGCTTTTGTATCTTCTACTACTTTGTGTTCCTCTTTATTAATTATGTCACTATCATTTGGAACTTTAGTAGTTGCCTTCCTTTTAGATGGAACGCCTTCTGAAGTAGACATAAAACATACAGACTTAGCTGGAAGTGGCGAGCTTCATAAATCTCCACCTGCTGCAAAGGCGTACTTGTACTGGTGTTAGTACCTAAAAATTGATTCTAGGAAAAACAATGTACTGTTGAAGTACTTTCTTTAGATTCAGAAATCAAAATCGTACAGGGCAAGCCTAAACCACGACATGCTTCGGTTACAAGGAAAAAAAATGGGCTGATCTTAGGGGAGCGAAACAAAGAAAGTTGAAGGAATTTGTGTGTTAAATTATGTGTAGAGTTGTAGAACTATTGAGAAAAATCATAAAGTTTATGAGAATTGTAAGCTTGTTATGTTTCTGAAATGCACTAAGTAGCCTATTTATAGTTGTTAGTACCTAAAAATTTCTTTCAGGCAAAACAATGTACCGTAGAAGTACTTTTTAGGTTCGAGGATCAAAACCGTATAAAAAAATCCAAACAAGTAGGAGGTCTGTATTTGTTCTGCTTCGGTTACAAAGAGAGGAGATGGGTTGATCTTAGGGGAGGAAAGCAAAGGAAATTGAAGGAATTGTGTGTTGTGGTGGATAAATAGCAGAGTTTGTGAGAATGATTTTCTATCTCTTCTTTGTTCTGTCTTGTTTTTGAAATGGGATAAACAGCCTATTTATAATGATTTGATACCACACACTTTCCTTGTAAATTTGTGGGAGTTGTAGGGAGATGGATATGTGGAGGTTGTGGGAATAGCCGTCCACTTTGTTTGGGAAGTTTCTGGAAACTTCTAGATCATTACTCCATTATCTCTTCAACCGCTCCAACTTACCACTTACTTTGTAACTTCCTTGTCATGGGGTATTGCTACACCCATGTTGCTGTAACTGCCAGACCAAACCCCATATTTTATCCCCCCATGTAATATCGTTATGATGTCTCTTAGGAGTTAGTGGAGTCATGGCTTCAAAGCCATGAGCGTTTTTTTTGTAAAATAGTGCTTCTAATAGATTTTATGCTAATTTTGTCGTACTAATTTCTTAAATAAGGGTGCAAGCGATGAAGAATGGTGCTAGCGTGAAAGAAATATTGCGGCAACAACAAGTAGGCGTGGTAGCAGCGAGTGTGGCACGACAGCAACGAGACACAACAGTAGCGCTAGCGCTGTTGGCAGCGCATGCGCTAACGCTGATGCTAGCACTGCTGCCAGCGTTCCTAGCACGGCCCCCACCTCAGTGCTTTAGCTAGAACTTCTTTGCGGCTTTGTTGTTTTGGTAGCTTCGTGGTTTGATGGACTTTATTGTTTTGGTTGACTTTGATTCTTTTTGTTTCCTTTAGTGTTTTGACACACTTGTGTTGGAGGCATGGCTAGGGATTACTAAAGCCTGTATTTGTTGTTGCCAGGACTATTGCCTACATGCCACCTTTATTGATATTGACTAATGCCATGACCATGAATATGGCCTATTTTAGATTTCACAGCCTTGTGAGATTTAATTATTAGCATTTAAGCTTAACTTTTGTGCAGTGCAAACATAACATCTTCAAGAGATTCATCCTTGGAAGTTTGCAATCTTGAAATTATGCTTGATGTGACTATGCAATTTAGCGTTTTCATTCAGCAATGACATTGCCTCTATTCTGAATGCTCACGATTTTGTATAACCAGGCGTTCCGTTTTTTACAAGTAGTTTCCATGGATGCACAAAAAATAACGAGGTTTTTGTTAAATAAAGCTCTGAAATTTCTCTGATGCATATATATGCCGAAGATCTATAGGGCTAATTTATCCAGGAGCTGAATATCCTTTCTCGATTTTATTGCAGAATATAAGATATGAATAGTATTCATAATTCTGATGCTCGTCGGAAATTAATGTATATTTATTTCATGCTTCTGTAGCTAGGCAAAAACAACATTTGAAAGGGGAATATTACAGTTTTCCCCCTTGTCAAAAACTCACCATCAACATTAAGTCCCCTGCTTAGCACGGAATGATAATATGTTTCGTGGTAAGCACTAGATGGTGGTATGCCAGACGAAGTAAAATATGACTTCTTATTGTTTAATGATTAGATATCATTAGAAGAGTAGTAGTTGGATGAGCAAGTTTTGCTCTTTTCTGCGATTGTACTCTTAGGTATATGGAGTATTCTCCTTCTACCGTAATAACAACCGGAAGGTATTTGGAACATTAGTTGATTGTAGAGAGTGTTGAGGCAATGTTGGCGTCAGAAAACTAAGATGAGTGATGAGGCATTGCTTCCGTCAGAAACGAAGGTGAGTGTTAATCGTGAACAATAAGATGAGTGTTGAGGCATTTTTGCCATCAGAACACTAAGATGAGTGTGGAGGCAGTGATTCTACCGTCAAACACAAAGATGAATGTTAACCGTGAATACTAAGATGAGTGTTGAGGCATTGCTGCCGTTAGATCACTAAGATGAGTGTGCAGGAAGTGATAATGCCGTCAGACACAAATATGAATGTTATCCATGAACACTAAGATGAGTGTTGAGGTATTGCTATCGTCAGAACACTAAGATGATTTTGGAGAAAGTGATTCTGCCTTCAGACACAAAGGGCTAGTTCGAGTCCAACATATTTCTAGTCGAACTCGTAGTTATAAATAGCTCGACTTGAATGTTCGGTAGAAAGTTCGACATGGTATAATACTAATGGTCCTAGCCAAACTTATGTGCTCGGTTAAGTTGAGAAATATCGACCTAGACGATCTTTTTGGTTAGGTCTATAATTGGCTTTTCTAACCGAACATTTTACTGTTTTGCTTATCTTTGAATGTTTGTCAACCGAATATTTGTTTCTTAACCGATCTTTTTGTTCGGTTAAGTCTGTAATTGGATTTTCTAACCGAACATTTCTTTGTTACCACTTGAAAGTTTTTTTTTTTGAAAAAAAAATTCTAACTGTTTTGAGGTGAAAACAAATGTACCGCAAAAGAGTACTTTCAGTAGGTTCGAGAGATCAAAATCGAACAGGACGAGCCTAAATCAAGAAATATCATTTCAAGTTTTGCTTTTGTCACAAAGGTGGAGATGATGGGTTGATCTTAGGGGAGGAAAGCCAAGAAGATTGAGAAATCAAGTGTGATGAAAATGGTAGTGTGTGGTTTTAAGAATGGACTATCTCTGAGATAGATATCTGATTCTGTCTTAGTTCCTTGTTTCAAATAAATGAGGCTATTTATTTATAGTTATGTAGGAAACACATTGATTTCTCGTAAGTGGTGGAATTTATGAAGAGGTGGAGAATTAACGATTGTGGAGATTGTAGAGGGGTCTTGTCCGAAAAATAAGGAGGACTTGTATGACCACTACTCCTCGTCCTCTCAACTGCTTTGTAACCGTCCCATTACTTGTTATCTTCTTGTTCGTGAATGTATTGACACAACGCATGATGTCGTAGACCGGCAGACGAATACCCCAATGAGAATCCCCCATGTGTTGTGTTTGATATCTCGTAAAAATAGTGGAGTCGTGGAACACCACTATTTTGATTAGGTCAAGTCAATAACTTGTTAAGTTAGTGAGGCAAATTGCTCAGTTCACTAATTTGATAATTAAACTGATCAGTGTTGATTCCAGAAAATTTAATGGCCAGGTAGCATCTTAGAAGTGACATGACATAAATTTGGGTGTGTTCGAAGCCAAGATTACGCGAAAGTTCTCAGGGACCATTCGTGGCGCATTAAGGAACCAAGAAAAAGGCTTGGAAAAGACTTAGTGCCAAAGCAACGACGCGTCCCTGGGGATGCGTCTGAAGTAGGTTGGCGCTGACACCAGGACAGCGCCGAGGATTGTAACACGTCCCTGGGCACGCACCTGAAATTAGTTTGGCGCTGGCACTAGGCCAGCGCCGAAGATTATGGCACGTCCCCTGAAGTAAGTTTGGTGCTGACCTAGGATTGTGGCGCTTCTCTGATGACGCGTCTGAAATTGGGTTGGCGTTGGCTTAGTGCCAGCGCTAAGAGTGGTGATACGTCCCTGAGGACGCTTGTGCATCTTAAGCGAGGCTTCCCTGAAGGACATTGTTTTAAAGTATTGGCACGTCCAACAGGGACGGCGTATAAATAGTGACACGTCCTTAATTATGATGCTAGAATGACATGTATTCTTACGGACAGGTCATCAGATTGTGATGTGTTCTTTGTGAATCGGGGATCAAGCTAGAATGCATCTTAGAAGATCAGGCATTAGCTATTCCCAGAATAGATAGACGTTATTGGAACATCGATGCGCATTCGAGACAAGTTCAAGGAATTCAATTATGTGAATTATGCGACTTGAGACTTGTTCGATATGATATGAATATAATAAATATTTAAGAGACTGCGGGATCAATATAGAACGTATGTAGTTATTTATGGAGACTGTATCCTTAATTCTTTTGCAGAATATAAGTAGGAACACAATATTTCATATTTTGATGCAAAACCATAGGTATGCACGTATTGATAGTAAGTTTTTAACAAGGGAGAAAACTGTAATATTCCCCTTTATAATGCTACTTTTTTCCTAACTGCAGAAGCATGAAATAAATATACAATAATTTATGACGAGCATCAGAATTACGAACATTATTGCTATCTTGCATTTCCACAAGAGAATTGAGAATGCATATTCAGCTCTTGGATAAAATAGCCCTGTAGCTCTTTAGCATATATATGCACCAGAGAAATTTCAAAGCTTTATGCAACAAAAACCTCGTTATTTCATGTGCATCCATGCAAAGTACTTGTATAAAACAGAATATATTGATTATACGAAATCGCAAATATTCAGGATAAATGAAACACCATATATGAATAAAAGCGCTAACTAAATGTATACCATCTAATTGCAGAGTGGCATCGAGCATATTTTCAAGGTTGCAAACTTCTACGACTGAAGGTGTTCTGTATGCATTGCACAAAAGTTAGGCATAAATGCCAACAATTAAATCTCACAAGACTGAGAAATCCTAAATAATCCATAGTCATGGCCATGGCATTAGTTAATGTCAATAAAATAACATATAGGCTATATCAATGAAAACAACAAATATAGGCTTTAGTAAGCCCTATCCATGTCTCTAACACAAGTTTTTCAAAATAATAAAAGAGACAAAGTCAACCAAAAACAATAAAATCAGCTAAAGTCACGGAGCAACAAAGCCATGGAGAAGTACCAAAACCAAAGCAATGAAGGGGAGTGAGACGCAGCTGGCACAAGCGCTGCCACGCCACTGTCGCGCCTTCCCCAGCTTCGTTCCTTGCTGCCCCCATCTCCATGCGTTGCTGCTGCCACGTTCCGTGTCCGTGCTACTGCAGCGCCAAGTTTTGCGCTACCACCCATGCTCCATTGTTGCTGCCATGTATTATTTGCTCAAGCTAGCATCCTTTTTCTCTCTCGCTCAAGCTAGCACAATCATTTAACCCATTACTAAGACAAAGTTGACATAAAGTCCGCTGGAGACATTATTTTAGAACAAGAATCGTGTCCGAAAAGCTACAGGGCTAATTTATCCAGGAGCTGAATATCCTTTCTAAATTTTAATCACGGTATCAGACCTATCTTGAAGAGAATTTACCAGATACAACGCCTGCTTATCGTATTCAACAATCTCGTCGTTGTTACTCAAGTCAGTAAGAAGTTTATTAAATGAATCTTGGTTCTCTATCATAGTTGCAAGCTTCTTCATGTTATAGTGATACAAATTTCTTTTAAGATGTATCCTATTTGCCAAGTTTTTAACTAAGTATTATTTTCTAGCTTTTCCCAAAGCTCCTTAGATGAAGTCTCGTGCTAATAATTTTGTCGTTGCTAAACACCCACAAATAGAACGAAAACATAATTTTTTTCAACTTGTTCCATTGTTTGTCAGTCATCCCATATGGCCGACCTTCTAGAGCTCCATATAGGTCTATATGAACAAGCACATCCATTAAATATTTTCTCCATAAACCAAAATTATTGGTTCTGGTGAAATTTTCAACCTTTATTTGTGATCTATGAGAATGAAGTATTTCTTCTTTTATTTTTTTATCATTATTTTTTGACACCGATGGTTCCATTGTTCATAGAAAATAAAAGAAAGATACAAGGGATCAGAATTACCTCAAATAATTTCATAAAAAATACCTCCAATGCAATATTACGAATACCCAAAATTTTAAAAACGTAACCTGAGCTATGATGCCAATTGTTACGCTAAAACATGCGAAAGTGATTTGCACAACTACACAATAATATTCTAATAATTGCAAAAACTACAAACGAGAGCAATAATTTTACGAGGTTGAATCATTGGGAAGAAATAAGAGATTTTATATATAATTACTGTAAAGGGAGAAAACATATAAAACCCAAAAGGAGAAGAAGAATTTTTTTAATGTGAAATCTAGGTTTTCTAATGGGCTATTTATATACACATAGGTATGTCACTTTACTTATACTACAAGAATATAGTTTCCTTAACTTAGCTATTAAGTTTTTAAACTGTAGGATCAAGTAAACACATTAGAGTTTATCAGAAACTCTTGACCCACTAAATTTGGGATAAACCAAAAACTAGTGATCGACTAAGTTTGATTTTGATAAAACTTAAACTCTTCCACCGACCTATCTAACAATCTATTGTGGTACGTCTTATCTTTTATTCGATTTGGTTCTTGGAGTTAACTTATTTCGTGATCGGGTAACCAGCCTAGAGATGTAAGGTTGGCCATGAAAAATTTGTCTGCATATCATGTTGAAAGTAGTGGAAATATATAAATAGTGTACAACTCTGATTCAGAAAATAGTACACAAAAATCATCCTGGCATAAAAGAGCCTCCCTCTCTCAGTTTTCCACAAGAGTATTTATAGCATAAATAAATCATCTGATAGGAGACACATGTACTTTTTCGACCCAGTTTTCAAGCTCTTGCGTCTGATCCGTATAATTTGTCTTGGATGTCACCCTTTTTCTTTGAGCACTCGTTTTTCAGATGCCAGGCATCCCTGGATGGATTCCACCTATTTTTGGTGATATCACATGCGAGGGACCGGACCCCTTTTTTTTCATTCCCTTTCTTCTTTCTTTCCACTTTTTTTCTACTTCGTGTGCACGACCAAGTCCAGGCCACATGCACCTCTCATTTTCTTCCTTCTTCTCTTTTTTCCACTGCATGCGCGCATCCAAGGCTGCCCCCTTGTCCGTGCACACTCTTCTCCCTTATCCTTACTCCCTATCCTTTCCTCCTTATTCACTATGTGCGTGCGGCTATCCTCTTGGCCGTACGCATTCCCCTTTCCCACTTCTCACTTCCCCTTTTCCTCATTTTCTTCTCTTGTGCGCGCAACCTACCTTTTGATCGCACACAACTCTTCCTCCAACTTCTTCTATTCCTTTTCTTTCTGACCTACACACCCTTACCCTTCATCATGCCCACTTGATTTTATTTCTTTACTTTGAATTTCCCTAGACTTCCTCTTTCGTTCCTTGATCTTGGTCTTTCCTCTGGGGTGAATTTTCTATTTTACCCTTCTTATAGTTTTGGGGTACTAGTTACATGTCATCGGGAAGCCGTCACTTTTTAAGAAATTACCACCTTCTTAGCAGAATATGTAAGAAAACTTCTCTATTAGTCGGAGAGATCATGTCAATCGATGTTGGTTTCATTGTTCTAATTACTAATGTGATAAACCAAGATCAGAAGCATCGCTAAGTGGAAGCGAAGACACTAGTGAGAGTACGGAAGTTGGAAGTCATATACCATTGTTGTTAGCACACTCAATCAACTGACTTTTAGACATCGACGTGTTTTATACAATTTGTTTATACTATGGAAAAAAGAGAAAAATGCCCCAAAATGGACGTCCACATTGGAAATCTTCCCCGAGTTTTCAAAAGTAAGAAAAATGCCACAATCGTTAGAAACTCGGTTAAGTCTAAGCGTGTGGCTAATTACATACAAAAAAAGACCTAAATGCCCCAGCTGCTTCAGATCCTTCCACGTTGGTTAAAGATCCGACGATCTAAATAAAGAATCATGTCTGCCCCGATATTAGACACATGTCTATTTACACACGTGGGTTTATTGGCACCTGAGAAGAAACTAGAAAACAGATCGAACTTGTTCTCGATATTCATAAGAGAATAGAAAAAAAAAACTAGAGAAAAACCGAGAGAGAAAAGAAAGAGAAATGGAGTGGGAGATTGGATGATGGAGAATACGAAAATGGTGTTCACCAATACGATATTTTGACAGAACAAAGTAGAATAAGCTCAAAGAAACAGTAAAGTTGCGGTTGGATTTGAATCGAAAGAAACAGTAGTTGCAGTTGGATTTGAATCGAAAGAAGAAGAAAGTTTTAGTTAAAGACGAAGAAAGTTGAAGACGAAGATGTTTTTGTAGCAGAGAAATTAAGTAAATCGAACCCACCCACTTATTTCGGTTAAATCACATGATTGATTGTGCTTATTTGAAAATGAGAGAAAATTTGGACTTGAATTTGAAATTTAAGATTTATTCAAAATTTGGTTTTTTTTGTTCTTTGTCTAATTTAGGGTTTATAATTGACCTCGATGTATTATTTAACATGTTTCTATTGTCAGAAATAAGGTTTTATTAAATTAGGTTTTACAGAAATTGAAATTAGAAATTTTCTGAAATTGAATTTAAAATTTAAATTATATCAAATTAGTACAATCGATTCTGAATTAACATGAATTGTTTCTGAAATTGTATATTAACATGAAATTGGGGTTTTATGAATTAGGGTATCAAATTAGGTTTACTAATTATGAATCAGCATGAATTATTTCTGAAATTGTATATTAGCATGAAATTAGGAATTTTCTGAAATTAGGTTTGGTAATTTCATGTTAGAATAAGACTCTTGTTATTTGCAATCCACTATTCTTATTAACCAATCCATATACTTTAATTAATCCAATTTTTTTAACATTTTTATTAATACAATCCTATTGGATTGGATTTAGTTTTTATAACTTTTAAAAACACATCTAATCTAACTTCTTTATCTTTTCCAACACAGCAACACTATATTCAATCCATTCGAACATGACCAATAGGTGCTTTGAACTCTTATGATAAAGTGGATAAAACATTAGTGTGTACATTTGTTAAAATGAAAAATAGATTAGATTGGATTTATAAATTTTACTTTAATTTGGGTTCTAAAAAATAATAGAATTCTATTTAATTTCTTATTGGATTGTATTAATAATAAAGATGGATTGGAAATAGCAGGAGTCTAGGATAAATTGAAAATGAAATTGAGGAGTTACTTCATTTATTGTGTTTTAAAAAATTTCATAAGATTTTTATTTGAACAATGCAATTTTCAGAAGAAAAATGGTTGGTAGTAGGGATTTTGTTGTGACTGTCTTAAATAATGATGAATATAGAAATATGTATTTATGTGATTTTAAAGCTGGTACTAGTGGTTGTAGTTTCATACAGAGGATAAAGAGTAAGATGGTGTCAGTTGGTATGGGAAAATCATCATATTTTATGTTATTAGATATGGATGGTGATTTGTGTGAATGTGAGAAAGACTGGATTAGAACAGAACTTCTTGCAAAGGTGGCCAGTTGGATATAATCCTAAGAAGAAAAGAGTTATAACAAAGTGCAGTGTTTGATGGGGATTCTTTTATTCATAGGAATGCAACATTTAAAAAGATGAGGAAGAAAGCTGCAACAACAACAACATCTTCTTGTAAATCTACAACTGCATCTTCAAAAAAGAAAACAACTACTTATGCACCAACCACTTCTTCTTCAGCAGCTGCAGGTGCTAAAAGGAAAGCAAGTAATACTATCCCATCCACTTCTACTGCTGGATTTAACCAAACTTTTAAGGGTTGTACAGTTAATATAACAAGCCAAACAGTGAACATTTCTGAACCATCATCAAAAAGGCAAAGAAAGCCTAATTCAAAGTATTTGTGAGGTTTTTATGAATGTAACTTTCAAAGATGCTTTCCCTTTCTAGTTGTAGTTGTCTCTTTAATGACCATTTTTTTCCTTTTTAAATCTTTTATTTTCTACTTTTTGTAAAGATGTTATCTTTCCTGCTAGTGGGAATAGTCATGCTTTAGTTTAAGCCGTTGATTACATTTTTATTTTTGTCTGTTTACATATTTCTAACTTTTTTGTGCCCATTTTGCTTGTTTTGGGCATAAAAATGTGTATCACAAATCCAACTTTCAAAAGTTGGGCATAAAAACGTGATCAGAAGCCCATTCTCTAACGGACAAAATCCTCACCGTCGATTTTATACAGTAACCACGTGGCAATGTCCTAACGCAAGACGCATAAGGAATTTCGTAGAAAGTGTTTTTTTTATATTGAAAAAAAGTCACGTGAAAAACAATGAGGAAGTGAGACCGTTGGATCTTTTATCAACGTGGCATCATCTTAATATCTTGGTTGTATTTGGGCCTTTTTTTCGCACATCAGATTCCACACATACAATTAACCGAGTTTCCAACAAATTGAGGTATTTTTTTTACTTTTGAAAACTCGGAGCAGATTTCCAATGTTTATTTTATTTTAGGGCACTCTCTTTTTCCAATATTTATTTTATTCTGGGACATTTTCTCTTTTTCCCGTATGCTATCAGATGACATTCTTCGAAACATCACACGATGAACTACGGTGGATTTTGACGCTTCAGCTAATTTACCAAATTCTAAGGTTTAGACCTTCGACTTTAGATTTTTAATGGTTAAAGACACAACTGCATCACATCCTACATTCTTCTGTCATCTGATATAACTTATTATACGAAGAAAATTTTAGGTTTGACACCTCATAATGTCGGGAATATTTTTCAAACATGCATTTCTAGAGCCAGTGAGGAACCCTTGATATACTTCATCTTCCTTCTCTTTTTGTGTTAAAATTTCTCTGCTTCCTCTTTCTACAATTTTCAATAAATAAATTTTGATCAAAACCCGAGAGATAAGGAGGAAAAAAAACGAAAGGAATTTTCAAATGAATTTGAAGACGATCTTTAACTGATTATCATGATCAACCACTGAGCAATTAAGGTCTGTTATCCTTGATTCTGAATATCACCCCTAACTTTAGTACTCCATTCGTTTCAGCAAAAATAAAATGACACTTTTGCTAAAACAGATGAAGTATTACATTTAGAATTTAATGCTTTGGGTATAATCCATGAATTCTATAATAGTCATAAATAGTTCGTTTATTAGTTTGGTTAAAAGATTCATCAGGCTTGATTTAAGTTGTACAATCCAAGTTGCATGGAGTACCACGACCATGATTTATATGTGTCGTTAAATATTGCTTGATCGATGTGCATCTTGTACACATCTTATTAATGATTGCACTTATAAAAAATAAAAAAATATTATTTTCGTTTCTGGAAAAAAGTTACTATCATTTTTTTAAACTGATCTATTTTTAGGTTAATATGAAAAAATGACAGTAACCCTTTTTCAAAAACGGAGGAAATATATTTTTGTGTCTAGGAATCTGGAACTTATCAATTAACTATGAGTATTCCTCTTCAAATCTACAACCAACACGCAAAACCAATATTCAGTGTTATTTTTATTTTTTTGATCAACAACAACTAATATCAGTACTCCAAAGGCCATCTCAGCTCTCATACTGTTTGCAACAAACTGTTATAGAAGACTAGATGACCGTTTGGGCCGTCTAAAAATCCATTCGATTTTTATCCGATTAAATATTAACCAAAATCCTTTTAATCGTGGTGTAATCATCTACTAACAGTCTAACAATTATAAACTTTTCTAAATAATTTTGTTATATGCCATGATTTTGTAATTTCATTTTACACCATGATTTTTCTTTTGATTTTATGGAGTTGGTTTATGGGCCGGTACTGTTTTACATGATCCAAAACTTCATCTTTTCTAAGACTCTAACCGATAATCGAAAGACCTTAGATTTTCATAAAAACAAAGATTAGGTCTGAATCCGAATCATCTGACTGAAGTAATGATTTTTTTAAAGAAATTTGAACTGTAGATATGTTTGTTTAGTTGTATATGAAGGATGTTTGTGATCAATTTAATCAATTATTTCCAAAAAAAAATCAAATTCTAGAAATCGTAAAATCCTTATATTGTGACGGGAAGGAATACAGTTGTCGTTCCATATAAAAACTCCCTCAGGTCATCTAATAATTATTAGATAACCATGCACGGTGGGGGGCCGACCGAAGAAGTAGAAAAAACACGACAAAAACCAACACGGCAAGAATAATACAAAAGAATAGAAAAAGCACAAAATACAGAAGAACAGTCGGTCGCAGGGATAAATATGTAACATGATTAAGCAAATCATAAAAGACAGAATGTCATACAAGTCAGAATGCATATTGCAGTTCTTGACCTCTTGGCATGTAAGCTGAAAATTTATATTTTGAATCGACCATATGTGTATAACAAAACTTAAGCTTTTATAACTTAACATGACCAGTCACCAATCTCTTCACTTTCCTAACAAGAAGAGTTTGTTTCCTTAAGGACTTGATAGAATGCTTCACTAAATTGTTCAAACCCCAAAAGGAAAATCTTTCTGTGGAGCTGGTAGCTACAACTACCGAATGTCAATCAAAGCAATTACAGGCTCTTGAAAACAGAATAGGATATACATAAGGCAGGAACATGAGCAAGCTAACTAAACAGACAAATGAAAACAAAAAGATCATCCTGTTTTTGTATAACTTTAGATGCTTAAAACTTAAAAGGGCGCAAATGAAAAATGGTACCCACGTTCTGTTGGCCGTGATATGAGAGGGATGTGAGTTGCCTTCTTCTTGCCATTTACTGAGGGACCTCGATCTGAAATTTCAAAACTATCATCACTCCCTAAAACAAAAGGCAAACACACATATAAGGTTTCATGAGGACCCATATTTCCTTTACCATTTTTAGAGGAGCAGTTTAGCAGTGCTTCCAGAAAGATAACAACTTGGAGTTTGTAAGTTTTGAACTCATTTGTAAAGTGCTCCAGCAAACCCTGCTCTGCATCTACACAGTGTTTACAATCATAATTTGGTGCAACTTTCATAATCGGTAGTTTTAAAAAAAATTAAACTACCGATTATGCATGATCAGCATGTTGGAATTTTGAAATATTTTGCGATTTCCAATTTGGGGCAACTTTCATAATCGGTAGTTTAAAAAAAAAATTAAACTACCGATTATGCATGTTAAGAATGTTGGATTTTTGAAATTTTTTGCGATTTCCAATTTAGGGCAACTTTCATAATCGGTAGTTTACAAAAAAAATTAGACTACCGATTATGCGTGTTCAGAATGTTGGAAATTTGAAATTTTTTACGATTTCCAATTTGGGGCAACTTTCATAATCGGTAGTTTAAAAAAAAAATTAAACTACCGATTATGAGTGTTCTGAATGTTGCAATTTGGGGCAACTTTTATAACCGGTAGTTTAAAAAAAAATATTAGACTACCGATTACGGTGGAATCGGTAGATATATTACTCCATTATCTACCGATTATGATAGTCCATGGAATTAAATGCATGCAAAAAATGATTTTTTTTTTGTTAACGATCACAAAAAATTGCATTAATATTTGTGTATACATTTATGTTCAAAATATATATTCAAAATCAACTATTCACCATCTGAGTTCAAATCAATTGCGTCCTTTACTGAGCTTGTTAAAGGATCCCAACGCTTCATGTTGGACTCGTATTGCTTCAACCATTCCTTACAATGGTTAGTTGGGAAGTAATCCAACCACCTACTCAATGGAGGTAATGGAAAATCATCCGTTAAACTCAAACTGATAAAATGATTGCCATCAACCCATGCCATAATGATTCGTCTATCCTTGACCGACTCATCACACACCGTCCTTGTGGGTGTAAATGTGACATTCACTCCTGATGAAGGAGGTAGAAAAAATGTACAACGCAGTTCAATACATCCGCTAAAAGATACCCACATATCGGCATTACCATCCAATACCTGGATCCGATTGTCTCCAATCCGTTTCGGCATTTTACACGAGTATATAACTCTTTGAACTCTTGTTCTCTGCCATGTCTATCTCCTTCTCTCATCATTTGAATATAAAATTCTTTATCCTCCAATAATTGTGCGGCCATCTTATTTCTTAAATATTTCCATTGGGTGATATTCTCGGTAACCGCCTCACTAAAATCTCCTATTTGTTTCGAAGCAACGTGGAAACCACAATTGTCCTCCCCATCGACATCGTCGGTGGACAAACCAAATGGTGTAATGAGTAGAGGGAGTTGTTCCAAATACTCATCGTGTATAGGTTGGGTTTGACTTAGTTGGGAAGGAATCGTAGAGACCTTAGCTTTGACTTGTCGTGAGCATGGTCCACCTTGATCCTTCCTTGGACGACCCCTTTTCGCTGGAGCCGGCAAATCTTCATACTCAGCTTCAGTATGTTCATGCCTAGAAAGGTCACGATGACTAGATAATCAACCGCCGGGGTGCTCGGAGTGAAAGTTAATTTCTTCCAGAAGGGATGAATATCATTAATGTCAATAACTTCAATATAACTTCCAAGCATGTGACGACATGGGAGTCCAATACCTATCATTGTCTTGCAGTTGCAAACCATAGTCTCATCATCGTGATCTCTGTACAACTTCAATTGTTTTATCATGAAATTTATTGCCTACCAAGAAACTTTGAAAACTATACCCCTTAGAAAAAATTTATGTTTTAAATGTGCTAAAGGGAATCCATGCCGACTTTTTTCCATTGAACCATAAATCTTAGTGAGGTCACGATTGGTGAACTCATGTATTGCTTCTTGGACTGACACGACCCCATTTTGACTACCGACTAGTATTTTCTTTAATCGGCCATGAGACCCCTCTGCAATGCTTGTTGCCTCGTTCTTAAAGTTCTGATATTCATATGTCCATGCAAACACAAACTTATCCTTATGCGGTCCCAACCATTGTGATTTACAATATTTAACTGGTTTGGAATAGTTCTTGCCCCATTCATCCTCAAAGTTCTTCAAGTTGTATTCATAAACTTCCTCTGTCATCGACCAAACTATCTTATCCCATGCTTTTAGAAATAAATACCATTTTATTCCATCCTCGACCCACTTTTCATCGGCCAACCTTTTCTCTTCTTCTCGTTCTTCCACGGTTCGTTTACTAATACATTCATCCTCTTCCTTCGACCTCTTGGTATCTTTGTTTCGTTTTTTAGATTGGATATGATGTCTGCAATTGGATTTGATGTTGCATTGAATGTGCCACGTACAAAGTAAATTCTGGGCTTCCGGAAACACTACCTTTATTGCATTCATCAAGGCTTGATCGTTATCCGTTACAATAACCCTTGGAAAATGCTCGCCATTATAAATCGACCTTAATGTTTGCAACATCCAAATGAAACTCACAACGTTCTCAGCATCCATTAAACCCCAAGCCACCGTAAATGTGCATTTGTCCGAAGTGTGGCAAGCGATGTTCAACAACGACATGTTTTACCTGTTTGTCTTGTAAGTAGCATTTATCAACAAAATTTGATGAAAGCATTGATCCAATTGGATCATCTTCGGATGTGCCAAGAAAATACGAATCACCTTACCATCCTTTTCTTCTTTTCTCAGCGTGTAATTGTGTTTCTCGGCTAACCACTCTGATTGTTGCATAACCATTCGAACATCCCATTCCGTCTTTTTGATCGTTACTAGCGCCGAATAAATTATAGACAACGAAGACAAGTTGTTGGGGTCGTCCTCCTTTATCTTAGATAGGATTGCACTCGCTTTCATCGGTCCTCATAGACTTCACCGTCTCCATTTCCTTTGGTTTTAACTTGGCAACCATTACGTGCCCAACAAGACTTTCTGGATCTTCGTGATTGTGACGACCATTAGCAACTCTAAACATTTTCCATACTTTTCCTTTCTTACCTTCGGGCTTATGGAAGATAATCTTAAATGGGCATCCAATCTTCTTTGAATTACCTCGGTATATCCTCTTCGTTTTCTTTACGTATTTATGATTCTTTCCTACATGACTCTTTCGCTCGCCACCTCTCTCACAAATCATTTCAAATCGATCAACTTTCACGCAATTGTTCTGAACTACAACGCAAATCTTCTCTTTTGTCTTGTTGATAAGACATTCATTTGCCTCCGCCTTACTTCCAAATGTCTTAATGCGCATATAACAAAACAAATATCATAAGCCTAACCATGTAACATACATTTTAAACTACAAGTTAATAGTGGGTAGGTAGCGTACCAAATTATTTGCATAGTGTAGGGAAGTATCAGTACCCTCATATGAAACGGGATTAACACATTCAATAATCTTCGTAAAAAGCAATGAGTTAGACAATGATAATCGGTAGTTAATTATGTTCACTTACTACCGATTGCCTACAATCGGTAGTTAATAATATCCCCGTGCTACCGATTATCAACAATCGGTAGATAATATGTATTCCTAAACTACCGATTATAAAAAGAAATCAAGTCAAGTCTTGTACACATATAATCGGAGGTTTACT
Source organism: Papaver californicum (assembly GCA_023531435.1). Taxonomy (NCBI): domain Eukaryota; kingdom Viridiplantae; phylum Streptophyta; class Magnoliopsida; order Ranunculales; family Papaveraceae; genus Papaver; species Papaver californicum. The sequence continues at coordinate 854,406 of JAJJMC010010567.1, read as the reverse complement.
GTGTTACACCACTACCGATTATAATACAATCGGTAGGTAACTATATGCCATTAACTACCGATTATAAAGTTTGCAAAATTAAAAATTTGTAGGTTTGGAGAAATTCATTTTTGGGGCGACTAACATAATCGGTAGATAATAAGTTCTCCTAAACTACCGATTATGCAAACAGAAATTCAAAAAAAATCAATTTGGGGCGACTAACATAATCGGTAATCAACAAGTATTTCTAAGCTACCGATTATGCAAAAAGAAATTCAAAAAAAAAATCAATTTGGGGATTTTGCATAATCGGTAGTAAGTAATCTTCATGAGACTACCGATTATTCAATTATTTTGGAACAGAAGTATAATCGGTAGTTTATGGTACTTCATAAACTACCTATTATAGGACATCCATGGCATTAAATGCATGGAAAAATAAATTTTCTTTGTTGCCGATCATATACAAACGCATACAAATTGGGTTTTGAGCTTCTTAACACAATACCTGATTGTTTGATGCATTATTATCTTCATTTTGATGTGATTCATCATCTAGGTTTTCTTCCACACCAAAATTTGGATCATCCAACAAATAACCCAAATCGTCATATCTAAACGTATTTGAACCTTCAATATTATGTTCTTCATGTTCAATCTCACCTTCTTCCTCATACTCATCCATGTTTCTGATTGAATTTAGGTAAAATCTGATTTCCCCAAACTTCTTCTTCTTCTTCCTCTCTAACACACTCTCTATTTCTATTCTAAAACTAAAACTCAAATTCATTATCTAACACTAACTATAACCAACTTAATTAACTAATTAATCAAATATAACACTAATTAAGTAATGACAGATTAGCCATTAAAGAAAATATATGGATAAGGCATGTATGAATATTACTTCATAATGACCTTATTTTGTTTTATCAGTCGCCCCAAAATGGTTTTTGGTTGCCCTCAAAATGACCAGGTTCTTTTAAGGTTAAAGTCTTTAAGCCATAAAAGTATAGACAATATACAAGAAACTGCATATCTGAAATGGATGTTGAACCCTAGGATGATGCAAAGAAGACAAACTTACTATAAAACCGTAAATGAAACAATTATCATGAGGACCCATTACTATAAAATTGTGTTTAAACAAAACCCACTAATCAAAATCTCTTTAGAATCCTTAAATTACAATCAATTTCAAGGCATTTCTTTAAGGTATTTTACCAAACAGTGATTAAGCATTGTAGAAAAATGTAAGTGTTTCATAATCGTGAAAGATAAACTGTAACCTAGAATGAATATCAATAATCATGAGTTCTTGAATCATGATTGTTATATTAATAACCTCTGCAAACAACTATACATGATCGTCTCTATAGTTAATAGAAAGATTTAGTTAGGATACAGATGAAGTATATACAGAAAGAAAAACAAATCTTTGATAAAAAAAATAGTTTTAAAATGAAGGAATCATACCACGAAACGTTTGTCGCCTGCTTGTATACTAAAATTTGGAAGGGAGAAGAAGTCTGTAAATTTCCAACAAAATCGATTGCACACAATAGCTATATCAGTCTGTTGATGTTGATACCCGGGCCGGGTTCAAAACTGTATCCAGTACCCATCGTCTTCTAAACCGTGAAAAATACGAATATCATGTCTCTATTTCTGCAGGAAGAAACAAGTTCTTCGCCCGTAAATTGTTACCAAAATCGACTCAACCAAAAGATTAAAACACTGAAATGGATACCCATTTTGATCTTTTAGAATGGAATGAAAGTAGAATTTGATGTTGCTTAGTGGTTTAGAAAGAAATTTCAAAATCAGAAGTTGGATTTTTGGATTTTCTATGAAAATATGAACTGAAATTGATCGATTCTGATCGATGTTATGGTTATTTTGAAGAATTCTTGAAAGGTGATTTGTTCATTCGACTATGTTTGATCGAAATCCATGATCAATTTTATCAATTGTATCAATTTGTTCCTGATTTTCCAGAAATTAAAATTTTATTTTGATTTTTTTGTACATAAAATGTGACAGACAGAATTGCATGAAATCGTCCCACATAGGGACTCCCTTCGATCATCGAATTAAGATTAAGAAGATATATAGTAATTTCAAATAACATTAAAACAAGTTGTCAAAGAAGATAACGAAGGGAACTACGCCAAGGCTTTTCCACTGTATATGAATGCTTTAGAGTATTTTAAGACCCATTTGAAGTATGAGAAAAGTCATGAGATTAAAGAAGAAATATCTCAGAAGTTTACTGAATATATAAAGAGAGCTGAAGAGATCCTCAACCACAAGTTCAGAACTGGAACTCATCCAATTCAAGACCCTCAGGTAAGTACTTCCGAAACCTTTAATCTTTTACATTTGAATTTAAGTTTCCGCTTCTTATTATATTATATGTTTCTTTTTTAAGTATTTAATTACTAATAAATCAATCTCTATGATTTCTTCTTTTTTTTTTTGCAATCCTTAATGGCTCAAATGTCCAAGTCTTTCAAAGAGCAGGCTATCGATTATGTTAAACGAGCTGTTAAAGAAGATAATGAAATGAATTACGCCAAAGCTTTTCCACTGTATATGAATTCTTTAGAATATTTTAAGACCTAATTGAACTATGAGACGAATTTGAAGATTAGAGAAGCAGTACAACAGAAATTTAGTGAATATTTGAGGAGAGCTGAGGAGTTGCGTGTTATTCTTGAATACGGTAATCATCAAGTCCAGAATGCAAGTCCTTCAACTGAAGAGCTCCCACAGGTAATTATATTACCTCCCCCAACCTACACTAAAGAAATTTATAATATGGGTTTTAACCACTGCCTCAAATTATTTTTTACTATTCAAGTATCGAGAATATTTACTGTGAAAGTTTCAGTTCATCCCAAATGAACTTAGAAAGCATCTTATATTAATATTAATATGTGAATTTAATAAAATTATAGTCTTAATTTCTTAACACCTAATAATATCATTTTTTTTCTTTTGAAGTATAAATAATACTTCCTCTATCCCAAGAAAATAATAATTATTATTTTTATATTTTAGGTTAAAATAAAAAGTGATGAAAATAATTATTATCATTTTTATATTTTAGGTTAAAATAAAAAAGTGATAGGAATTTTTTTCCTCTGACGGAGGTAGTATCACTTGTGTTTTCTTCAAAAAGAATCATACAATGGGTAATACTAGTATAAGTTATATAATTATTTTTTAAGGAATGTAATTAGCACCTTAAAAGAAAATAAGTTATATAACTATTATTTTTTTTCATCTTTTTCATCTTTTACTCCTTAAAAATAAAATAATATCGAAATGTACCTGTTGAAAATGAATAAAATTAGTATTAGTACTAGTATTAGTATTATAATGCGAAAGTGGCCTATTTATTAAGTAATTTTAGAATAGTAAAACAACTCTTAATTTTGTGAAACTGAGGGTTGTATGAAACAAATTCTATGATATGTCCTTATAATGTTGGTATTGACTAATTAATGCCTTAACGATATTATATGATAATGGAACTTTCAGGTTAGCACGGATGATTCCAACACGATTTTAAGTGGTTGAAGAAAGAAAAAATATCGTCCATATAAGCACACTGGTGGCTAAAGGTCTGTAGTTTCAGAGCACTAGTACAGCAAAGGAAAAAAACACACTGAATATTTCTTAATTCTCTGTGGCCTGTAGAGCGAGAAGCAGCAAAAATTTATACTAGGTGTTTAGACAAAAAATCTCTTCAACTAAACAACCAATCACATTCTTGTATGTAAATTAAAGATTGAAATCGAGTAATAAAGAAACATCCTAATAATAATTTTGTAAAATCATTTCCATAAAATCTGATACATATGATTACCCGATTTATCACTTTCGGTTTATGATCTTTACACTTTTTAATTAAACAAAATATAATACAAAATCCTAATTTCAATCAGTTACCCATAAATTCATACCTAGAAATCTCCTCTTGATCTTCCTAAGTTTCTCTCCCTTTTTCTCAATTTTTCCGACCCCTTCTTTGTTGCCAGGTTTCTTCTATTTATAGATTTATTTACTGGGTCCCTCTTTATTCAT
>JAJJMC010010567.1:746541-840332 GCA_023531435.1 Papaver californicum | reverse complement strand
ACTCTAAATTGTTTTTTGGTACGATGCTTTTCATATTCAACACGTGTCTTCCTATCCTTATAAACTTCTTTCATCTCGTTCATTAAAATAATATGAGTACTCATTACTTTTACTTTCTCGATCAAACAACATTAAATGCTATTTGTTTTGTTCAATGTAATTCAGCTTTCTCGATCTTACGTGTCCTTCATGCAATTCATCGTTCAGCTTTCGGGAAATGTTCCGTATCTTATTTGATATTTGATTATGTGGTTCTCGCTCTTTTTAATTTAATTGCTTCCTATCTTAATCTTCTTTCACGTGTCGTGCTTCTTTATTTTACTAACACTAGGATGGTGTTTAACATTTTTCAAGAAGAGATTGGGAAGATGGTAGATATTTTCTTAGAATTGGAGGAAGATAATGGAACAATTTGTACGTATAAAGCTAGATACGATGAGGATCGAAGGAAAACTCGTACACTTGTATATGATCCAGTTGAGAAATCAGTTTCTTGTAGTTGTAAAACATTTGACTTAGCGGTATTCATTGCTCACATGCATTAAAAGTGTTTCATGAAATGCGATACAAGAGTCAACCTCCTCGATATTAGATGAAGAGATGGACCCGATCGATTAGCGAAGATGTTACACTAGATCCTTATGGAGACTTGATACCCAATGACAACGATCCATCAAAAACGGATCAGTACAGTGAATTATCGCACATTTCACAAAAAATAATAAATAGGGGTTCAAGGTCAAAAGAAGTTTTTATATATACGAAGTCATTGATGTTAAACTTACAAGATATGGTTGATGCATATATAAATTCGAATGAAGAACAAAGAGTGGATACAGAGAAAGAGAAAGAAAAGTCAGAAGTGAATACAAATTGTGCAACCCTTCAAAAATCTCCATTACTTGAGCCACCAAAGAGGTGTCGGGGATCAACAAAAAGAAAGAAGAGTGCTTTAGAAACTAAAGGATTAAATACCAAAAATTCAACAAAAAAAAAGGTTAGTACTTCTGTATTTTTTTTTTTATTTTGGTGTGTCCTTTAATTACTTTAAAGCTTGTTTTAAATATTGTTGTTAGGTGATGTTATGGAGGGATAGTGCTAACGTTTTACACAGGGATCTTGTGAACTTATCAGTCACTTTTACGATACTAAACCGGACTCATTTTGTTTAGATACCGAATATTATCTAATACTTTTCTCTTTTAAGTACTTATTTGAGAAACCAGTTCACACTTCAGGAGAATAAGTCTCACTTACACAAAGAAACAAAATAACCAGATTTATTAGTTCATTTTGAGCGAACAAAATCATCACATTCGGTACACTGATAGAAATTTTATGTGTGTTGCTCGTCACTCAATGATTGTTTTCTTGTGTAGCCTGGTAGGAAACTTTAGTTTCATCTACTTCAATGACGTAGTTTTCTAACATTCGAATGTCGATACACATCAGGTGGAAATGCGGATAGTTCACAAGGAATCCAAATTACGACAACACAAGCAATGGTTAACTACAAAAGCTTGTTTATTTTACATAATCATTGTATTGTGTATATTAGTTATAGTTTATGTCTGATCATGTCGTTGATTTGTTGTTACAATGTTAATTTTTGAAGGGAGCTCCGATTGCGGTGCAAGGCACACAAAACATTCATCAAGAGACAATGGTATCCGGATATGTTCTACAACCGTACAATAATCAAAGTGCCTGGCAGTCGATGTATCCATATAACATGTATCAACAAGGAATTTTCCCCATAGACATATACCAACAAGGGGTTACTGCTAACCCTAACCCTCATGGTGTATATTCTAGAGGCCTTATTCATCCATATAATTTTGTGAGCTCTCAACACCAAGGAATAAGCCCTACATTTAACATGCACCTATCGCAACAGGTAGAGAATTATACCTTCTTTCCTTGTGTAAATTTTCACCATATATCTATTAGTAGGTTCAAGTATTATTAGTTTTATTCATTTTTATAGACTTTCTCACATGTACAACCTAACTTTGACTCGCAAAAATACACCAAATTCCTTCTCCACGACAAGAGTTTGCTTAAAACAAGAGATGTTTAAAGTAGGACAAAACATTGGGGCAGTGGAAATTATATGTGGAGCAGCTATTCGTTTTGATACATTTATTTTTCATTAAGGAATTTATAAGAGATATAGTAACTCCTAAATAAGTTGTTGCTAAGGAATTTTAGATTTTTTGATTTTAATATAGGATTTCAACTAGTGCTTACAAATTGCTCTGTTTTATTAATATATGAGAACTTGTGACGTGGATTACCATCACTAAATTGTATAATGCTTCAATATTCATGAATATAAATAGTGAATTTAAGTATCATGATTTCCTGTCTTATTTAACTTGTACGCATCTTTAATTATCCCAGAAATTTATTTTATTACCAGTTATTTTTGTACGTTTTTTCAAATATTACGTTAAGAACATAGTTGATGGATGTGAGAATGGCCAAAATAAATTTGTTTCTGTTCTGTATCTTTAGAGTTTACAGGGTACAACTTTTCTATCGTGTTATAACTAAATTTGAAGCATCTCTGGAGTTTATTTCATCGACTTCTACAGACTCCATCAGATTGAAACCTCTCAGTATTATTTCTACTGTTGAGATCAATGGTAATACTTTATTAATTTTACTATGGCAGGATGATCAACTCATCATCACGATTTTAACCTAACAAAAATATATACGATCAGATTAATTTTCTTTTTTATGTAGAAACGGTTTGTGTTTGTTATACTAAATACGAATTTTATTTTTCTAGAAATGCTAAAATTTAGGTAAGTTTATATTTGATATATATTCGTTTCATTTATTGGATCATAATTAAAATAAAATAATATAAAAATGATTTTTGTTATATAGTTAACCGTTGGTTAAGAGTAACCAATAGGATCTATTTGTTTTGTGCACATTAGTTAAGGGAGTATGCACAAAATGGGACTCATAGTACACATAAGATTGGTTGGTCGGTGATGGGATAAGGATTACCTAAAATTCTATTTGTTTTAAAACACTAAAAAGGGCGGTGCATAGACTTCTATAAATAGAAGTCGTAAAACACACTTTGGGGATATACAATTTCACGTATACAACTTTGGAGGCAGAGAAAGAATTTTGGAGGCAGAAGAAGTTCATAGGATGTTCTATACACGGAGAATCCAAGGGTTGCACTGGAGCTTGGGATTATTTCTCCCACTTCTTCGGTTTAATTCATCTATTCTTCTTTAATATTTTTTTACAGTTTTTAGTAAAACTATAAGTAGATAAAATTCTTTATATTGGTTAAGGATGTAGTCAGATTTCATAAGTATGTTATTAAAATAATATATTATTTTTGTTATTTCAACCAAATCATTATCGTTCTTGTTCTACCAATTATTATCGAATGTATGATTGTGTAAGTGTTTGTTTAAGAGCGCTACTAAATAAGCATGAATGCATATCTATTGCTAGACTAGGGTTCTGTGATATGGAATTGTTGATGAACCTTGTCATAAGTAGAATATTGTGATTACCAATTTTATTCAAAACCTTTGTGTGATTGCATGTAGAAGCTTGACCTATGTTAAATAGATTACTCGTAGTATATCTATTGCATTGATTATCCTAATTCATAGAACTTAAGGCTCTTGGAGGATTAAACTTGATGGCACGTTGCATTAAGTTGTTCTTTGAGTAGTATTTATATATTCATCGTTATGGTATGTGATGACATGAGGAATTTACCGGAGTATGCTCTCGATGGAATGCCCTAGGGATCTTGATAATGAATGATTAAGTGATAACTCTAGTTATAAATTAAACTGCATGATTTATGATTGAAGATGAACCCTTAATCAGTATTCACAACCTGTTGATTTATTCTTTGCTAGCATAGTTATTTTAATTACTTTAGTCTATTGATCTTCTCAATTGAAAGATCTCCTATATGGCTAATACACATTCCAGTTGATCGAGCCTAATTCTAATTGTTTTGTTCCGAAGCGTCTAAAAACACAAAATCCCCTTGTTACCTAAGTTTTCAAATACGAATAACAACCCATACCTCTCTGAGGAACGAACTTTTCTTATCATTCTACTGTAATCCATATTTTTTGAAGTGAAAGAACTTGAAATATTTTTGCTTGGCTGACAACCAACCAGCTAGATTAGTGAGCAAAGTTAAGTTGAGTTTCTCTAGATCTCTGAAAGCAAGACCACCCATATTTTTTGGTTTACAAGTTTTGTGCCAAGCAAGTAAATTAGAGCCTCTAGAAAAGTTGTGACCCCAAAAGAATTTTCTTTATATAGAAGTCATCTTACTTATAAGCTTCTTTGGGAGCTTTAAAGTACCAATATGATAAATGAGAATAGAGTTAAGAACATGTTTAATCATTGTTGCTCTTCCTGCTTGAGATAAAGATTTAGAAGACCAAGTAGATAATTTGTGCTCAAAGTTTTCCTTTACAGTTTTGAAAGACTCTTGCTTAGATGACCCAGAAGAAGAGGTGAGCCTAGATATCTTTCTTTTGAATTCATACCATTCACACCTAAAATGTTGGTAAGAGCTTCAGCTACCTCAGAGTTAGTATGTTTGCTGAAATGAACTGCAGATTTATCAAAATTTATCACTTGACCAGATTGAGAACTGAAGTCATGAAGTAATTCCAACAGATTATTTACTGAAGTAAGATTTGCTTGATTGAAGATCAAGCAGTCATTTGCAAAAAGAAAATGATTAATGGCTGGAGATTTAGCAGCCACTTTAGTTCCAATAATTTTCTTGTTCTGCTGAGCAGCAGTAAGATAACTTGAGAGAAATTTCATTGCAAGGATGAAAAGATAGGGTGACAAAGGGTCACCTTGTCTTATTCCTCTAGTGGGATGAAGTTATTCGCAAGGAGAGCCATTGAGAAGTAATGATAGGGTTGTAATACTTATACATTGGTAGATTAAATCACAAAAAGTATCACAAAAACCAAAATACTTGAGCACCTTAATGATGAAATTCCACTCAAGTCTGTCAAAAGCCTTTGACATGTCTAGCTTTAAAGCCATCCAACCAATCTGACCCCCCTTTTTCTTCATAGAGTGGAGGATTTCTTATGCTATAATTGTGTTATCACAAATAAGCCTACCTGAAACATATGCAACTTGATATGGAGACACAATTTTCTCCATTAGAGGCTTCATTCTGTTAACTAAGATTTTTGAGATAATTTTATAAGAAGTATTACACAAGCCAATAGGCCTATAATCAGTTGCACTTATAGATTTCTTTTTCTTAGGAATGAGAGAAATAAAAGTTTTGTTGATTTGTTTGAACATATTTCTGGATTGAAAAAATTTGTTCACCATGAAACAAACATATTCTCCCATAATTTGCCACTGACTCTTATAAAATCCTTCTTGAAACCCCCCAGGACCTGGTGCGCTCCAATTTTTCACACTTTTCAAAGTATCAAGAATTTTTTGATTGTTTGGAAGTCTTAATAGGAGATCATTCTCTTTATTTGTAATTAAGGTAGGAAGAATAATATAAAGACCTTATTCTAAGCAAGGATTCATAGAAGTACTAATGTCTCTGAAATGCTTCGTGAGATGATTAGATATCTCTTCTCTAGTTTGAAGCCAGACAACATTATGATCCTGAATAGAATCAATGTTATTTCTCATTCTTTTCATGTTAGTCTTGGTGTCGAAGTACTTGCTATTATTGTCCATATCCTTAATAAACTGATATCTGGATTTTTGTTGATAGAAAATGGCTTCTTAATTTGTGCCACTTGCTAAGCTCATCTTCAAAACGATAATTTTACTATTTGAAGTTGTATCAGCATCTTGATTTTTAACTAAACTTAGTTCTTGGTGAAGTTCATCAACTTTTTGGTTGACATTACCAAAATGTTCTCTATTTTACCTGGATAAATCTTTCCTTTTAGAATAAATCTTATGGACAAGTTGATATTTAGGAGAGCCATTGATATTATTCTTCCAAGCATTAAAACAATAGCAGTAGAGCAAGCATCATCATTAAGCCAAGTTAAGAAAATTTTAAATGGTTTCCAACATTTAGGTACAACACTATTAGTAAGGAGCATTATTGGACCTATGATCACTTCCCAACTGAGTAAGATGCAAGAGCTTAGAATTAGGAAAATAAATGTTCCAATCCCCATTACCTAAGGCCATATCAATCCTAGATTTATTAGTACCTGTACCTAAATTATTGCTTGTCCACGTAAAAAATTTCCCAACAAAACCAATATCTCCAAGTCCGCTATTAGTAAGAATATTGTTAACCCAACCATCAATAGAGGAAGTGCCACCATCATTATCAAGAATGTGAAAATTGAGATCACCTAAAAGAATCCAAGGGGAGTTATTATTCTTACTAATCTCTTATATGTAATTCCATTAATCCTTTTTCCTAGCATAGTTGGAGTAACCATACATGCAGGTAAGCAAGAACTCCTGTTTACTAGGATTATCTTGAATCAAGGAATTGAGCATGTTTTTATGGGAACCTAAAATATCACAGGTAAAACCATTTTTCCAAAGTAAAACTAAGCCACCAAATAAACCTTTGGGCTCAATAAAAGCATAATTATGATAATGAAATTGACCAAGAAGAGGTTTTATTTTATCTTGACTGATTTAGTCTCACAAAGAAAGATTATGTCAGGGTTTTGAATTCTAATCAAATCACTAAGATGGTTCCTAGTAACTTAGGTTTTAAATCCTTGAACATTCCAATACATAATTTTCATTGTAAAAATTGAAAAACTATGTAAAGTAATTCTAAAAATAATCAAAAATTTGAAAAGCAAACAGATGCGCAAGTGCAGTGATTACCTGATACTCTTTTTCTGTGAGTATAATGTGCATATCCCTTGTTGTGATCCTTTGAGATGTTGGAATATCTGTGTGAAGTTCAGTATTAGATATGGTGGAATTAACCTCAGTATCTTAATTGCCATGACTAGTGTAATTACTTCTTCTGTATCTTTTGCCTAGTCTAGCACATTCAGAATTGTCCTCATTATCTTCAGATACCAGAAAATCCGTATTCACAGCAATTCCATCTTTGGGTGGGACAAAAACAACATATTTGGTAGATGTTTGATTGTTTTTCTTAGAAGATGGAGCAATTTTGGTAGCACTTGTTGTTATACTTTTCCTGATATTACTAACGTTACCGAAGAAATATAGTGTTGATGGTGGATTTTGGACAAAGGAGAAAATTATAAATATTGCTTTTCGTCAAGCTGCAGAAGCACAAAATAAATATGCATGATTTTTCTGACAAACATCAGAATTATGAATACTACTCCTATCCCAGATTCTGCAAGGAAATCGAGAAGGGATATTCAGCTCCTAGAAAGCCTTGTATCTCTTTTTGCATATATATGCATCACAAAAATTTCAGAGTTGTAATCAATCAAATCCTCGTCATTTCGTATGCATCTATGCGAACTATTTTTATAAGAAAGAATACGTTGATTATACAAAATTACGAACATTCAGAATAGAGGCTAAGCCATATCTGAATTAAAACGATAATTAGATGCATACTATCTAATTGGAGAGTCGCATCAAGCATAATTTCAAGTTGCAAACTTCCAAGGATGAATCTCTTGAAAAATGTGTTGTATGCACTGCATAAAGTAAGAATAAAATGCTAACGATAAATCTCATGCAATTGAGAAACTCTAAAAAAACCATAAATATAGCCACAATATTAATAAATATCAAAGCTAGCGGTGCATAGGCAATAATCATGGCACTAGCAAGTGCTAGCCTCGGCAAACCCCAGTCACGTTCCCAATACCAATGAGTAGCACACACATGTGCCAAAAGGCCAAAAGAAAGTCAACGAAGCTAACAAAGTGCGCCAAATAGGCCCTAGCCATGCTAGCGCTAACGCCAGTGCCAACATCGATATAGGCCTGGCAGCGTAGCTCTTCCTTCTTCCTATTTTTGAGCATTTTTCTCTTGCTCGTGCTAGCATCATCCTGAGTCCACGACTCCACCAATTCTTACAAGAAATCAAATCATGTTATATGGGGGATAATTCATGGGGTTTTGGTCTGGCGGTTACAGCAACATGTGGCGTGGTAACACGCCATGATCTGGAAGTTACAAGTTAGTGGTAAAGTTGGAGCAGTTAACGGGATAATGGAATCGTGGTTTTCCAGAAACTTCCAGGGATAATGGGAGTTATACCATTATCTCCACGACTTCCACTACTCCATCTCTTCACTACTTCCACTACTTTACAAGGAAAAAATATATGTCTTCGCAAACTATTATAAATAGGTTCCCTAGCCCATTTCAAAATCACAACAACTTTACAATTCTCATAAGATCTGTGATTTATGCCACTCTACACACAATTCAACACAAAGAATTCCTACAACTTTCTTTGCTTCACTCACCTAATATCAACCCATTTCTTCTCATCATGACCGAAGCAGGGCGGAACGACTACTATCGTAGTTTAGGATGGCTCTGAATCTAAATAAAGTACTTCTTGTTTTGCCTAGAAGGAATTTTTAGGTACTAACATATGGCTTCTCATGTGCCTTCGCCAAGAAACTTGCATCGTCTTTGCATACTTCCTTCTTATGATCAATGAAAAAGCACTCAGGGAAAATACTATGTGGTTGCTTTTCATAAAAGAAACGAATCCATCGAGTGATTTATGCATTAATGAGAGCCTTGACTCCTCTTCTTAGTGGATTTGTTAGATCAACATTGACACAAACTTTGAAAGGATCATTTCCAATAGGCATTGCGTCCTCAGGCTCAGTCTTAAACTTCTCTTACTAATTCTCCCATCTTTTTAACAGCCACCGCATTCATATGTTCAGTTAATAAATCTATCAGCTGGATCCAGAAACATTTAAAACCCCAATAGTTTGGAGTATATATCTTCTAAGGAATGTAATCATGAACAACAAGAAAGCGTTTTTTAATGCTCCAAGTTCTTTCCTCAATGACTCTGTTAAAATAATCCAATTGTTGAACTTAAATACCATTGCATTTGGCTCAAACTCAATAACTCTCACTTCATGATAGGATTTGGAAACCCTTAAATAAATAACCGCAATCGCTCGGTGTCTCATGATACACCATCTAATTGCGTTAGCGAGAAAATAATATGAAACTAATTATAGGTTCACAAATAATATCTGGCTCTTCTAAGCATACCCTATCTAAGGATTTAACCCAATCATGAAATATGAAATAAGTAGACAAACATATTTGTTATCCTATTAATTCTGCGCATAGGTTACTGTATTGTACAGAGCCGGTGAAGCAACAACTAATTTTTCATTAACTCAATAAATCAAAATCATGGAATGAATCTATTCAAATCATAATAGTCTGTATCAAATAATTCGATTTGATTGATCTAAAACTTTAAGTGGTTTTAACATTAAACCCTAGCTATAAATTAATTAGAACATGAAGATGAATTTCTTAAAACCTATAAAAATAATTAAGAAAATTAAAGTGGGAAAAGATTAAACCCTTTGTGATTTCTGCTCTTGTATCTCGCGTTACTCTACGCCTTCTATGATTTCTCTGCCTTTTTCCCGTGTCTTTCCCTTTCTACTCTCACCAATCCAGCAGAAGTTTTCTCCTGCATATAACCTCCAACCCTTGGTGTCTTGCGTCAGCTCTCTTTCTTCTAGCCCCTCTTTTTCTCTTTGATCTCACACCGCTCAGCCGTCACTATATTGTATCCTCCCAAAACAATCAACCTCCAACCCTAGCTCCCAGTTCTTTCTTCTCCCTCCCTTACACTCCTCCGTCTCTCCACAAACCCCAAAAGAAACCTAAATAAACAAAAGCAAAAAGTCTAAAATAAAAGTTGGCTTTTCTCTCCACTTAATTTTTCTTTTATATTTTTACCCATCACGTGAAGCAATAACCCACACCTTATCCTGTTTACGTAAGTCACTAGCCATCATCAATCACCGCATTAGCTATGTGAACCTAGGCGTTTGGTCCCCACCTTTTCTTTTCCTCTTTCACTGACTCCACCTAACCAGTTCATTGTACCCCCAAAAACCAAACAGAAAACCTCCCAGCCAGACTACCTAGCTCCTTTGTTTATATAAGAAGTTTTTAAGTTACTAGACTCCAAGTCCAATCCACTAACAAATGACAGCCTATACTTCCTTGTCTAGTCCACTGTACAAACATCTTTTCTCACGCTCCCCTTTTTGTTCACAGACTTCCAAACTAATCAGAAGTCCTCCCACTTCACTAGCCAGTTGCACTCCTCTCTACACTTTTCTGACTTTCTCTTTTCAATTCAAACCCCACCTGATTACACGTCCACCTAGTTTCTTAGTTTGCGCACCAATTCAGTTTTTTTTGTCTCCCTAGACCAGCCCACCTTCTATTCTTTCCTTGGACAACCATCAGTAACTCTATCATAAGTCCCTGCCCTTGTCTCCACTTCCTTTTATATTTGAAACGAGAACAAGCCAAGCCTGTTTACTTCCCACTTTTTATCAGTCATCCCATACGAACATTGTTCCGTCACCAACAGGTTTATCAGTCCGCGTTAACTTTCTACTCCAACCACGTCCCAAGCAAACTATCATCCAAATTCATAAGTTAAGCAATTTAGCCCATTTAACCATATTTATTAGTAACCACGATTTTTACGTATACAACCTAAAATAACATGAAAACACTAAAATTAGTCCAAAACGATAACAAGAAAATATAGATAAAATGGTAAAAATGTATTAATTAAATGATTATCAAATACCTCCAAACCTATATTTTGCTAGTCCTCGAGCAAAACTAATCTAAAAATAAAGTAAAATCTTAACTCAGTTTCGCAGGAATCGCGACTACATTTAGGATATGTAATAAGCTTTTAAACCCCAAAGTGGCCTTAGCCGACGAGTTTTGTCTCGTGAGGGTTTACAAGAGGTATACCCACAAAACCTTTGACTCTAATTTTTAGCTACCCGTGAACGATCGAGGATAGACACTAAACAAGCTATTTAGTTGGCTTACTAATTTCCTCGACTATAAGAATCATTACCCTGTATGAATCCAATTGATGTACACGAGTTTGTACTCAGCGTACTAAAATTCATATAAGAATGCAAAACTCTACTCAAATAATCATTGAATATCCAAAACTGGATATAATTCACATTGATCGAAATCAATCAAATTCAAACACAGGGATAAATTAGAAAATGGAAATAGAAGTAATGAATGGTGCATATGTTGGCTAAGGTGAACGGTGTTTACCAAAATATTAGTATGAGGTCCGGCTCGGATGCTCTTATTTTTATTATTATTATTTATATACATAATATTTTTCTTTTTTTTTCTTTTTTTTCTTTTTTTTAGGACTACATGATTAGATCTTTTGAATCTAAGTGCATGCTCCTTTTCAGCAGATTACACGATAGTTCCATGGATCCTACATTCCACGCTTACTTAGGCGACGAAGACAGGGAAACACATACATGTTGCTATCAAATTGTCAAATTTTTTTTTTGACAAAATTGAAATTCTAATACATCCGAGCTACGACCTTATGGAAAAACTAGGGCCCCTCCAAATCACTTAGAGAAACATAAAATTACAAAAATAAAAAACAGAAAGTGTTATGGTTATGATGATTCCGAGATATGCTTGTTCAATGATTATCATGTTATCTCTAACACCTGAGTGCATTCAGATATGAATAGATCGATTAGCTGGGCACACCAATTCCTATAGATAAGATCTATGTTTCCATCTACCTAGAATGGTTAGCGTCATCCTGAATAATTCAAAATTTTCTAAGTTTCGGAGTTTCTTATTGGCATCAATTTCTGAAACTCTACCCCCAAACCTAAATTTAACATTGTCCTCAATGTTTCAAACCGTGCAACCTAAAATGGTATACAATAAATATAAATAGGAGAAAAAGATTTAATCAAAGAGAAGGGATTGGAACGTCTCACCTGATTGACGCAAGAAAAACAGTATTCTCTGTAACACATATCAAACGATAGTAATAACAAAGAACACTGAAAATAAAAATAAACAAAAAGCCTAAAAGAAAATAAAAATCTACCTACTGGATATGTATAGAAAGAATCCCCATACACTAATAACCTGAAAATTTGGGGATCAACCCAAAATACAATACATACAAATGACAATTTCACTATTATATTATGACGACACGGAGACACTGAAACTAGCAAAAAGAATGGATTACCCCCAAACCAAGTTTTTACTACACCTGAAAGTGCGTAAAGAACAAAACATTGGGATTAGGGAAATATCAATTGGTTCATGCACAATGTCAGGAACATGCAAGTCCTCTGGGTATTTGGATGCAAAGTGATCCAACAAAACTTGAGAAGCACACAATTCTAACCCTAAATTAGGTAACTTTTGGAAGTCTAGTGGTCTAGAAACAACCTCTAACTCAGGTGAATGATCTTGTGAGATAAATTCATCTATGGAATTAGGCAAATCATCTACACAATCATCCACAGGGTCATCTACATAATCTGTATGGAACAAAGAGTCACTACAAGACTGATCATTATCAGCAAATAATTTCTGGCATTCCAGAACTCTCAATCTTTGTTCCAAACTAGGCGGTCTTTGTTTATAATACTTCTCATATAACATTAGAGGTGATTCTTCACTTACCTGAGGTGAAGCAAGAACTTCCTTATGCCCTGACCGATTCATATATTCCTGAAGTGTCATCTTAGATGACGTCTCCATAGGTGAAGCAAGAACTTCCTTCTGCCGTGACCAATCCATATATTCCCGAAGTGTCATCTTAGATGACGTTTCCTGAGAAGGAGTCATCATCCTCAGAACATGTACCTGAAATAAAATTCTAAAACACAAAAACGTAAAATAGAACTAAAGATCCTAAAATAAAAATAAAAATATAGAAAAAATAAAAATAAATAAAATAAAAACCTAAACTACGATTAGAAAATCAAAAATATTAATTACAATATTCCACAACCGCTCCCCCGCAGTGGCGCCAAAAATTGATAGGATTTGGAAACCCTTAAATAAATATCCGCAATTGCACGGTGTCTACAATGCAGACAACGGCAAGTAAGGGTCGAACCCACAGGGAGCGGGGACAATACTGTAATTAATATCTCAATTAACTAATCAGAAACAATATTTTGGGATTTTTACATTTATGAATAAAATACTAAAACAAACTAAACTAATAAAATAAATCAAATGGGAGAAACAGTAACCAGGGTTTTAAGTATCCACCACTATTTCTATTTAATTACTGAAGTGAAACATAACTCCTGAATATTCCTCTATTTTTCGTTCTATCGACATCACCTATTATATGTATTAGAGTCGCAAATATCACTGGGACACCCTAAGCATGGCACATCAAACTCTAAGTCTCATGCATACACCATCTAATTGCATTAGCGAGAAAATAATACGAAACTAATTATAGGTTCACAAATAATATCTGGCTCTTCTAAGCATACCCCATCTAAGGATTTAACCCAAGCATGAAATATCAAATAAGTAGACAAACATATTTGTTATCCTATTAATTCTGTGCATACGTTACTGTATTATACAGAACCGATGAAGCAACAACTAATTTTTTATTAAATAAATAAATCAAAATCATGGAATTAATTTATTCAAATCATAATAGTCTGTATCAAATAATTCGATTTAATTGATCTAAAACTTTAAGTGGTTTTAACATTAAACCCTAGCTACAAATTTATTAGAACATGGAGATGGATTTCTTAAAACCTATAAAAATAATTAAGAAAATTAAAGAGGGAAAAGATTAAACCCTTTATGATTTCTGCTCATGTATCTCGTGTCATTGTACGCCTTCTATGATTTCTCTATCCTTTTCCCTTGTCTTCCCCTTTTCTACTCTCTCCAATCCAACAAACTTTTTCTCCTGCGTATAACCTCCAACCTTCGGTGTCTTGCGTCAGCTCTCTTTCTTCTAGCCCCTCTTTTTCTCTTTGATCTCACACCTCTCAGCCGTCACTATCTTGTCTCCTGCCAAAACAATCAACCTCCAACCCTAGCTCCTAGGTCTTTGTTCTCCTTCCCTTACACTCCTCCGTCTCTCTCCACAAACCCAAAAAGAAACCTAAAAAAAAAGAAGCAAAAAGTCTAAAAGAAAAGTTGGCTTCTCTCTCCACTTACTTTTTCTTTTATACTTTCACCCATCACGTGAAGCAATAACACACACCTTCTCATGTTTACGTAATTCACTAGCCATCATCAATCACCGCACTAGCTACGTGAACCTAGGCGTTTGGTCCCCACCTTTTCTTTTGCTCTTTCACTGACTCCACCTGACCAGTTCACTTTACGCCCAAGAACCAAACAGAAAACCTCCCAGCCAAACTACCTAGCTCCTTTGTTCGTATTATATAAGAAGCTTTTAAGTTACTAGACTCCAAGTCCAATCCATTAACAAACGACATCCCATACTTCCTTGTCTAGTCCACTGTACAAACTTTTTTTCTCACGCTCCCCTTTTTGTTCACAGACTTCCAATTTTTTCAGAAGTCCTCCCACTTCACTAGCCAGCCGCACTCCTCTCTACACTTTTCTGACTTTCTCTTTTCAATTCAAACCCCACCTAATCACACGTCCACCTGGTTTCTTAGTTTGCGCACCAATTCAGTTTATTTTGTCTCCCTAGACCAGCCCACCTTCTATTCTTTCCTTGACTAACCATCAGTAACTCCATCAGATATCCCTGCCCTTGTCTCCACTTCCTTTTCTATTTGAAACGAGAACAAGCCAAGCCTGTTTAATTCCCACTTTCTGTTAGTCATCCCAGACGAACATTGTTCCGTCACCAACAGATTTATCAGTCCGCGTTAACTTTCTACTCCAGCCACGTCCCAAGCAAACTATCATCCAAGTTCATAAGTTAAGCAATTTAGCCCATTTAACCATATTTATTTGTAACCATGAGTTTTACGTATACAACCTAAAATAACATGAAAACACTAAAATTAGTACAAAACGATAACAAGAAAATATAGATAAAGCGGCAAAAATGTATCAATTAAATGTTTATCACTTCATCAGATGATATAAATGGCCAAGTAAACTTGATATATTTCTCAATAGTTTGTCGACTCATTTTTTCCTTCAATGATGACATTGCCTATTGCAGATGTTTCCCATTTTGAGTCATATCCTTCTTTCTCTTCAGATTCTTGTTGGAAAACCACTACATCATTAGTGTCACAAAGATCTGGAGTAGCCTGCTTGAATTTGTTCACTAGTTCAACTACCTTATTGGATGTTTCTGACTCCATCTTAGTATTTCGAGTTCTGGTATGATAATGGTGTTTTGGCAGTGAATTAATTTTGACTTTTAGGTTAATATCAATATGAGGGATTTTTAGAGAGAAATTAGTTGAATTTTGACTAGTATTACGGCTAAAATCATGGATACTCATGGAGTGAATATTTCTAGAAATAGGTAAGTATTATAGTTGTACGTTGACCAGCTGAGAAGAAAGAGGTAACAAATTTTTGAATTGTACTTGATTTTTCGGGTTTTGAAAAATTCAAATTAAAATTATTTGAAGAGCGGGTATTGAAATGATGAATCAGTATTGAGTTGCTTAACCAGGTCATCTTCTTCTTTAATCCAAAGAACCTCACACAGATGATAACTGCTTCTACAAGCTTAATAACATATTCAGCAAACGCTTTGATCACAATATACAACAAGATAAACGCCATAAGAGATAATACATTCTATAAACACATAATGGAGAACACGGTTAAAGTTAGCTACATATAATGCAAAGATTTTAAAATCAAAAAACAAGAATCAGAGAAAAGATTTTAACTATAACATCTAATAAAAACTAAAAAAGATAGTTAAAAGTAGCTTAGATTAATTCTGCAACATGAAATTAATGACTAATCGAACACAAATAGAAGAAGAAAAAAGATGGTATCAATACTGAGTTGACTCATAAATTTCGCCCGATCCTCCGTTTTTCAAGTTTTTCTGAAAAGGAGAGACTAGTGTCACGGGCTTAGATTTTGTACTAGACCGTGCGGCACTTGAACTCTTCAAGTAAGCCTAAAAGAACACTAAAGAATTGGAGACTTAGAGATTTTAAGGTGGGTAAGAGTATTTGATTATTAGAGAGAGAATATTACAATGCTTGAGAGCTCTTGGTGGATGATTTGAGCAAATGAGCTCTCCACCTTATATAGTGTACAATGGAGGACTCTAGAATATGTTCTAGAATCATCACCTTCTAAAGTATTCTACCACTTACAAGAATATACAAAGGAATATTCTATATACAAGAATATTCTGGAAGCTTATGGACTTCTCTATCCTCTTCCATACTTTTCTAGGTTCTTCTAATGGACCTAGACTCTTGTCACGGGCCAGCCCAATATGTGGGAAAATGGGTGGGCCGTGACATTCTCCCCCACCTATTCTCGCGACGTCCTCGCCGCGGCTTGTGCGTGAAATTGGTCGATCGCATATTTGAATTCCCAGAGAGATTCTTCGGGCTCCCATGTTCCTTCTTGTATCGACGCATCTTTCCATTTCAATAAGTACTCTTTGCAAGGCGGCACCCCCCTCCTTCGAACAATACGGTCAGCTAGTATCTCATCTATAGCTTTGTCGAAAGAAGTAGCGATCATGGGTGGTGCACGGCTTGATACTCCACGACTCTCGTCTTCCTCGTCCTTGTTGAACGCCTTTAAGTTGCTCAGTGGAAGATGGGATGTATTCTCATCTTTGATGGCAGTTCCACCCGGTAAGAAGCTTTGCCTACTTTGGCTAGTACTTCGAACGACCCTCCGTACTTGCGTAACAAGCCTTTGTGTAGAGGACGAGTGTACTTGAATTATTGGGGAAGAAGCTTGACAAACACCATGTCGCCAGCTTGGAACTCCACATGTCGTTTCTTCTTATCGGCCCACTTCTTCATCTTCTTAGCCGCTTTTATCACTTGGGCGTGTCCTAAGTCCCTTTGTTGGTGCCAATCCTTCATGGTCTTGTATGCTCCGGGGCTAGCACCTGCATAAGAAGTGGCCAAAGTACTTGGCGTCAAGGGTTGTTGTCCTGTTGCGAGCTCGAATGGGCTCTTCCCGGTAGACTCCGAACGCTGCAAGTTGTAGGAGAATTGAACTACATCGAGCAACTAGGACCAATCTCTCTAGTTGGCGCTAACATAGTGTCGAATGTATAGCTCCAACAATGCATTCACGCGCTCGGTTTGCCCATCGGATTGAGGGTGGAAGATTGTTGAGAAGTTTAGCTTGGTACCCATTAGCTTGAAGAGCTCCATCCAGAATTTCCCCGTGAAGCGTACGTCTCGATCGCTCACAATGTTCTTTGGAACTCCCCAATACTTCACCATATTTTTTAAGAACAACTTGGCTGCCTCATCTGCCGTACATCCGGGGTGTGGCTGCTGCGAATGTAGCATACTTGGTGGATATGTCTACTATCACCATAATTGTGCCAAACCCATTTGAGTTGGGCAAGCATGTGATGAAGTCCATTGAGACACTCTCCCATGGTCTCTCTGGAATGGGTAGCGGCTCTAACAGTCCGCCGGGATGCTTCTGCACAATCTTGTCTTGTTGGCAAACAAGACATGTCCGCACATATGTCTCTATGTCGTCGCGGAGTTGTGGTCAGAAGAACTTCTCGTGCACAAGGGCTGATGTGCGATGAGTGCCGGGGTGACCTGCCCACCGTGAATCATGGCACTCTTTAATGATATCTCTCCGCAAGTTGTCCCACCGCGGCACGTAGACCCTTCTTCCCGTAGTGAACATTAGGTCATCTTCGATCCAAAACTTCCTCGTCTTGCCGGCTTTGGTGAACTCCACTAAACTCTTCGCCGTTGGATCCTTGCTCAACCCTTCCTTCACTCGGTCTATTAACGTGCTGCTGGCTTGCATGAGATTGGCGAACTCCGTCTTTCTACTAAGTGCATCTGCCACCACATTACCTTTACCCGGCTTGTACTCGAGATCATAGTCGAATTCCGTAAGGAAGTCTTGACACCTATCTTGCTTCGGGCTTAACTTCTTTTGCGTTTGGAAGTAACTCGTCGCTACATTGTCTGTCTTGACTATGAACTTTGATCCAAGTAGGTAATGTCTCCATACTCGCAAGCAATGAACCACCGCCGTCATCTCCTTCTCTTGAACGGTGTACCTTTTCTCGGTATCATTCAACTTACGACTTTCGAACGCAATAGGGTGTCCATCTTGCATCAATACTCCTCATATTGCAAAGTACGAAGCATCTGTATGCACTTCAAACGGTAGACTTGGGTTGGGCAGCTTCAAGACCGGCTCTTCGACCACCGCCTGTTTTAGCTTCTTGAATGCTTCTTGGCACCGGGTCGTCCACTCCCAAGCTCGCCCTTTCTTCAGCAAGTCTGTCAACGGAGCGGCCTTCCTTGAGTATCCTAGGATGAATCTTAGATAGTAGTTGATGAGTCCTAGGAACGATCCCAACTCCGACACTTTGGTAGGGGATGTCCAATCTTGTATGGCGCGGACTTTGGCATCTTCATCGTAAGCTTTCCGCTACTGTTTTTGTGACCTAAGAAGGAGACTTCCTCTTGGGCAAAGGAGCATTTCTCTTTCTACACGTATAAATCGTTTTCCTTTAGTGCTTGGAAAATAGTCTACAAGTGGCTCTCGTGCTCCTCCAATGTCTTGCTATAGATCACTATGTCATCAAGATAGACCACCACAAACTTGTCCAAGTATGGGTGAAATATCTTGTTCATTAACGTGCAAAAAGTAGCGGGAGCGTTAGTTAATCCGAAAGGCATGACAAGGAATTCGTAAGCCCCATACCTCGTGACGCATGCTGTCTTTGGCTCGTCGCCTTCCTCGATCCTTACTTGGTAGTATCCTAACCGAAAGTCCAACTTTGAGAAGTATCTTGCCCCTCCTAGTTGGTCGAACAGATCTGCAATGAGCGATATTGGATACTTGTTCTTTACGGTCACCTTATTGAGAGCCCGGTAGTCGATGCACAACCTCATTGCTCCATCCTTCTTCTTCTGGAACAACATCGGCGCTCCGTATGGTGCCTTTGACGGCTGGATGTAGCCCGCATCCAGCAAGTCTTTGAGTTACTTCTTCAGTTCCGCCAACTCTGGTGGTGACATTCGATGAGGTGCTTTCACGGGAGGCTTGGCGCCAGGCTCTAGCTCTATCGCATGATCGATCTCCCTTCTCGGCGGCAACTTCTTGGGTAGCTCCTTTGGCATCACGTCCTCGAACTTTCCGAGAACCTTCTTTATGGCCTTCGGGACTTCCTCATCTTGGGTTGTTGGTTTCTCCTCCTTCATTGTTGCTATGAAGGTTACTTCACCCCTCTTAAACCCTTTAGAAAGTTGTAGCGCCGACAACACCGTGGTCTTCTTCTTCTCCTTAGTCACAGGGATAAGGTGAGTTGTTTTATCTCCGAGTATACACAAGGAGTCAAAAGGTGGCATAGGAGTGGCACGCTGATCGCATATGAATTCCATCCCCAACACCATGTCGAAGTCGTCCATAGGGATCACCGAGAAATTGACCGGTCCAGCCCACCTGTCGAGATGCATTTCCACGCCACGCGCCACGCCTTCTAATGGCTTCGCGTCTGAGTTTACCGTCTTCATGATACCTCCTCCTTTAGCGAACTTCATGCCTAGCCGCAATGCTTCTTTCTTCGACACGAAGTTGTGGGTGGCGCCCGTATCTACTAGGGCGCGGGAGGTCTTCCCATTCACCTTAACATCTACGAACATAAGCGTCTTGTCCTTGCTTTTAGACTTCTCCGTCTTAGCTTGGACGCTGCTTAGTTTTTAGAGTGAACTCACCAGGAGTCACGTTCCTCTTCGGATCCGCCTTCCTCCATCAATGCACTAAGTTTACCCTTCATCGGGAAATCACGTATTTTATGATCCCCTTCTCATAAGAAGCAAGAGAAGGAGGGCTTACTTTTATCTTTGCGCTCCGGAGTTTTGTCCTTCCACGAAAGAAACTTTTTCGGGGTATGCTTGTCTCTATCTTCTCTTGCTTCCCCACATTTGGCATGGTGACTTCTTGAAGTTCTTCTTTCTTCAGAGCTTGCACTCCTTGAAGTCTTTGCTCTTTCTTCGAAGCTTGGCCTTTCAATCAGGGTCTCGGCTACGGCTATTGCCTCGGTCACCGTTTGCACACGACGGCGATCCAGCTCTTGTATTACCCATGGCTTTGCTCTGCACAAAAAGTTAAAGAGCTTCTCTTCCTCGGACAAGTTGGGTATTTCCAGCAACAAGTTTGCGTATGTCTCGGCATACTCTTTGGTTGTACCCGTTTGACGAAGATACTTTAGCTTTGCTCTTGCTTCGTAAGCCGCATTCTCCGGGTAAAAGTACTTTTTAAGTTCGGTTATAAAATCTGACCAAGTAGACATGGTGGCCTTACCTTGCTGAATTTCCTGGCTTCGAAGTCTCCACCATGCTAAGGCGTTTTCAGTGAGAAACACCGTTGCTCTCCTTATCTTTCTTGAGTCCTCCTCCAACTCAAGATGTTCAAAATACCTTTCACAACTCCACAGAAAAGTATCAATCTCCTTCGTGTCTCTATTTCCATTGTACGGTTTTGGCTTGGGAGCATCCTCTCTTGAGAGTTTGCTTGGTCCCTCGTGCATGGCTTGGTTTGTGGAAGCCCTCTTGCGCAATACTAGCTCGCCTTTAACCGCTTCTAGTTCTTGCTCAACTGACAGCAACTTGGCCTTCACTTCTTCCACGGTATCATCCACCGCATTTTGGAGTCGGGCTTCCTCGTCCATCTTGATACCGTCCACCACCTTGCTTATGGCCTCCTCTATGGTATCTTTCCACCCTTCAAGAGTTTCCTTTGTTAGAAACTCTTCCTCGGCGCGCATAAGGAAATCGCTCACTCGTTTTTCCATGCGTACCATTCTTTCCTCAAGACTTGTTTGCGTACCCTTGGACTTTGCCCTTTTCTTGGTCTGGCCATCGACACCTTTCACCATGGTGTTGTTGCTATTAACGTCAGCCATTGAACTTCGCTCTAATACCAACTGTCACGGGCTTAGATTTTGTACTAGACCGTGCAACACTTGAACTCTTCAAGTAAGCTTAAAAGAACACTAAATAATTGGAGACTTGGAGATTTTAAGGTGGGTAAGAGTATTTGATTATTAGAGAGAGAGTATCACAATGCTTGAGAGCTCTTGGTGGATGATTTGAGCAAATAAGCTCTCCACCTTATATAGTGTACAATGGAGGATTCTAGAATATATTCTAGAATCATCACATTCTAGAGTATTCTACCACTTACAAGAATATACAAAGGAATATTCTATATACAAGAATGTTCTGAAAGCTTGTGGACTTCTCTATCCTCTTCCATACTTTTCTAGGTTCTTCTAATGGACCTAGACTCTTGTCACGGGCCAGTCCAATGTGTGGGAAAATGGGTGGGCCGTGACACTGGGGAGTAGAGAAATTTTGCCGTGACTATAAAGAAATTAGTATTGCCAATTTCAAAATGATACGTAGGAATGATTGCTGGTATTGAAGATTAAAGTCCGTTGGCACATAGAGTAAAATATGATACGGTAGGTTTGAAACCATGGAGTGGCGGTATTTCGTCTTTGTACCACCATCAGCAACAACATCAAAAAACCCAAATCCCTTTAAAAACCACTAAATCAGCAATTAATATTTCATATTTTCCTTCCTTAAACAGAGTTTTGTAACCTTGGAGTTCTAGATTTAGGTTTTTGAACGGGTTTTCAAAGTTCTCAAGTTAGGGTTTGATACTGAGAATTGCTTGCTGGAACTAAGCTTGCTTAAAGTCGGGATAAGAAACGCCATTAAAGTTCAAGTTAAGGTACGATTTCTGAACTTTTACTCTCTGCGTTATTCTAATATCTTAAGTCAGAGATATTGGGTAGAATTTTTAGGGTTTGTTTCACAAGATGATTTTTGTATCTTAAAGATCCAAGGTTGCTTCAATATCTAAATTCTTAACCCTACATTTTACAGTTTGATTTTGTATGTATAATTGTTGCACAAATTCAATAATAAGTATGAAATGGAAATTGGGATGCTGATTATGTTGTGTTCTGTGAAGTCTTGTAATTGGAATTCGATCAAAAGATTAAACTTGGTGTTTTTTCATAGACAGAAAAAAGCAAAAGATATAGGTTTGTGTTGGTAATCCTAGGATGTGGACGATGGAGGATATGTCATTTTGAAGGTTAATTGGTTTTGGGAGAGAGTGAATTATCAGTAGAGCTGCAGTTGCTAAGAGGTTTCTTTAGTGTAGTATAATGTTGCTCATATATATCTTGAAAGTGTGTTCATCACCTGGATACCACTTTGTGATGTACACTTTAATGTCTGTAAAACATATAGTGGGTGTTGAATGAATATGCTGGTACTTATCTCGTTAATCATCATTTGAGGTAGTGATAATTTTAGGCAAGTTATATACTATTTTGTTCACATGTATGTGGTGAGGACCGTACACTATTGTTTCCTGTTTTTAGACGCCTACTTTTGTTATCCAACATTTTAGTTTCTCTTTGACAATGTTGTTATATGATTGGTTTGTATAGTTGTCGAAAATAGCATTCTGTACAGCTGCAAGAAAGATATCAGCATGAATTTTGACTGTTGACAGTCTTGGTACTGCGCAATTAATGACATACTTTGATGCAACCAGTTAAACTTTGTTTACATACTTGTCACTCGTTTCTTTGGTGATATCATATCACTTTTGTCATTTTTCCTTTGTCGTTTTTGTATCAGGTCTGAGTTCGCTAAGGAGATTGTCAAGCCAGCACTAGGTGTGTCGGGTTTGGGTGATTCAATGGCGATGTATGGAGTTTTTGATGCAATTGTAAGTACACCAAATCTGATTCATGTGTATTTTTTTTGTTTAGATCTTGGTAATCAATGGTTTTTTTTCGATTTTTTTTAATGGGTCTGATGATTTAAGCTCTCTAATGTAGCTAATTATTTCATATTTTCATGAACTAGGAACTTTTTATCTCTTTCCGTAGAGCAACTGGACAGAAGCCTCAGCGTATTATATGATACAGGTAAATCCGGCATTCATAATGTAGCTAATTGGCTTATGTCTACTGCCTACTCTTTTTCTTTCTTATACATTTTCTGCTTTCAGGGATGGAGTGAGGGTCAGTTTTATCAAGTTGTATTCTATGAGCTTGATGCTATCCGCAAGGTAATGTGGTGTCTAGTGTCAAGTTGCTACTTTTCTTAGGGACAAAAGGTCTGTAGCTATTAGCAACCTATGTTAAGGTTGATATTTTTATGCACTGTATGAAAATAGCTGTGCAGTTGTAGGTTGCATGGTAGACACAGTCCTAAATATGATGGTTTTAAATCCTGGAAAGCTTTTAACAGTATCGTTGTTTTGCAGGAACTGTGGTAGATTTCAAGATTTGTCTTCCTACTGAGTTTGACTTTTACCTCTGCAGTCATGCTGGTATTCAGGTACAGTAGACCAGACACTTTCTTGTTTTTCTTTGGTTATACTTAGGTTACTCTTATGAGATTTGAATAAGAATGGAATGAAGCCTTGGCAACAAATGATTTCTAATAATCGTGCGATGTCATTAATCATTGTAGGGCACAAGTCGTCCATTTCACTATCACGTGTATGGGATGAGAACCAAGTCCTCCATCAGTAGGCACTATCCCTGAAAACCAATAATAAGTTCCTTTCAGTGCGCTCGAAATCGAGTATTCAGGTACTCAAAATAACTAAAGAAATTTGATTTACTTTTTGTTGTTGTTTTTTTCCTCTTGATGAAAAGACAAAGCTGTCTCAGGATTATACTAGTCTTTTTTATCATAATTCTCTGCATTAATCATATTTGGGAATATCTTAGAAAACAAACGGTGTGATAACCCCGAGGCAATCTTCTGAAGTCGAAAAGAAGCCACAGAAATCCCTTAACGAGAGACAACAGGAGAATCAGGACTTGCTTATAAGGTGTATTGCCAACATGTAGGATTCATAGGGAGCAGACCAACAACAACATGTATGATATACAAGTGCATTCTCCAGTGGAGGTCATTTGAGGTTGAACTCACTAGTGCCTTCGTCAGGATAATTCAAACAATTGGTCATGCTATTGAGGTTTAAAATGTTTCCTATCACATACCCTTCAATTGTTTAGAAACATAAGCACAATTGTAAACTTAGTTAAACCCTTGTAACATTTTTTTCCAAAGAAAATTTGTTTGGAGTTGTTGTTTATGTAATTTGGATGATTTATGTGTAGTTTTTTTTGAATCTTTTTCTTAAGAACAATCGTAAGACTTCAGTGAATCTGGGAGAATTAGAATAAATCTGGGTAATTGTAGGTAGAATTTGGTAACAGGGAAACTGAATTTTGACTAGGTCAGCAAGAACTGAACACTTTTTTTTGTTGCAAAAATTTCGCAACGGCAGGAACCTGTACAAATTTTAGTACCAAAACAAGGATATCCGGTTTCGGAACTAATTAATCTGTGTTTATAAAATATTTCGTAACGGATGACAGCTGTACAAATTAAAAATTTCATAAAGGATGAAAGCTGTTGCGGCTTAGAAGCTGCCGTTGTGAAAAAAATGCGACAGGGTGTTTCGCAATGGCTGATTGCCGTTGTAATCCCGTTTTATAACGGTAAAACACCGTTACTACACCCCAAATTTGGTGTAGTGACATCATATTGTCCTAGGAGGGGATGTTTTTATATTTTACATTTAAGTTGTCACCTAAAGTGCATGTAGCAATCTACCTTTGGTAGTTGGCACCTTAAATTTATGAGAAGATATTCAGAAATCATTTGCAATTGGAAAGCCATACTTTTAGGCCCTTATTAATAATTTTGAAGGTGATGGTTAACTTACTAAAAAAATTGAATTAAAGAGGTAATTACACAAAGAGCTTAAAAGTGTAAAAGTGAAAAACAAAAGTTTGAAGACTGATAAAATATACATCGTACTATCCACATATCCACTCCAACTAAAAATGAGTACGGGTTGATACTAATATATCCTTTGGTGATGTACCAAATTAATGGTAACAATCTACATTTCATGAAAATTTATCACCAATTTTTTTAGATTTATTGGCCCTTAGTTTCATTCTATTAGATTTTAGGTTCAATTCATTAATTATACCTCATGCATGTAACTCTTGAGAGATACAGTATATGCAAAGCACCAGAGTGATAGCTCAACACATGATTTTAAGATATTTTATCGAATATCCATTAATATGTAAATAATCCAAGTGAAAACAAATCAGAAACCTAAAGATATATAGAGTACCAAAATTAAAAAAAAAAAAACGAGAGAAGATAAAAAAGCACAGTACCATAGAGTATTAAAAAGAGATGTGTAGGTGGTGGAGAAGAGATGTGGATGTGGAGAGAAGAAGCGAGTTGGGAATGAAGGAGGAAAGAAGAGTATGTTGCATTTTTCAGATTTAGGTTTTTCTAGAAAAAATGTAAGAAGTTCAGTATGATAAAATGGTAGTCGTTTATTCAAAGATTATTAAATATGGATTGTGTATCTGAAGTGTTGTCCACCCACTATAGGTGAAGCTGACTTGGTACATTTAAAGTTTGGTGTAACCAAAGTGTAATTATTTTCTAAGAGAACATCCACTCATGTAATAGGTTTCTATCACCATAGAATATTTGTACCAATCAGGTTTTGTCAAGTGTTCTCATCAGAATTGTTGCTTTTTGGGGAAATTAGGCTAAGGCCCTACCAATGGGTTACCCATAATATCAAGCCCTTAATTAAAAGCGTTTTATAACCAGGCCCCGAATTAAAAATAATTATATTTTAAATTGAAAAAGACTAAACTATCCTGAGTATATAAATATCCTCACTTACCTTTCCTCTCTTACAGACACCATTATTTTTCCAGGAGAAAGAAAACAGATCTGAGCACCTGGAAACTGCTTCAACGGAAAAAATCAAAACCCTAAAATATTCAAAACCTTCTTCAACTGAAATTCGATAACCCAAATCAAATCAACAACCGATTGAAATACAAAATCAGTAACTGATTATAACTGCAAATCCAATAAATCAGATAAAAACCATTACCAAAACCATTGAAAACTGAAGAAAAAAAATTCAAACAAAAATGAAAGGGAAAAGACGAGAAGAAACTAAAGAAGATCCGGTATTAGCAGGTACATTCTCTTTAATTTTAATGACGTTCTATGGTTTCTTATTCATCGACGTTCTTCTTCTTCGTGATTCTGATCATCCATGTAGATTCTGATACTAAAATTGTATATCTACGGTTTCATATTTGTTTTTTTGATTAATAGATATTCTTCGTGAGTTTGATACTGCATGTTGATTCTATATAAAATTGTTGATCTAGGGTTTATTTCATATTTGATGTTTCAATTAATTGATGTTCTTGGTGAATCTGCTACTGCATGTTTAATAGTTGATTAATTGATATTCTTGCTGTTTTTAGTAAATGATTATCTTAAATTTGGTGGTGCTGGTTATAATAAATGTGGTACTTGTTTGGTAGTATGAGATATTGTTTCAGATATGAATCAGAAATGTGATTTGGTAACCAAATGTCCTTGAGTTGTGGTGACAGTTGTAAAAAATACTTTGAACTAGACACTTAACATCATGTGAAAAATCCTGAAATATATTACAAAGTTCGTGGTTGTGATTGTGATGCTAAACATTGTTGTTTACAGTCATAAATAGTAGTCATGGTATTGAGTAGAGTAAAGATTCATCTAGTTTAACATGCATTTGAAGTTCAGGTTATTCAAAAAGGAATTTATGTAGTCTGTTTCATCTAAATTTAAGTTTGGGTATATATTTCGTGGAAATCATTTAGTTTGTTTCATGGATAATAGTTTGCAGTGGTTGTGTAATTTGAAGTTACACATTCATATGCATCTGTAAAATGAAGTTACATATTTAGTTTGTTACATGGATGATAGTTTGCAATGGTTGTGTAATTTGAAGTTACACATTCAAACTAGGCATATGGAAAGTGGAGTTACATATTCAGTTTTTTTTATGGATGATAGTTTGCAGTGGTTGTGAAATTTGAAGTTACACATTCATATGCATCTGTAAAATAAATTTACACATTACATAACAATATGATCCATGTTGTGTACTTAGGAGTTACACATCCCTTATAACCTGATTTGAATTTGAAAAATAAAGTATCTATTTAATAAGTAGACAACATATTGATCATACTATTTTATTATGTGAACAAGTAAACTAAGATCATCCTTTAATGTCATCCTAAATTTGGTAAAAGAGATAAAGCCAATTGAGATGTCTGAAGGAGCATAAAAGTTATTAAGAGAAGAATCCCCGTATGGAAATCTTTTTTTGATGTTTTGGAATACTGAAGATAAAGAGCCGAAAAAAAAATCAACACAAACAAACACGAGGTTGCAAAGCTCTTAACGTGCTTTGATCGTGAGGGTCCGAGTTCGAATGCCTTCAAATTTGGTGATAAAGTCCTAGATTTTACTCCTGAAAAATGTGTTGCCATCTTAGGTATGAAGAGGGTTGGAGGTAGAAATGGTGACAAGATAATAAACCAGAAAGGGAAGGATATAGATGATAACCTGTTGTATAACAAGTATTTTTTTAATACTAAGAAGAAAGGGAAGGTGGATAAGACGTCAATTTCAGCAGCGATAAAATAAGTGATGATAATAAAAGAACCAACAAGAGTTGATGGTGAACAGTTAGTGTGTTTGATAGGATTTTATTTTTGTTGTGTGCTATTTTTTGGTGATATACATGCTAGCTCATTAAATGTTAAATATTTTGGTCTTGTTGAGACTCTTGAAACCGTGAAGAAGGTTTCATGTCCTAACATGATTATGAACATTTGTTTAATGATATTCTAAACAATGAAAGCGTAGCAAATGTCAAAGGATGTGTACCATATCTCTCGGTAAGTATTATAGTTAGGTTTCACGGTAATATAAGTAATTGTGTTTGTTGCATGTATAATATTTTCATTCTGGTAGTTGTGATGGTCGTCTAATTAAATTATTGGTTGTTCGTTGCAGATTTTGTTCGCTGAACACACAGAAAAAAAGAAAAAATCCCAAAAGTTCATAACAGGGACACAAACTTCCCAAGGTTTGGAAGGTGGGACGTGTAAGAAATATCAGATTTCATATACAAGACAGACATGTCACAATTTACTATAAGATTTCAAAACTACTTTCCGAATACTTGATTATTTTGGTAGTTATAATGTCTATTAGTGTTTCTGGTTGATAGAAGTTGAATACGCATTTAGCCTCTATAAAAACCAATTGCACATGCATTTTTGCATGTTTACACAGAAGTTACACATGTATTTTTCTCCAGTTCATGCAGAGAGAGAAAAAATGTATATCCCTAATATGCAGCCTGATAGACACATTTATGTGTGTGATTTATTCCCAATTTGTCTATTGTTAGAACTCAATTGTGTACTAATATTATTATTATTTTAGGTATTTCTGAAGAATAGATAATTATGGAAAAATAAGCTTTAAAAGTGATAAGGGCACCACAAGACTATTGATAAAGGTACCCAGGAATTGATTCAACGCACCCACCTTCTTAAGTTCAAATCCAATTTTGGCGGGAATATTTTTTTAGCTATCTGCGTGAATTGAAATCGAAATTTTGGAGATATTCTTCAACAGTTAAGACACGATATTCTTTCCTTATCAAGATTAGGATGTTCACAACCAGAAGACCCACAAAATCAAGACATAATCTCGGTGGTTTATCTCTCAAAGAATAATTAGGGAAAGAAAAAAAAATCTCTCGAGTTAAGAAAATCTAGGGTTATATTGTTCTTTGTAATAGAGAGAATATGATCTCTTAGGATTTGGCATATGGAGAAGATAATACTCTCAGGCTTAACAAAGCAACAAAATCAGTTAGAAAAAGAAACATGATTGAGAAAAATCACCATGAATAAAAAAAGTTTTTTCCGAGAATATTTTGGGTTAAAGAGAATGATTCGTAAAGATTTGGATGTTGGAATTATTGTCTTAGTATAAATAGAAAGTTTAGAAGAGTATCGAACAGGCTGGCTTAGCCATAATTAAAAAGAGAAAAATTCAGTTTGTTTCTAAAACTGACGTGGTGAAGAAAAAGAAGAAAAAATCACCATTACACTGTTGTAAAACTTATTGCTTTTTCCTTTATAATTCAACATATTTAGCAACAGTAAACGCTACAGTAGCAGCGACAATTTATGGTTAATAAAGACACCAAAGATCTGTGCTTAATCAACTGCGTATAAAATGAGTCGTTTATTCAATTAAATCATTTACTCCTTCTACGACTAAGGCTGTCAGTTCTTTCTTGTATTTTTCATCTTTGTAAACAAATTTTGAGCCATGAATAAATATTTGAGAAGTTGTTTACCATGATGAGCTAATTCTCACGTACCCAAGGGGAGGAAGCTATTTACGCATGATTGATGGGTAATATCCATTAAACTATTTTATTTACTCTAGTTTTATTTGATTCACTCAATCACTGTTTTTGCAGAGTTTTAAATTGATCACATGATTTTCTTAATTATTTGTCATTCAATTTGATAGGTTATGCTTTGTTAAATCATTTGATAATCTATGCTTAATGTTTATATATAATATTTGAGAATCTGTCTGATTATTAGTGAACTAAGATATAAAAGGTCTAAAAAGGTGATTAGAGTTTTGAAATATTTATAGTATCATTCAATCATGAAGTAGTAGCGGAATCCAGAGTCTTGGTTGTATTTAGAATCTTGATATCACTTCAATTTAGTTTTCTTTATTTTTAGTATTACAAATTAGGTCTAAAATCAATCTCAACGAGTCCGAGTGAACGACAATTTCTTACCATTGTCTATAAACCACATCAATTTTTAGCGCCGCCGACTCGGATTTGTTTTTAGGTTTAGTTTTAGTTGTTAGTAGTTTTATTTTAGATTTTTATTCTTTTATTTTTTTACGACTTTTTTGTATTTGTCTTTTAGTTGCAGATTTTGGATCAAAAAGAAATTGGAGCTTAAAGCTAAAGACAAAGAAAAAAGAACATAGAAAAGACAAAGACTTTTTATATTTAGATTTTATTTATTTTTTATATTTTCCTTATTTTTTTTTGGACATTTATTTATGTTGCTTGCTTGTTTATTTTTAGTATTTTAATTATAAAATAAAATAAAAAATAAAAAACACAAGTGCACATACCAATTGCATCTTCCGGCACCGATTTTTTAGGAAAACTCGTGGGATAGTAAGTTGAACCCTCTGGGCGTTATCAGCCGAACCACCATAAACCCTAGCCTTGTACCTTTGACCAGTCTTTGACTGTAGGTATATTTTGCTGCGGTAACCCAAGCTTACCTAAAATAGTGAACCCCAGCATTTGCATGTGCACAGGTTCTTGCTTAACACTAGTAGTTCTACTTGTGTATGTGTCTTTGGATCCGTGTAGGAGATAGACTTGAAGAAAACGACTTTTTTTTTAAGTCCGACCCGTTATACGGATTTAGGCGGTACATCGGTTTTTTTCGAAATGGGTGGCAATAATGAGCATGGAGTCCAGGTAAACAAAACCCTTAGAGATCGTATGAACCCTTCTAGAGTAGTACGTGACCTAGGGGTAGTTATCCAATCCACTACTGTTAAATTTGATATTAAACTTGGAACAATTGGCATGCTTCGTGTATTTAGAGGGTTAGAGAATGAGAGCCCGTATACTCACATAAGAGACTTCGAAATGATTTGTGAAACAATGTGTTATCCGAATATCTCCCTTCTCTCTTGATGATAAAGCCAAAGAGTGATATCATTTTATTCCTTCTAAAACAATTACCACCTGGATGGTCTTGTAGAGGTTTTTATTAAGAAATTCTATCCACACCATAAGACTGCCGATGTTCGTCAGTCTATTCAAACCTATAAGCAAATATTCGGTGAAAACCTACATGATTATGTTGAAAGGTTGAATTGTTAATACCATTGTCCACATCACGGCTTTGAAAAAGCCCACATGGCCTAATGTTTTTATGAGGGCCTAGTAGTGAGACACATATCCAGGTAGAAACAATAAGTGGTGGAGAATTCACCCTTCAGAACCCAGATAAATGTTTTGACACGTTCATCGAGTTAGCTGAGAAAACTAAACAATAAGATTCGATGAGAGAACCAGAAATATCTTGGAATACTATCCATAGGGTTGATAGAGTTTATGATGGATCAGATATCCTTAGGCGTCTAGAGGCCTTAGAGATGAATCAAGGGTCAAACCATTCTAGATATGAAGAACAAATTCATGCTTTTTATAACAACTCTAGATTCGAAAATCGTCAAAAATTTAACTCTTAATCAGAAACCTATTGTAACACCCATAAAATATTATCTTGGGCTTTGAGCCCGTGGCCATCCATTTGGCTATAGTTGTGCAGTATGTACGTGAGTTCTTAGCATCAGAAGCTTATAGTCGTGGTGAGTGACCGTAACCCGATTTGGATGTATTAACAAAATAGATCTCTCTTAGTAGAACTACGCTGCTTGATTAGTAAATGCTACAGGGTGTAGCATGCTTGCCACTTGACAAACATGAACAGCTAAGGCATTATTGTCTTTTAAAATACTAAGTCTATCTAAATACTGCTTTTCTTTCTCCATTGTTTTACCATATTACAACCACTGTTTTCTTTCCAAACTCCAGCTCGAAAAATACAGAAGAAATTTTCTTTGGTTTCAACTCCAAAATTTAAAACACATTTAATCCTCGCTGTTAGTAAATTAAAGAAGCATGACACGTGGAAGAAGATCAAGTTAAGAAGCAACCAGATTAAAAAAGGTGAGAAACACAGGATCACTATTAAAGATATCAAATTTCAAAAAGACACGAGACGTTTCCTGACATCAGAGCGATGAATTGCATGAATGACACATAAGATCGAGAAAGCAGAACAGCATCGAATAAAACAAACATCATTAAATGATAGCTGATCGGGAAAGTAAAAAGTTATTATTATTATATTATTTTATGATCGAGAAAGCCAAATGTAATAATTATTTTATGATCGAGAAAGTGAATTGTAATAATTACTCTATTATTTTAATGATCGAGATCACACAAGTCTTTGAAGATAAGGAAACACGTGTCGGACATATAAAGCATCGAATCAAGAAGTAAGTAGGAGCAATCTGTCATCTATGTGATCGCACCAAGTAAAAGACAAAATACAAGAACGATAGATACATCGAAACAAGATGGATCGACCCAAAGAAGAATTGATCCAGAACGATGACCAGGCAGTAAAAAATAACACGTTGCATAAAGAGCGACCCAGAAAAATAGATCTATAAATAGAAGAGATCAAACAACAAAGAAGGGACGGAAAAAAAGGAAGCGGAGGAGAAAAAGAGAGAGAAAATATTTTTAGGTATGAATCTATGAAATATAGTAATATTTGTAAGGATTTCTGTATTTAAATTGAAAAGTGTAAGGATTATAAACCCAAAAATTGCAAAACCTGGGTGATGAATGGTATTGTTCATAAATGATTTTATGAAATGAATAAAAGGATTTTTCTTTATTACTCGATCTTAGTTATGTAAATTGTATCCCAGAATTTGATTGGTTGTTTAGTCGAAAGGATTTTTTGGCATAAACACTCGCCAAGGCTATTTCTTACACAAAGGTAGAGGCTTATTTTCCTTTTATTTCTTTTTGTACTAATTTTTCAATTGATGTTTATTTGATTTTATTTTCATGTCCTGCTAGTGCTCAACGTCTTCCTAACTAATGCCAATCGTGGAAATCAAATGATTTATTGTTATGGAATGATTTCTTAACCATGCATGAATTTGTCAAGTTTCATCCCTAAATTTCTCTTATTTTGATTCCCTTTGAACTTGGTTTAAATCTTTTATTTCTGTGTTAACTATGCAAAATGAATTTGTGTATAATTCATGATTTCAAATGGGTTTTGGAAGAGTAAGAAAATGTTTGACAACCATCTAAGTTTTGGTTTTCATACTTAAATTGAGCCTTGCAATGAATTTCTAAGAATTTCCCATGAATTGTTTGCAGAAATGACTCTATGAGCAACATTTTGAAACATGCACTGCAATCTACACTTTTTATAAAATGATCTTGGTCTTCTGTTTAAATTCCTTGCATTTTCATTAAATAAGCAATTGAAAACACCCCTAATCAATATTGTATTTTATGATTGATAATTTAGAATTTAAACAAGTTCTTTATGGTGTTATTTCGACCTCTCCGACATCCGAAAAAATTGGAATCCTTTTCATGATATTTGTGTTTTATTACTCTCCCCAACTTATAACTCAAATAATCCAGTCCAATAATTTGTTTTACTACACCAGCTTTAACGTTTTACTGTCCACGTTCGTGCTATTCAAACTAAATTGTTCTGCCATAAAAATTAAATTCGTTGTTCATAATTTTATTAAGCTTGAACTGTAACTTTATTTGGAATTAAATACGTTTGACTTTGGTTAGTCATCCTTCTCACTGTTTTAAGAACAAAGGTTTTTCTACTTTTGGTATATAAACTGTTCTAAGCATTTCAAATTTTGTACTTTAGTTTGGAGCAAGCTTTTGGTAAGTTGCAGCACCGATACCCTTGACTTTGGTGAATTAGTCGTGGTTTTAGAGAGTGTTCTTTACTTGATAATTCTCTTGCGTTTGCTGCCACTAAGAACTACAGAGCTCTACTTAGGACGTTGGGCCTTAATTGGCATCCCACCACCTCGGTGGCTACCCGGAAGATCGTTCGGAACGATAGCAAGTACCCGACTACCCTGATGGTGCCTATGACCATACAAATAGTAGAGTAACTTTAATTGGGGATTCTTATTCTCTATTTTTGAATTACATTTGCATAAGGATTACTTTCTCTAATTTATCTTTGTTTCTGCTCCTTGTTTACTCTTTATATTTTCATGCCGACCTCACGTATTTGTTGTTGTAACCCCTACTGGGCTGTGCCTCACCCTTTTTCCTTCGTTTTCTCCCCACAAAGTGCGAAAGGGACTTGGATTAGTAAGCTAGGCAGAGCTTATGGCAGGCTTTGGAAGCTTTAAGTGTTAGTATTTTTGTCGTCTATGAATTGTATATCACGGATCTGTTCTGGGGTAGTCTTATGTTGCTTATGAACCATGTTTTGGTTATATTTTGTTGTATATAAAATATGGGGATCTTGCCTTACTAGAGTTTTATATGGGTGTTAACTAATCTGTGTTTTGTCACATTTTGTTTTATATGTATATATAACTATACTAGCTGGTCTCCTTTTATATATATATATATATATATCTCGCTAACTCTTTAGATTTTACCCCTTTGGTACTTCTATGTTGAAGTTAATAATGACAATGGAGGTCGTTTAGTTTGTTTTTACTTTGTTGAAATGTACGGTGCTTAAATTTTTTTAAATTAATAAATTACATCTACTGTGTATTTGCTACACTTCTTTACATTATGTATTAGTGTTTTTTTTTACACTCCGTATTTGTTTAGTCTAAGCTTAGAATTTGGACGACACATGAATTCTTCTTAAGAGTAGTTACTTACCGTATGTACTTGAATTGTTTTTGGACCTAGGTATCTACTTCCGTTTCTAAGCCATTTCTTCTGCCACTTGAGATTCAAATTTGAAAACTCTTTTTTATGTTTTATGAACTTCTATTTATAAGTCTGCCTTATGTATCCCCTAGGGCCAAATTTAAACTAAGCTTTAGGTATTCTAAATTTTGCATTCTTGCTCTTGTATGAATTTATTTGACCTTTCCAGAACTTAAATAAGTGATTTTCGTTATTCATTTTCAGTTTTTGTCGCCAGCCTTGAATACATGGTTGCTTAATTTTATGAAATGAATATATATATATATATATTTACCTTTTAAGTGAAGTACCTGGAGTTTGGCCTTGCTAATTGGGTTGAAAATAACCCATTAGAAGGGAAATTTTCCGGTCCGTCACAGTTGGTATCAGAGCACATGTTCTGATTTATCGGGGACTGTGTTGGTGTTCTTGTTTGCTTTAATGATCGATTTCCCAAAGTTCTATTTACTTTCTTATACTTAGGTTGTTTAAAAATTACAATTATATGTTGATGTATCACATTTGAATCGGTTTCTGATTGCCAAGGACATTTCCTTTTATCCATGCTACCGTATCCTTTTTGGTTTGCAACTCTGAAATATTTAAAATATGATGATTAGTTATAGCATTTCCTAGAAACTTTTGCTTAAAGTTTGATACCATTGTTGTTTGAAAGAGTCGCATCGGTTTTGGGGATTGGGGAAACTAAACTAGATACCGTGATATACATATCATTAGGTGTGTTAGTAATGTACATTACTAACCAATTGCGAATCTGACGCTTGTTTTGTTTTGAAGATATCGCGGTATGCGAAATAGGTAGCTTCATTTCCGTACATATGAAGAAGGGATCTCAACAAAAGAATATAACGCATTAAGAATAATTGAAGCAACAAGTGAGTTTGGTGATGACTATTATTGATGCCGTTATATAGAACATAGGCATCCGAATATTGCTGTAGACTTGAAGGAATTTAGGAAACAATATAACGTTTAGTGGGACAGAAGACTTTCTTTTGAAGCAAAGAAGTGGATGATGGTACTTGAGAGGAAGTTAGATGTTACGCAAGTAAATAAGGAGGAGAAGGTTAGGCTTCCACTGAGGTAGGGGTTTTTCTTTCTCTTGATTTATCAATCCCGATTTGTGCTAACGACTCCTGTTTAATCAATCTTTTTCTAAAGATCTATGGTCTTTGTTTATTAATAAAATGGATATTTAAATTTCTTGCAAGTTCTGAAAAATAATCACCAATTCACCAATGTGTTTGTGAAATTGATTTTTGGACAAAATTTCATACCTGCTTGGTTTTGAGGTTGATAATTGCATGAGCTTTCTCGATTTGGCAGAATTGAATTGGATTCAGTTTTGATCCTCTTTGCTTAATAACATGTTCTTCCACATAATTTGATCTTTGATTTCAAGGAAATGTTTTGGTTTATAGTTTCTCTTCCAATTTCTTTTCTTTTTAATTATTTTTATTCTATTAAGTTGATTTCTACTTTAAAATCAAAGTTCTGATTCTTCTGAATATGTACAAGACCTTCAAAACTATAGCCATTTTTACTCAAATCAGTAAACGGGTATTTGGGATGCTGGTTAACAAAGTGAAATTTTCAAATTTTATCCCTAAACTCCCTGCGAATTGCTCTCGGTGATTTTGCACAACAAGATACTTTGAAACCTTACATTCTCCATATATTTTAATATTTGCATATTGGAGTGTGCAATTTGAAATGTTTTAAACGATTTTGTGGAGATTAAAAACATTTTGCAGTCATCCAAGTCCTGTTCTCCATCATTAATATATGTCCCATATTGAATTTTCAAACTAGCCTTCTACATGTTTGCTAAAATGACCCTGCGAGCTTCGAACTTGAAACTGTACTGATAGCCAAGAAAATGATTAAAATTCTTTCTCTATTTTATTCTTTTTACTACAACTCAGATGTCACAAGCTAATGAGTGCCTTCTTACATAACCAGGTTGAATTTTTACAAACTATGTTTGCACCACTTAATGTAACAAATGTGCTGCCTTATATGGATAAACCCATTGCTTAACTGTTTTTTTCTTCTATGTTTTAACGTTCATTGTTGTTTTTTATGCCTTAAGTGAACTCTACTCCCACTGATAGTTTTATAAACCTTAATCTACTTTGTCTCACTTAATCGGGATTGTCGATCTTATACGGATTTTCACCCTTTATTCCATTTATCTCATTTCCGTTAGATGTTATACACCTACTTTGGATTAAAGAACTAAGTTATGTATGCGAATATCTGTTTTCACTTAAGGTCAGAATTTCTAGCTGTGTAGTTTTCATTTTTCTTTGCGAAAGATATTTGTCAAAAAATGATGCCATGTTTTATTATATTAATTATGGTTCTTGTTTTGTATAAATTCTGTGTTCTTTGACACTACTTGATTCCAATGACTTTAATGTAAAGAAAATCGAGATATACTAAGGGCCTTGCTACTCTTGCTTTGTTGCATTGTCGACCTTCTTTACGCATAGTTTTATAAAGAAAAACTATAAACCATCTGTTTGTTTTTTTATTGGCTCTTTATCTAATTTTCACTTAAGTGTTAATGTTACATTTTCATTTGTTGGTTTACTATTTCTTATGGGTCAGACACAAAAGGACTTTTTATTGTCAGACACAAAAGGACTTAAGTGTTAATGTTACATTTTGAGTTCCATTTTCTTATTAGCTAAATGCATGATTTTCGTATTTCGAACTGTTATAACGGTACTGCTTATAGTTTGAGTCAACGAGATCTGATTTCAGAGTAACGTTTTCTTCTTGAAAATTCACTTGCGACGTATAAATGATGCACGATAAACCATGCAAACTTGGGGAAAAGAGATTTGGAAGTTTCAGTCAGAGAATCAAACGAAGGGCAAGGATGAGCATATTACGATTCAACAAGAAGAGTTAATTGGCCCCACGATATATTAGACTTTGAATTTCTTCAGGCGAATTAGAGAGGTTGTTTCCCGACAAACATTATCAATGCAATCTGCGGTGTGCACGGTGTGTTTCAGGTACCCATATTTTGATGATACAACATGGACCGTTCTCACACGGCAAGGCTTGCAGCTGAACCAGAATGTGACTTGCATAGAGAAATATTGGAGATTGTTGGCGGCATAGAGCAAATTCTATGGAAAAAGACCTTAAAGATGGTGAAGCTATTATAACAACACCGTAGCTCGAAGAATGAGACTTGGGAACCATATGCGAAATGTAAGAGGTATCCTGACCCATCTAAAAATTATCTTTTAAACTCTTAGTTTTTGTTTTGAGTTTGGGGACCAAATTCTTTTTAGGAGGTAATGGTGTGACACCCATAAAATATTCTCTTGGGCTTTGATCCTGTGCCCAGCCATTTGGCTATAGTTGTGCAGTATGTGTGTGAGGTTTTAGCATCAGAAGCTTATAGTCGTGGTGAGTGCCCGTGACCCGATTTAGATGTTTTAAACAAAATAGATATCTCTTAGTAGTACTAAGTTGCTTGATTAGCAAATGCTACAGGGTTTAAGCATGCTTGCCACTTGACAAACATGAACAGCTAGGGCATTATTGTCTTTTATAATACTAAGTCTATCTAAATACTGCTTTTGTTTCTCTATTGTTTTACCATATTACAACCACTGTTTTCTTTCCAAAATTCAGCTCGAAAAATACAGAAGAAATTTTCTTTGGTTTCAACTCCAAAATTTAAAACACATTTAATCCTCGCCAAGGCTATTTCTTACACAAAGGTAGGGGCATATTTTCCTTTTATTTCTTTTTGTACTAATTTTTCAATTGATGTTTATTTGATTTTATTTTCATGTCCTGCTAGTGCTCAACGTCTTCCTAACTAATGCCAATCGTGGAAATCAAATGATTTATTGTTATGGAATGATTTCTTAACCATGCATGAATTTGTCAAGTTTCATCCCTAAATTTCTCTTATGGTTTAATCATGTTTTGATTCCCTTTGAACTTGGTTTAAATCTTTTATTTCTGTGTTAACTATATAAAATGAATCTGTGTATAATTGATGATTATAAATGGGTTTTGGAAGAGTAAGAAAATGTTCAACCATTTAATTTTTGGTTTTCATACTTAAATTGAGCCTTGCATTGAATTTCTAAGAATTTCCCATGACTTGTTTGCAGAAATGACTCTATGGGCAACATTTTGAAACATGCACTGCAATCTACACTTTTTATGAAATGATATTGGTCTTCTGTTTAATTTCCTTGCATTTTCATTAAATAAGCATTTGAAAACACCCCTAATCAATATTGTATTTTATGATTGATAATTTAGAATTTA
Source organism: Papaver californicum (assembly GCA_023531435.1). Classification (NCBI taxonomy): domain Eukaryota; kingdom Viridiplantae; phylum Streptophyta; class Magnoliopsida; order Ranunculales; family Papaveraceae; genus Papaver; species Papaver californicum. The sequence goes on along the minus strand of JAJJMC010010567.1, from coordinate 801,254 downwards.
AACAAGTTCTTTATGGTGTTATTTCGACCTCTCCGACATCCGATAAAATTGGAATCCTTTTCATGATATTTGTGTTTTATTACTCTCCCAAACTTATAACTCAAATAATCCAGTCCAATAATTTGTTTTACTACACCAGCTTTAACGTTTTACTGCCACGTTCGTGCTATTCAAACTGAAATGTTCTTCCATAAAAATTAAATTCGTTGTTCATAATTTTATTAAGCTTCAACTGTAACTTTCTTTGGAATTAAATACGTTTGACTTTGGTTAGTGATCCTTCTCACTGATTTAAGAACAAAAGTTTTTCTACTTTTGGTATATAAACTGTTCTAAGCATTTCAAATTTTGTACTTTAGTTTGGAGCAAGTTTTTGGTAAGTTGCAGCACCAATACCCTTGACTTTTGTGAATTTGTCGTGGTTTTAGAGAGTGTTCTTTACTTGATAATTCTCTTGCGTTTGCTGCCACTAAGAACTACAGAGCTCTACTTTAGGACGTTGGCCTTAATTGGCATCCCACCACCTCGGTGGCTACCCGGAAGATCGTTCGGAACGATAGCAAGTACCCGACTACCCTGATGGTGGCTACGGCCATACAAATAGTAGAGTAACTTTGATTGAGGATTCTTATTCTGTATTTTTGAATTACATTTGCATAAGGATTACTTTCTCTAATTTATCTTTGTTTCTGCTCCTTGTTTACTCTTTATATTTTCATGCCGACCTCACGTATTTGTTGTTGTAACCCCTACTGGGCTGTGCCTCACCTTTTTTCCTTTGTTCTCTCCCCACAGAGTGCGAAAGGGACTTGGATTAGTAAGCTAGGCAGAGCTTATGGCAGGCTTTGGAAGCTTTAAGTGTGAGTATTTTTGTCGTCTATGATGTGAATATCACGGAGCTGTTCTTGGGTAGTCTTATGTTGCTTTTGAACCATGTTTTTGTTATATTTTGTTGTATATAAAATATGGGGATCTTGCCTTACTGGATAGTTTTATATGGGTGTTAACTAATCTGTGCTTTGTCACATTTTGTTTTGTATGTATACATAATTGTACTAGCTGGTCTCCTTATATATATCTCGCTAACTCTTTAGATTTTTGTCCCTTTGGTATTTCTGTGTTGAAGTTAATAATGACAGTGGAGGTCGTTCAGTTTGTTTTTACTTTGTTGAAATGTACGTTGCTTAAATTTTTTTAAATTAATAAATTACATCTACTGTTATTTGCTACACTTCTTTACATTATGTATTAGTGTTTTTTTCTATACTCCGTATTTGTTTAGTCTAATCTTAGAATTTGGACGACACATGAATTCTTCTTAAGAGTAGTTACTTTCCGTATGTACTTGAATTGTTTTTGGACCTAGGTATCTACTTCCGTTTCTAAGCCATTTCTCCTGCCACTTGAGATTCAAATTTGAAAACTCTTTTTTATGTTTTATGAACTTCTATCTATAAGTCTGCCTTATGTATCCCCTTGAGCCAAATTTAAACTAAGCTTTAGATGTTCTTAAATTTTGCATCCTTGCTCTTGTATGAATTTATTTGACCTTGCCGAAACTAAAATATGTGATTTTTGTTATTCATTTTCAGTTTTTGTCGCCATCCTTGAGCGCATGGTTGCTTAATTTTCTTAAATGAATATAAATATATATATTTTTACCTTTTGAGTGACGTACCTGGAGTTTGGCCTTGTTGATTGGGTTGAAAATAACTCATTAGAAGGGAAATTTTCCGGTCTGTCACACCTATAACCCTGGTTGGAGAAATCATTCTAATTTTTTCTGGTCTAAGGTTCCGAATGAAGGTCAGTCTAGTAATTCTGAGGATCCCCTAGGTTTTGGCTATACCAAGAATCCACTAGAGACAACCTACTTTCAAAACCCTTCTGAGAAGAAAATGACTAGCTTTGAGGAATCTCTTAATTTGTTAGCAAAGAGCCAGTTTAGATTCCAAGAGACAACCGCGCAGACTCTAGCTAAGTTAGAACTCCAAGTAGTACAGATGGCTAAGACACTAAGTGAGAAAGAAATAGGAAAATTTCTTAGTCAAACAAATCCTAATCCTAGATTAGACAAAACGTTCAATCATGTGAATCTGTTACAAACCTTAGGAGTGGAAAGATTTTTGACAATAAGGTAGCCATGTCTGATAGTGGACACGCTTTAGTTCCGCCTTCTACTTCCTAAGAGGAGACAATAGCTGAAGAGACTGAAACAATCTCTAAAGAGTCAAATACAGTTCCTGATAGGAATACCTTCGTGCATAAAGCCTCATACCCATAGTTGTTAGTTCCAACAAAGAAGGAATCGACTTTTATGAGATAATGGAAATATTTAAGCAAGGAAACATCAACATTCTGTTATTAGAAGCAATTAGGGAAATACCTGCTTATGTCAAGTTCCTTAAAGATTTTTGTACACGAAAGCTTAAGCTTAATGTACATAAAAAAGTCTTTTTAGCTGGCCAAGTAAGTTCAATCCTTCTGAACCAAACACCCCCTAAGTAAAAAGACCCTGGATGCCCCACCATATCTTGTGTGATTGGTAATCACGTAGTTATAAGGCATTGCTTGACTTAGGAGCTAGTGTTAACTTACTCCCGTATTATGTATACACCCAGCTCGGTCTTGGTAAGTTGAAACCGACCAAAATGACACTGCAGTTAGCTGATAGCTCTGTCAAAGTACCTTGTGGTGTCATAGAGGATGTTCTTATTGTGGTTGATAGGTTCATTTGTTCAATGAATTTTGTTGTTCTAAATACCCATCATGTTCAGGACCAAAGTGCTCAAATACCGGTGATTTTAGGTCGCCAATTTGAGCCACATCAAATGTTGTCATCAACTGTAGAACAGGACTCATGAACATATCTTTTGGTAATATGACCACTAAGCTAAACGTCTTTAATGTTATTAGACAGTCTTCTGAGATGGATGATTTAGAAAAGGTAAACATGATTAGCACTTTAGTTCATGATCCTTTAGCTTGCACTATGTTTGACAATCAATTATTTGATGAACCTTTCAGTGAATCGAAGGAAATCGATGAGGCTTTCTTTAATAATCTATTATATGATTTTGATGATGGTGTTCGTTTAGATGACCAGTCCATAAAATAAAACGGGTATTGTACTGACCTTACGGACCCTAGAATCCAACCAATAGTTTTTGGTCCATTTGAGAGTAATATTTACCTAAAGTTTGGGGGTAGTGATGATTCTTGTGATAGTCAAGTATCCCTATTTGAAGTCCCTAACTTGGGACTCGAGCTTTGTGCATCTAAGGTATTACTTGAGTTTCTTCAGACTCCACAACCCGATCCTCCTGATACTGTCCATGAGGAGATCCAGCTATTAGAGACCCGTCGTTTGGCTGAACCTGTTTATCAAGACACTCATATGGAATATAAATAGCCACCCTAGATAAATCCAGTTGTCTTGAACGAAAGCTTAGATAAAGTTGTGCTCAGTTTGTTTATTTGTCTGATCCAGTACAGGTATCTTATATTTGTTCAGCTCTATATGGTATTGTTGACCCACGGTTGTTTCGACTATTGGTATATGATTTTGAAAGGTAACTAGCCATTTTGTGGTATTTATGTCTGGATGAAGACTTTAAACTTAGCACTTCTTGGGAGGTAACCCATGCTCATGCGATACGGTAATATCCTTCCTTAACTCTTTTCTTCAATTGGTAACAATTTCTCATTGTTCATGCTTTTAATTTTATCTTTAGAAGATTGAGGACAATGTTAGATTTAAGTTTGGGGGTAAGAGAGAAACTTTTAGTGCAATAATAAAAACTCCAAAATTTAGAAACTTGTGAACAATTCAGGATGACACTAACCATTTTAAGAAGATGGAAACAAATTTCTTGGTTGTAGGAGTTGAGGGACCCAGCTAAATGGTCTATTCATAAAAGGACAAAGCTCTGGTGTTAGAAATAACATGATATTCGTCACCATATCACGTTCTGTTTTTATTTTTGCAACTTTATGTGTTTCTCTAAGTGATTTGGTGGGGCACTAGTATCGCCTTGTTGTCACCGCTAGGGTGAAGTTGAGTGATTGAGATCAAATCCCATTATTTTAATTGAACATGACCAATTGAAATAAAATAAAATAAATAAATAAAAATTGACACTTGGATAGCAGTATGTGTGTGTTCTCCCTGTCTCCGTCGCCTAAGCAAGCATGGAACACAAGATCCATGAGAACTATCATGTAATCTGCTGACAAGGAGCATACGCTTAGATTCAAAAGATCTAATCATGTTGTCGAGAAAAAGTAAAAAATATAAAAAATAAAAAGTAAAAAAGTAAAAAAATAATTGTATATATTCAATAAATCGACCGCTGAGGCCCTTGTATATACCAGTTGAGTTGATACTAGAATTAGGATTCAGATCAGCGGGTGCGCATCTCAATCCATTAGGGTTCTTCTTGGCATGATGTTCATATAGATATTCTGGGAAACACCATTCACCTTAGTCAACATGCGTACATTTTTATCTCCATATCCATTTTCTTAATCTATCCATGTGATTGTGTTTTTTTTAGATTCTGAGTATCGTGGTCCATTGTACGACTTTTTGAGTAGTGCTTTGTTTTCTTATATACGAATTTTAGTACGCTTGAGTGCAAACTCGGGTACAGCAATTGGATTCAAAATAGGGTAATTCCTCTTATAGTCAAAGAATTTTGTAACCAACTAAATAGCATGTTTAATGTTTACCCTCAATCATTCACAAGTAGCTAAAGTTTAGAGTAAAAAGGTTTTGTGGGTATATCTCTTGTAAACCCTCACGAGACAAAACTCGTCCACTAGGACCACCTAACGGTTTAAAAGCTTATTGACACGCTAAGTGCAATCGTGATGCCTGGGACAGTGAGTTAGGATTTTTATTTTCTAGATTAGATTTGTTCGAGGACTAGCAAATAATAAGTTTGGAGGTATTTGATAGACACATTTATGTGTATGATTCATTCCAATTTGTATATTGTTAGAACTCAATTGTGTACTGATATTATTATTTTTATAGGTATTTCTGAAGAATAAACAATTATGGAAAAATAAGATTTAAAAGTGATAAGGGCATCCCAAGACTATTGATTAAGGCACCCAGGAATTGGTTCAAGGCATCGACCTTCTTAAGTTCAAATCCAATTTTGGCGGGAATATTTTTCTAGCTATCTGCGTGAATTGAAATTGAAATTTTGGAGATATTCTTCAACAGTTAAGACATGATATTATTTCCTTATCAAGATTAGGATTTTCACGAGCAGAAGAGCCCATAAAATCAAGATAAAACCTCGATGGTTTCTTAAAGAATAACCAAGGAAAGAAAAAAATAATCTCTCGAGTTAAGAAAATCTCGGGTTGTATTGTTCTTTGAAATAAAGAGAATATGATATTTTAGGCTTTAGCATATGGAGAAGATAATACTTTCATGCTTAACAAAGCAACAAAATCAGTTAGTAAAAGAAACATGATAAAAAAAAATCATCGTGAATAAAGAAGATTTTTTTCGAGAATATTTTGGGTTAAGAGAATGATTCGTGAAGATTTGGATGCTAGAAAAAGAAGGAAAAATGAGACAGACCGGAAAAAAAAATTCTTCCAATGGGTCGGGTTTCGGTCCATTAAGCCAGCTCCTACTTTCTAATACACCACTCGAAAAACCGGGATTTCAAATTCATGGGACCAATTCAATTTTTCCAAACAAATGTTCGATTTCTTCCCAAATTGCTTTATAATCATACAACCATAACTTTTATATTTCAAGGGTCATCGAATCCTACGTATGATTTCCACCGTTTCATTATAAAGATATAATATCTCCTGCTCAAATGGTCGGATACCAACCACCGTTACAACTAAAGGTCTTCCGGGTTGCCACTCGTAAATGGGAGCTAGCAGGCATGACACACACCATTTTAACGGCGGGTGGAGATAATCAGTCCCGTTGTCTACCACCGTTCCAGCGACGGTCTTCCGGATAGCCACCTGTAGGTGAGAGCCCTAGTGGGCCTGGCAATTCACAGTACTAGGTCAAGCTCAACAGACCATCTTTTACAAATGATATGAACTACTCGAAAGAGTTAGTAATCATTTCCAGATCAATGATATGAACTGTCATCATAAACAACATCCATTCTTCTCAGATGATATGAATTGCCTCTATTAATTGGTGATATAAATTGGTATCCCTTATTAGATGATATGAACACACCCTCAAAGATGTTACAAGGTAGTATAAACAACCAGTAGGCTAACTGTAACTACCTCTTACCAACGATATAAATTGCTAAGATTGCAATCATCTCCGAATAGATGGTATGAACTGCTTGGCAGTAACCATCTCTTTCCCGACGATATGAACAACCTTAAACAGTTGTGCTGAACCGTATAACAGTTGCCTACATACCCTCTCCATCGCTCGAAGGGATCAAGCACGACCGTAATTCATCTGGATTTGTTTGGATAGTATAAACTATCCACAATGGTAGCAACCATCGCTTTTTAGATGGTATGAACTACTTTATTTAGATAGCAATCATCTCTTATGACAGACAATATGAACTGCTTAGTAGCAGTAACTATCTCTAAACGTTAGTGGATAGTATGAATTGCATAGCAATAATTATCCTTGATTTATATCGTCCAACACACATCCAAGAGCAGTGAGTTATACCTCCACTTACAGTGTACATAATGAATTACAAATAGAACAGCACTCCGAGTAAACCAAAGACACCTAAGAAAGCCCATGTGTCATCTCTAAATTATTCATGATTCTTAGAATGATAGTACACTACGAAATCGATGATAGCTCACAAGTACAGAATATGTGCATAATAAAACAATCACTAATTCAGTTCTAGGAAAACAACATCAATTAAATTTAAGAGAATTTTTAAGTAAGCACAAAAACATATAAGACCCTATGAAGAGTAAATATCATATGACTCCAAAGAAAATCCATTTCTTAGATCTGTACTTAGAAGCTACGCTATCACTGCCTACTAATTTGATTTAAATACCCCTTGTTACTAACAGTATCGAAACAACTGATTTAATTGGCACTTCCCATTTAAGGATCTATTCACTTTAATCTCAACCGCCATACAAATCTCCATGTAGAATAAATTAAAGCAATTTCATCCCAACAAGGTATTAGAACATATCACTCACAAAATTTGACCAACTAACACGTAAACTTGTAAATGAAATGACAATCTGACCCTAAACGAAAAGTGCCTCCAATATGACCTCCGGATAATTAACAACATTTGGGATCAAGGTACCTGTGTACTAAACACCAACATGGTAACTACACAAATTAACAAGAGCCAACCACGCCCTTATCAGTGAACTAATTTTATAAGCTAAATGAGATGCCTCATAAATACTATAAAATGAACAACACATTCAAAATTTCAGGATCAGTCAATAATTTAAAAGAAGAGCGCTAATGGACTTGACTCATATCAGTTCTCAATTACTTAGTCTATCAATGGAGTTTTTGCCAAGATATTAAGAAAAATGAGATTATGCCTAGCAACAATAAGCACGACAGACAAATCTTTTAGGAATACCAAAAGAGGAAGAGTAGCTACAGGCGCAGTTCCACAATCCCAATGAGTACAATAAAAGAGAGTGACTTACAATATGTTCAGGTACAAAGAGGAGGTGCCCACAGATAAATCTAATTGTCAATGGCGACGGAACAAGGAGACTTCATTATACGAGCTGCAAAGTGATAAAATCAAAAGAAGTACACTGCAATGTACCAAAACAGTTTAAAGTATCAAGTGATACCGTCATTATTCACTGGTAGCAACTGCGCTCCTTCCCACAATCACCAATGAAACTTCACAGGCTTAACCGACATGATGCCAAATTAAGTGGCAGTAAGTCACTAATCAACCAACACTGCATTCCACTAACTAACCATCATGTCACACATATTTCAAAAACCGTGAATGTAAATGAATACCAACATAAACCAAGTTTATTTAATACACGTTTTTCAACTGTCAACTTCCCGTATTAGAAGGAATGTCTCTTATTATCATTTTTCTAAAGTGAACCATGGGAAAGCAGAAAGGAATTATACAATGAGAGAAAGCTTTACATGACAAGTTTAGAGTCATGTGAAAATCCAATTGTACGTATATAACTAGAATTCTACATACATATTCTCCACCAACAGATTTGTAAGGATATGAAATGATTTTCATTTACAATGAATTTAATCTCAATTAATAGCTTAACATATAGGAAACATGTTTCACAGGCTCAAACAAAGAAAATAAATATTAATACCAAGCAATGTACTAAATTGATCAGTATGGTTCCTGAAATGTTCATATTTAATTTGATTAATTTGCCACACGATATCAGCTAGAGTAATAATAATACGACACACAAAAATCCACAGGACATTCGTGGACGGAAACTCCTTTATCATTTTTAGAAAATTAACACAGCAAGATGATTTTTACTAAGAGACGCAAATGGAGAACATGCACGATTAGTTCATTTGACCATCTCAAAAGCTAATGAATTAACATCCACAATACCAGGATTAAATATCAAAATAGATACTACCAGTACCCACCACTAACATGTCCAAGTGCTACGAAGTACAGAATTCTAGTTACAAAATACACTTAATCAACAGTTCACCTAGGTAGCTTCCACTTACACTGTAAATTTAGTATATATGTATCCTCACATATATCAATCGCTAACTAAGACATAATTTAGTTCTCAAAACACAATTTAGTTCTCGTATCTTCATACAAATAAATTCACATGTTTCATGGCAATATTTCATATGAATCCATAATCACTCAACCCTATCTCAACATTCAATAAGCAAATTAGATACGAGTAAATTTGGTTGCTATCTTGTTCTTGTATGTACTAATTACTATCCAAGACCAAGTGCTGGAACTTATAAACTCCATAAATTTTTATGTCAACAACAATATTTTTCGCATCATCTAATCAAAAGCCTAACGCGATAAAATGTGACATTGCATCATTAAAGAACTTATAACCCGCTTGAAGCGTAATGATCATACGTTTGTAATGCATTGTATGTCCCATAGGTCCTTAATCCTTTTACTCTTCTTTTGGAGCGTTTTGCCAAACAGGTTGCGGGTACTTGGTTATTGGTGAAAAGATCCCTTTGTTGCAGATTTCGAACCCTTTCTTTTACATCTCCTTCCATGCATATCTCGAATTGGGTTTTAACCCAACACTAACAGGACTCGAACACAATCAAAATCCAAACCATTTATCCTGAAAATTTAATGGCCACAACACCCATTCTTGGCTGAAATACAATCCCAAAAACAACGAGGAACTTATTTAAAAATCAAATTCATAGCAACCCAAAAATCCAGCAGCAATACTCCACTTCTTTACTAGTTTATCGTCATCAACCCTCAACCAAACTTTTATAGCTTAGTACCCAAAACCCATCTTAGTTTCAAATAGAAATCCATAGTAAGAACTTGGTGCAGTAAGATTAAGAACAAAAACATGTTGTGAAAAGAGGTTGGTAAATAATCACCGCCGTTTTCTATCAAACAAGAACTCTATAACGCCCACCAGCTCTCTGCTCCGGAAATAGAGTGAGATAAAAACGAGGGTTTTCTTTTTTCCTTTGAAACAGAGAAAGTGTACAGGTGAAGAAGCAGAAGTCCTTCTCTGGTCTCTTTGTTTCACTCTTTATTTTTTTTCATAGTTTACCACGTGTAAAAAAACAAGAAAAAGATACCTTCACATATAGACACGTAACCAGCTCCATGCATAGCTATTTAGACATCCAAGGGCTTAAACTAAGGTTAAAATTTTATTTGGGCACTACCATTTATTATTGAGGTAACCTTAGAGTGTTAAAAGACATTAAGACAGTTAAAAATATTGTAGAATTTGGTAAATGGGTTTGGTTAAACCCAAGTAAAAGTTTGGAGTGTTACAAAAAACACCATTAAACTGTTGACTCGTTGCCTTTTCCTTTATAATTCAACATCTTTAGCAACAGTAAACGCTACAGGAGCAGTGACAGTTTGTGGTTATTAAAGACGCCACATATCTGTGCTTCATCAACTGCGCACAAAAGGAGTCGTTTATTCAATTAAATCATTTAATCCTTCTGCGACCAAGGCTGTCAGTTTTTTCTTGTATTTTTCATCTTTGTAAACAAATTTTGAGCCATGAATAAATATTTTGAGAAGTTATTTACCATGGTGAGCTAATTCTCACGTAACCAAGGGGCGGAAGCTATTTACGCATGATTGATGGGTAATATCCTTTAAACTGTTTTATTTACTCTAGTTTTATTTGATTCACTCAATCACTGTTTTTGCAGAGTTTTAAATTGATAACATGATTTTCTTAATTATTTGTCATTCAATTTGATAGGTTATGCTTTGTTAAATCATTTGATAATCTATGCTTAATGTTTACATATAATGTTTGAGAATCTGTCTGATTATTAGTGAACTAAGATATAAAAGGACTAAAAAGGTGACTAGAGTTTTGAAATATTTATAGTATTATTCAAGCATGAAGTAGTAGTCGAATCCAGAGTCTTGGTTTTATTTAAAATCTGGATATCACTTTAATTTAGTTTTCTTTATTTTTAGTATTACAAATTAGGTCTAAAATCAATACCAATAAGTCCGAGTGAAGGATACTTTCTTACCACTGTCTATAAACCACATCATAGCCCACATCAAGTTTCATGGAGGAACTTTCACAAATTGAATGGGGAGTTGGGAATAGCAACAAGGGTGCCAAGAAAATAAGAGATAACAGGATGGTTGAAAGATGCTAGGATTGATATTGAAAGGCTTGATAAGCTACATGAAGCAGATGAAGCAAAGTTGGTGGAAGTCAGAAAGATTGCCAAGCAAGCAATGTCAAAGAGTGATATTAGCAACACTCAAGATTTCAATCTCCATATTTCCTGTTGCGATATTATAAAAACAACTGGTGTTGATGATACTTACGAAGATTCTGAGACACAAAATCAGCAAGAAAATAACAGTGAAAATGTGACAGCAGTTGATCTTGCTAAAAACGATACTCTAATGCAACAAGTAGATGACCAAACACTAGAAAGTTTTGATGCCAACATTGATCTTGCTAATTTAGAGACGGAAGTATCTCTTGAAGAAGAAAGCACTGTACCAATCATCAAAGAACTGTTGGGAGTTGGAGTAGGAGAAGGCGTGCCTGAAGAAGCAATGGAGTTTGACCATCAAACTAAAACAGGAGAAGGAGTCGATAACGCAGCAATCGAACTTGAAGCAAACGAAGATGTGACTCAACTAGAATAGTTAAGTACTAAAAAACCTTAAAAAATAACAGTAACCGTTAAAAATTTCATGTTGAAAACTTTGGTTTTGTTACCAAAAGAAATAGATCTGGTAAATTTTACACAAGGTGTACTTACTTTCTAAAAGTTATTACTTATGAAATAGATCTGGCAGCTTGTTTTTATATACATGTGTAACTTTATATTACACTTTTAAAAATGCATGTGTAACTTTTTTTTACACAAGGCCATGCATGTGGAACTTTATGGTAGTTTATATCTTGAGTAATTGGACAGTTACACATGGTGTAATTTTTACAACTTTCAAAGATGCATTTGGAAAAAAAATATGTAAGAAAATGAAGTAGATCTATTTTGATCCTTGCGCATGGTATGTGCAGGAAGCTGAAGCTGGAGCAGGAGTAACTGATGTAGCAGCAACAAACAGTACACTTGAAGAAATGCACAAATATAAGTGGTTTGTTTAAAAAAAAAAATTGACTTGTGTACTTGATTTCTAAAAAAAAACAACAAATATCATTTTTTATATCCTTGTGTAGTTCTATCTGTCAGTCTTGCAAGTGGAAATACTCCAAAACTTCAGCAAGGTAAAATAACCAGTGAGCACAGCGAAAAAGCGTTAAAGAACTTCATGATCTATACAGGAAAACCAAGCAAGTTGCAAAAAAAGTTGCACATAAAATACATGAAGGAAACCATAAAGAGGAAGAACAAATAGATGTTGATGAGACACATCAGAAGCCTGTAGAAGAAGGTAAGTTATTGAAGAGCCACCGAAGAATCCTGAAGATGAAGAATAAAGAGGTGTTGATGAGCCGTTAGTTTTGAGAAAGAAATTGTTAAAGATGGAGCTACAGAAAGAAACAATCCAAAATCAAGCTCCAAAAGTAAATCTTTCGACACATATTTTTATTTCTTCTATTTTTCTTAAACTTGTGCTTCTATAACTTCTGAATATTTTATTTTCTTCTTTACTCTTGGTGTATAAAATGTAAGTATAACTTTTGATTACACATGGTATGTGCTTGTGTAACTTCTGGTTACACATGATATATGCATGTGTAACTTCAGAATACACATATTATAATATCCTTGTATGATGAAAAAATTATGACTTCTGATTAAACCTTGTATATGCATGTGTTAACTAACAAAAACTACTCAATCGACTCAAAGCGACAACCCAGAACTGCACAAGTTGGGAAGAATGGGGATTGAGCTTTCTGTTTCAGGTGTAGGTGCCACACTAAGAGAATTTCTAGATGCAATAAACCTAAATGATGGAAATGCTGAAGATGGAGCTACAGAAAAAAAAAACAATCCATAAACTAGCTTCATTGGGTAAACATATTTCAAACCATTAAATTCATTCATCTTTTTATTTATTTTTTTGATCAAATATTTTGTTTGTTATTAGATTATGTAGTTTTTCAGTTACACATGCTATATAATGCATGTGTAACTGAATATTACACAAGTTACAAAAGCATATGTAACTTCATATTACACATGCTATAAAAAAGGGTTAATTGGGTTTTATCCAACATTAGGATTTGGTTTAACTTTTTGAAAAACTTAAAGTTTGGTACCTGAAAATGACGTTGACCCGCGTTGATTCGGTTAACTTTTGACTTTTGTTTAATAATTATTAAAAACAATATATAAAATCCAAACCTGAGCGTATATTGGTTTTCTTTTATTGTTGCACAACTCAAAATGAGCACGATAGTCAGCCAACATGGAGCCTTGGTATTGATAACCCTACTCCACCACCAAATGGGAACCATAGAAAGAGGTGTAAACAAAGAAAGAGAAAGATGGAGAAGAGAAAATGGGTGAGCTTATTAAAGATTCAAGGATAGTAAACAACTTGGTAGGCAAGAAAAAAGAATTTGTTACTAATTACTTCAACAAACACTCAAATGGGTAAATACAAAAATTTACCTTATAATTTACTTTCAAAAAATAAATTTTTACTGTTGAATTCTTATTGGTTATTTATATCTATTCCTGATATAGAGAACCTATATGCATGGTCACTGATGAACAAGGATGGCAGCCCATATGTTACTATCAGTTGAGATCTCCCTGTTCACTGTGATTACTCACTTCAAGCACTGACCTCCCTTACACATAGTAAGAAGAAGCCTAGTTTTGATATTATTTTGCAAAATGTCAGTCGTGTTGCTTCATCTAACTCTATGACTTCTTGTGATGTTACTTATGATTCCAGTAATTCGTTGAGAAAATTTAAAGAAGTGGGAATGTATCTAGAAGACCGTAGTAAACATGCTAAACTTTTACTATCTGTTGATTACACATGCTAAAAAACCCCGTGTAACTGTTGATTACACATGCTAAAACCGTAGTGTAAATGTTAATTACATATGCTAAAAAATCTAGTGCAACTGTTGATTACACATGCTATAAACCTTGTGTAACTGTTGATTTCACATGCTAAAAATAGCATGACTAAAAAAATAAACAACCTGCAGAATTCAAATCTTATAAAAGGAGATAACACTTCAGTCAAGTCTTCTATGAAATAAAAAAGCAAACTAACGCAATTCACGAGGGAGCGATGCCCCTCGTGAGAGATATATTCACGGAGGCAAGTTAAAGTAACAAGACAAAATGCCTCACAATGCTAGCAAGTTGATATCCATAAGTACAAATGCACATTCATTTTTATTACTCATTAAAATACCAAAAACAATCAAAGTCTTCTTCACTAAAACACAAACAACAACTTGATCTTCTCAACTACCCTGCCTGTGGCAGATACTCAACAACTAATATCACATTCCACATTACAAATTCAAAAAATCTAATGAGTATATAATACATTAATATCTCCTCTAAACAAAAAAAAACACCAACAAACAAGGTATTTCACACATCCATTCCCATAAAAATCATAAAAAACACAAAAAGAAAAGATTACCCTGATTTCAAATCCAACACATGCAATCCATGGATATGAACAAAAAACAAAAGAATAGAACAAATACTAATCATAAGTAACTTGATTAAAGTGAAAATCAAGCTCAGATTAAACTTCACAGATGATCTTCTTCACGATCTGAAAAATACAAACAACAAAATTGATCAAAATCAAAAACAAAAACACAAACAATAATAAACAAATCTTACCTTAATAGTTTCTAACAAACTAAAATCAGTTGAACAACTATACATAAAACAAAATCTATTAAATGAAGTAAACACATAATAATCGAAATAAAAAAATAATGTATTAATGAAAATGATAATGAAAAACAGCTAAATCGAAAATGAATTTGATATTGAAACATTAACTAACGAAAAGCATTAGTAAAAATAGAAGCAGAAGATCAAAATGTTGCAGAAATAAGGTTTAAAAACAAAATCTATTATTGTAAACGAAGATGAACTTGAATTTGTTACAATTGTTCCCATTTATCGATGGAAAATCGTTAATGAAATCGATATGAAATCGATAGATAAAAGTAGAAGAAGAAAATGGAGAAGAAAACCCTACCTGTGGCTCTGCTCATATTTGATTTAGAACAGAGAATCAGAATGATATGATTCTCAAAGATTTTGTTTACATAAAACGTATATATGGTAAGGGTAATTATGCCATCAATTTTTTTGTTAAAACATGATGACTTCATCATCAGGGATAAATTTAAATACAAGCCCCAAAATTAAAAGTTTTGGGTTTAGAAATAAGAAACACTAAGAATATGGGGCTAGTAATGAGTGGTCCATTTTGTAGGGTTTTATTATGTAGAACCTATATAGTTTGGGGTTGGTAGTAGTTTTCACTTATAAAAAAGTATATTTCAGCCAATAAAAAGTGAGATTTCATCATTGTTCAACATAAAAGTTTTATTTATCTAGGCCTTTAAGTGTTGAGATTCCTCCACCACAAAATTCAACATAATTTGATGGCGTGGTGTTCAAACTGGTTAGGAGGGAGAAGTTGAGACATTTAGGACGTTAATGGTTTGTTGGTTATGGAAGGAGAGACATAATTATTTTTGGAGGAAGAATAAGGGCTATTGAAGCAAATCTCTATGTAATAAATCAACAAAGGTGTTGTGGTGCCCGAATTTAACTACATTCAAAGACATTCCTGCGGATCGTATTGAAAAGAATTGGAAGTCTTTTGTTCGTCATTGAATCATTGTAATAACTATTTTTCTCATCGTATTTTCAATACATCAACCTTTTCTCGTCAAAAAAAAAATAAAAACAAATAGTGTAACATAAGTGAAACTATTTGGCACTAGACTAGAGATGCATAACAATTATAACACAAGTGAAACTATGTGGCACAAGAGATACATAATTCATATGAACAACACTATGTTACATGTTAAAGATCAACATAAAGTTGATTAGTTCAAGCCTGAATCATAGAATGATCATATTCCATAGATTCTTTGAGGCTTTCTAGACTCTGCAATCTACACCTTCTGTGGTTCTTGGGAGTCCTTGAAATGTAAATCCATGAGCTGTGGATTTCTAAATTAGAGTATACGGAAGGATTCCCCCCTTAAAGTGTATAGAACTAGCTACGGGAGTGAACTATATCATGCAAGGAGAGGGGCTTCAATGCTTTCAAAATCGCCTACTACGATGCTTTTTGAGGACTCTTCCGGTTTCAGCAACAGGGCATGATAGAACGAAATCATCTGCACCATGAGGAGCTTCTGGTAAGTTCTTTGTTTCATTAGTAAGAGAGGGATACGGAGTTGAGCGAGTTGGAGAGGCTTACCATACAAATTGATGCAAGCAAGATACTGAAACCTTTGCAGTCAAAGGGGGCTTCGCTTGATAGGAACCATGCTGAAAAATTAAAGTGTGGACAAAATAAGCTCCATAGGATGTTTTGCGTTCGATAAGCAGTTATTTCCAACAAACAAACAGCAATCGGAAATCTACTTACAAGCCAAGGGACTTATTGCAAGTGGTGATATCAAACTCGCAACTGATTGTACAGAAGCAATTAATCCTTGTGTTTTACCCTGTGTGAGAAAAAAAAGGAACTGGTTTAAGTAAGCCTTTATGAAAATGTTTTTTAATTAGTAAAACTAAAAGGATATGGTAGAATCAAAAATGAAAAAAATAAGAGAGATGCTTTAATATACATAGAAATCTGGGGCGCAGGCTATTCCGTTGATTAAACGGCAACATGTTTGTTTCAAGTGTAAAATGCCATGACATATTTATAAGAGTTAAAAGTAGAAATTTTCCACAAACCTGATTGGCTGAGCTTGATGCTTTAGAAATAACAGCATAAGTCTGTCATAATCCAAAAGTCAACAAAAAAACAGAAGTCATTATAGATAAGGTTGATACCATATGCAGTTTCACATTATTATTGAACAATACTGTAACATTGTAGAGATTACTAGATGAGATACTTACAGCTGGTTTCACAAGGACATAAATAACACCGAATGATGCACTAAGATATGGTACCTGCATCAGCGGGCACGTTAAAATTGAAGGAAGTCGCATCTCATCGCCAAAATAATACTAGTTACAGAAGGGTGCGAGAAAGCATAAAATCATTCAGCAATTGTGATTGCAGGAGAGTACATACCCATGGTGCCCATGCCAACCCATAAAATATTGCCTGCATAGGAAAAGAAATTTAAGATCTGTAACCAAATCATAAGAACTTTAGACGACAACATCTTAAAAGAACTTCTCAATTGACTTACATAAAGGATTGAAGCAAGTACCGAAATGCACAAAATTACTTTCTCTCCCACCAAAGGATTCACAACTGGAAGCACAAAAATCTACAGACAAATTCCATATTTTCAGTTCCAGCGACCATGAGTAAAAAACCATGTACAGTGTATTGTAAAAGGAGTATTTGCATCTGATTATAGAAATAGGTACTGATAGATTCCAAAACCTGCAGATAGCTTTAATATAAACGTGTCTGGGCCATGGAAAAAAAAGGCGTGCACCATCATTAGAGAAACTGCACTGGAATACAGTTGTGCTCTAATTTTAGTAAGATGCGGCACATGAAGGATCCAAAGAATATACTATTACGCAAGAATGGTATACAAAGTCACATTAAAATCTTCACACACTTCTGGCCTACAGTATAGATAAGTTACTCTTCATAGTGTGGAGGTTAGAACTATTCGTTTACTCCTTTTGCCTTCAGCATTCACTAACTAAAACCTACGTAGCCGATCAAACAGAAACTCCAGCAACTAAATAGGAAAATGGAAGTCCAAGAAGAGATACCTGTGAAACAATGGAACCAATTCCCACCATCATCAGAAGTTCAGAGAATTGATTCTTGTTGAAACCAAAGGCTGACTTTAGATAGTACTGCATTGGAAATTATGTAATATGTTAATATATTATTGATTAAACAGGAATGAAACTCCTACTACATAAGTTATGTAACCAAGTGTTTTTCTGTGGTAAGATGACCATGTCATGCCACTGAATAAGGTAAGCTGAAGCTAGCACAAGTTCGTGTGTTTTTAATGTAAATAAGGTCGCACATTCTTTGTGGAAAGATTCTTGAAGAAACCAATGGCATGCATTTCAAGTATATGCGGAAAGAACAATTTCAAAGTGAGAATGAAAAAGAAGAGAAACAAAGATTAATACTTCGCGACAAAAGCATTGGATCATAAGTGCCATTTAAGACAAACTTTATGAACTTCTAGTGAAAGAACACATGGATCATAAAAAATGGTATAATGTATTCACAAGAAGAACTGAGTTCAAGTTGAAGGTCATTTCGCACCCACCACCTTATGTTAAGAAATTCAAGCAATTCACACTTGGATGCCATTCGTAATAACTTATAACTTGCACAAATAACTGCATGTATTATAACGAGCTGTAAAGGAACATACCAGTAACACACTGCTGATGCCAGACATTCCCAGCTCATAAAAAAATGAAATTAGAGCAATGCGTCTGAGTGTTTCACTGTAGATTAAAATACTGTGATTTAGCAAAAAGCATATTTTTATGAGCCTGTTCTAAAGCAATTGATCTGTGCAGAGAAAGTTACATATACTGTAACTTTTCTTCAAAGCCTAGACACTAGTTAGTTATAGAATCACACTTCAAAATTTAAGACAAACCAACCTTCTTGTAACGATATTAACAGCAGCAGTCATTGATTTACACCGTTGTTGTATAACTCTGGAAATTGTAGCAAAGCAGTGTGACTGGTGTTCCTGCCTTGGAGCTCGTTGCACTGTCTCGATAAGAAACAGGTACATGTAAATTGGGCCAAATAACAGGAGAACTACAGACACCTGTACATACAGCTTTGTCAGTTCTACAAACTGAAAGGAGACTGAATGTGTGTTCATAACCAAAAGAAGCAATATGTTTGACTAAACATGCCTCAAAAATATGAACTTCTGGAAGAAAGCGTGCCAATACGTTCCCTAAAACATGTGAAGCTGAAAAAAGACCCATAATCCATCCAAATGCTATAGCCCTCTTCCCATCCTCCACAACGTCAGCCTACTAGAGGCAGGTAAATTGTTATTGCACCCGTATCATCAACAACTAGAATCCAGTAAAACTCATCAGCAATTGAGAACAAATACTTACTGCATAAGCAACAGCAATGCAGAAGATACTGCCTTGACTTATGATATATGAAATAGTGCGAAGCACATAGTAAGTATAAACAAATGGCTTTGATTCATCCCAAGCCAGTAGACCTGAAAACATCAAACAAAACTACTTAGTATTTGCAAATTACTCAATTCTTTTATCCAATGATGACACTACAAAACCAATTCAGTAAACATTTTCTTTTGTCAGTAATTGAATAGAATGGGGGGATTTTGGTTGTTTTGCCCTCTTCAACTATTTGTAATTAAGGCTTATCCATGTGACCATTTGGGCGCTGACTTTACACCTTGCCCATTAGGCAGCCAGTTCAGTGAAATGTTTCTGATTACCAAATGTGATGGCTCATTAAGGAAAACCGTACCGAAAGGAATTATAGTCGTGGAAACAGTAAGCATAAGCAATGGTTTGCGTCCATAATCATCTGACATCTGACCTAGGATAGGAAGCACAACCATCTTGAAAATACCGACAACCTACAGTATTCGAACAATATAATCCCATAAACCTCCATGTAGTTAAAGCTAATTATTCAAAGGAAACAAACATTTAAGTATACAAGTTAAGTCAACTAACAAATGCCAACTACCATTCTTGTTTAAGGAATACAAACAGATCAAGACAAAACCAAAACACATTCAATTATGACACTATTTGTTCATTGAATTCCACAACTATATGTGACAATCAAATATTAAGTTCTTCCAAATTGGCAAAGAATTCAACTAAAACTCGTTGAATTAAAAACCTTGAAAAAAATCTTAGTATTAAGCAGGTGATTCTCAAACTAAAAGTGGTAAAATTGATGGTATTACTAGAGCTGGAACCTTGTCAGCACCATAATAAGTCTTAAAAGTAAATAGTTTCTTTGTTTATTCAAATCTAGACTTTCATAATTTCTCAACAACTGATTAGAAAAAGAAATTAGTTAATTAAATTACAGATTTCATCAATTAAACACCGTTTCCTAAATAATGAAATGGATCAAGAAACGAAAAAGAATAATACCGTTTGTTGAATTCCAGTAAGGTAAATAGCTTGAGTACAAGTTGATTTTCCAGGACATAAAGCTTTAGTAGTAACATCAACAAGAACAGAAACGGTCATTTCTTCAGCGATCCAGTGAACACATAATGGGATTAGTAAATGAAGTAGTGGTTTTAATTCTCTGAAACTTTTTAAGAAATCCATTTTCGAAAATTCTGAATTTTGGATGAGAAATCAAAAGTGAAAACTTAGGAATCAAAGGTACAAACAAGGACGTAATTATACGAAATCTAAGTTGAGGGGGGGGAATAATTAAGTGCGCGCGGTCGTGTGCCTTACGAACTCTCACGTGGGGTTATCCGTTTACTACACACGCTTCAACGTGTGGTATGTGTGATTTGGATTGGCACTTTCTTTTTTTAGCCATCATGTCCAGATGTCCTTCTCCTTCATAAATCCTCTTTGGCTTTTGCAAAAGATGAAAAATATATCTCCAAGTCACGCAAGTTTAGCCACATTTTGGAGCTAACTCTATCAAAATTAGCGTGGAATAAAAGCTACAGTAGTTTTTATATAATGTCTGTAACCTACGACTATGGGCAGTGGTGGAACCAAGACTTAACATCGGTAATTTTAGTTTTTTGTTTTTTTACAAGGAAATAGACAGGCTATATGTAGCCTATTACAGTGTCTGGAATCTGGATTTAGCTGGGAGGGCATAAATGCAATCCGAATTCAAAATATCAGAGATACAACTAGGGGGTAACAGGAGTAGGAGATTGCATTTGTATTAGCCTTACCAATGTATTATCAAACATTAGTAACTTGGTAGGGCTTTATACAAACGTGTAAATTTTTTTTTTTTTTTTCTTTTTGTAAAATATTGGGTATGGACGAAGAATATTTCATTGTTTTTGTGCATTCACAATTTCACATAATGGCTTAGCTGAAATCATAGGTCTGGTCCTTAATTTCTGCTGCCGCATTTGGTCCATCAGGAATGAAAGAAATCTAAAAATGTCTGCTGCCGCATTTGGTCCATCAGGAATGAAAGAAATCTAAAAATGTCTGGGAAGAAAGTCAAACATACCGATCAAGTAACTTAAAATGCTAGAGCTTTACTATTTTTCTTGGGCCTCTACTTTCAAATTTAGTTCAACAGGAACCTCAGTAGTATAAAATCTGTAATCTTCTCTTTCGTTTGCTGCTTACCGCTTTCGTTTGCTTTTTACCGCTTGTAAGAAGGCCTTTTCGTACATTCCCCTTTTGTTTAATAAAATATATCATTTTTATCAAAATAAAATAAAATAAATAAAGAAACCTTACATAGGGCTGCAAGCTTGATAGAGGGGTTGCGAATGAATTCAGGGTGACTAAATAATCCGTTAAGGGTATCCTAGGGGCTATGTTAAATTTTCATATTACCCTTGTATCTATGAAAAAGTTTAATTTGCCCTTCAATCAATTAAAACCTAAACAAAATAAAACCTTACAAAATTTTATTTCAATTCAAAACCTTTCCCTCTCCTTCCATATCTCCTCCTTCTCCATTTGAACCGAATTTCTCCATCGAATGGTGTATACAAGGTATTCAACAAAACCCATGTTATTTTTAGAACCCAAAATTGATTGATTTTCTTATTTGATTGATGGTTTTGTTAAAAAGATTGGGTTACAGAAAAATTTACGGTTGGGTTCGATTGGAAAACCCAACCGTAAATGTATGTTCTCAAGAACTTACGGTTGGGTTCAATTTGAACCCAACCGTAACTGGTTTGTTCTACATTTTACGGTTGGGTTATTAAAAACACTCAACCGTAAATAAAAAGGTAGGAGATGAAGATGATTTTTTACGGTTGGGTTCGATTCTGAACCCAACCGTAAAAAAATTTGTACTCAATTTTTTTTTTTAGAAGTTACGGTTGGGTTTGATTCTAATTGCCAACCGTAAATTATTCTGCATAAGTAAACATTTTTGTGTTTACAGAAACATTTACGGTTGGGTTCGATTGGAAAACCCAACCGTAAATGTATGTTCTCAAGAACTTATGGTTGGGTTCCATTCGAACCCAACCGTAACTTGTTTCTTTTGAATTTTACGGTTGGGTTATTAAAAAAACTCAACCATAAATCAGAAGGAAGGAGATAAAGATGATATTTTACGGTTGGGTTCGATTCTGAACCCAACCGTAAACTATTTTAAACTCAAACCCAACCGTAAAATTATATGAATATATTTGAAGCTTTTTTCATTTATATCTTGTAGAGAATTGAAAGACGAAGCCAACCCAAAAAAAATGAGGTCAATCGGACATCATATGAGGGAGTTATGATCAAAACGGTGAAATACAAAAAAAAATCCAGGAAGAATTACGGTTGGGTTTCTTGGACTCGGAACCAACCGTAAATTTGGGGATTTTTGGTGAGATTTTTGTGTCAGATTTACGGTTGGGTTTATTGGGCCGAACCCAACCGTAATTCTTCCTGGATTTTTTTTTGTATTTCCCCGTTTTGATCATAACTCCCTCATACGATGTCCGATTGACCTCATTTTTTTGGGGTTGGCTTCGTCTTTCAATTCTCTACAAGATAGAAATGAAAAAAATCTTCAAATCTATTCATCTAATTTTACGGTTGGGTTTGAAGATTAGTTGCGGTTGGGTCCTATGCTAAAACCCAACGGTAAAACTGCTACGAGTGTTTGTTAGTTACGGTTGGGTTCTAGGATGAACACCTTACCGTAATTCTTAGTTACGGTTGGGTCCGATGCTAAAACCCAACCGTAAAACTGTTACGATTTGGTGTTCATCCATGAACTTACGGTTACGGTTGGGTTGGGAGAACACCTAACCGTAAATGGCATTTACGGTTGGGTTGGGAAGAACACCTAACCGTAAATGGCATTTACGGTTGGGTTCGACATGAAAATCCAACCGTAAAATTCTCTGAATAAAAAAAAATCATCTTTTTTACGTAATTTCATCAAATTTGAGCCATTAAAAGACCAAGAGTTTAAGTTAGAGGTATACCTCACTACTCTGGTTGATTGAATCAAAATCTAGGATTTTTTTAAAAAAACTCTAAAAAATTCTCTTACATTTCTTCTATTTTTTCTTCCCACCAAACTAAAAAGAAAAAAAGTTGATTTGATTTTATTTCATTAAGTATAAGATTAGTTTATATTAATTATAATTAGTCTAATCTAATAACTAATTAGTCTTACTAACATTAACTAATCAGGGGTAGTTTAGCCATTATGAAAATATCATGGATAAGAGATTTTTAAAATATACTTCAAATATCTCTATTTCGTCTTTACATGAATAGCCTCTCTATGGACTTTGCAGCTCCTATGTAAGGTTTCTAAATAAATAATAGCTTAGCTGAATCATTCATAAAAACATATTAAACTTATTGCTCGTAAGATACAACTCTATGTTTCTGTTTGATGACGTGACTTATTATATGTCGTTGAGTTGTTCTGTTAACATATGTTTCTAAAGTATAACTTTCAAATTTGATGGGAGTCTTCTCACCCTGAAGGAGAGAAAAGACTACTGCCTTACATAGTACTCGTCAATACACCCTACATTTTTGAGTGGTGTACCGTTCAGAGTGAATGTCAAAGTCTTAAGGGTTTGTAGGGCATTACGTCTAGCTCCACAAGCAACTAATATGGAGCCGTTGGAATCCAGTTGGTGAAACCATATGGTTTATCACCGAATTATCTAATCAAAATCATTGAACCAAAAATTACTTATGGGAACTTGTTATCCCGCAACGATCAAAGAGGCAAACTCTAAACTCAAAACCAGAGCATGGGTTGTAAACTCAAGTTCGCCCATACGCAACGGTTTGTCATGTTTTAAAATTAGATCCAACAATCAACCATGTCTAGTTAATATGATAAGGCATGGTGCATGGTCCAATAAGTTGATCCAGACTAACCAAGCCATGCAAAACCTAACCGCTATAACTTCTGTTAGCTGACCTGGAAGGTAGATGTCATGGTGTTGGATATTTGTTTGGTGAAGGTCCCCGGCATGTCATCACACCTCTTAATATCATCAGATGACTGATCAAAAAAAGAGAATAATCCCAAGGTACGAATGGGGAGAATGGTGGTGTTGGACTTTATTGAGTTTGAGAAAATGGGTTCATGAATCGTGATGAGCAGTCACAACTCGTAAGAAAAAGAAACAAAGATTTAAAAAAGAAAGAAAATGTTGTAAATTAATTCTTTGGTGGATTCCACCACTCTTACACCCCTCTTACACCACCACCTTATCATCTCCCCTTCCACCTCTTCACATCTTTCATTTTTTGGTAACCCCCACATTTAGTGTAATAACTTAGGTTTAATACCTTAGTTATGAGAATGAATTTCATTACTTCCTAATGTTAAATGCTATCTTTATCATCCTCTCTTGTATTAGCCTATAAATTGAGGCTCATTCCTTTGTAATGGAGACTAATATCTAGTAATGAGAAATTCTCTCTTCTTCTCTCTATATTTCTTTTGTGCAATAGTTCATCTTTTGATTTAGTTTATAACAGAAAACAAGTTAACAAAAATATTAGTGGATCGAACATGTTGTGTACACCGATTCTTTTGTATGGATGCTCAATTATGAAAGTACAAGTTTTATGTTTCAGAAGTAAGATGTGCTTAAGCAGACGTATTTTCAACTGTTTTTTTTAAAATGTATTCTTTAACTTTGAGAAAGTCAAAAAGACAACATGTGTGATTTACCCACCGTTGAGTGCGAAACTAACCATGGTTTAGATCTGGTCAAGGTCTATAGTTGTGACCGTTATAATGTGTTTTGACAGGTGTGAATACGTTTCGGGTTAAAAACGTATTGTTTAAAGAAAAAAACGCTTTTAATGTTTTTTAAAAATAACGGGTGTGATAATGGTAAAATTGGAAAAATAAATGAATTACGATATGAAATTCTTATCTAACTGTTTAACGTGCGTGAAAACGGTTATAACAGGTCCAAATTACATTGTTACTAAGTTTTTCTGATTTTATTTATTTACTTATTTATTTCGATTTTTTAATTGTAACTTTTAATCTTTTATTTTAGAAATAAAAAATTGGATACATTTTTTTTTCTCTAAAAAACGGGTATAACGGGTGTGGAAACCAAGGTTTGAAAAACGGGTCACAGGTCGGGTCACGGTCTATGGTCGTGTCCGTTAAAACGCGTTTTGACGGGTGTGAATACGTTTCAGACAAACAACGCGTTGTTTAGGGGGAAAATGCGTTTTTTTGACGGTTTTTTTTAAATAACGGGTGTGATAACGGTTAAATTGGAAAAAATGAAATATGATA
This sequence comes from Papaver californicum, assembly GCA_023531435.1. Taxonomy (NCBI): domain Eukaryota; kingdom Viridiplantae; phylum Streptophyta; class Magnoliopsida; order Ranunculales; family Papaveraceae; genus Papaver; species Papaver californicum. The sequence continues at coordinate 775,947 of JAJJMC010010567.1, read as the reverse complement.
TAAAATTCTTATCTAACGGTTTAGCATGTGTGAAAACGGTTATAACGGGTCTAAACAACGTTATTTATTTATTTTGATTTTTTTAATTATAATATTTAATCTTTTATTTTAGAAATAAACAATTAGGTAAAAAAATATTTTTATATTTTTTCTTCTAAAAAACGGGTATAACGTGTGAAAACGGAAAAAACGGTTTAAAAAACTTATGTTGAAATGTTATTTAGAAGAAAAACACCTAAAAATCATTTTTAAAAAAACGGTTATCACATGCGTGAAAACGGTTATAACGGGTCTAAATAACGCCGTTTTTTTTTCTATTTTATCGGTGTTATTTAGACAATAGTATCGGTGATCCTTAGGGCACGGTACATAGGCGTGACCTTTTTTTTTTTTTCGTTTTAATGACAATTTTCCTGTAAAAAACGGTTGTTTTTCAAACCTTAGTGAAAACATAAAAAATGGTCTAAAAAACTTATGTTAAAATGTTATTTAGAAGAAAAACACATGAAAATCAATTTTAGAAAAACGGTTATCACATGCGTGAAAACGGTTATGACGGGTTTAATTAACGCCGTTTTTTTTCCCTCTATTTATCGGTGTTATTTAGACACAGGTATCGGTGATCCTTACGGGAACGCTACATAGGCGTGACCGTTTTAACGACCATTTTCTCAGAAAAACGGCCGTTTTTGAAACCTTGAAACTAACTAAAATGAAATAAAAGCAAACAACGACAAGGTCCTTCTTAGGTAGGACCTATTCTTGCTATAGCGGTCTCAGATGTTTTTGGATCACTTTGGTACATGATAGACACATTTTTATGTCTAAATTGTTCTCAATTATCTATTTTGTTAGTGTTAAATTTGTACTTATTATCGTATTTTATGTGTTTGTAGGTATTTTTGGGAAATAAACTTTTTTGGAAAAATTGGCTCAAAGGCACCCGAGAAAAATTACTAAATACACTCACCAAAATTACCAAAGGCACCCACCAAAATTAATAAGGGCACCCATCAGAATTACTAAAGGCACTCATTCTCTTGAGTTCAAATTCAGAAAATGGCGGGAAGTTGGTTTACACGTGAGAAACTTCCCTGAACTATCTGAGTTGGTTTGAGATGAGATTTAGATGGATTTTCTCAACTATTTGGATTAGGATTGACCAAACAAGGTGAGTAAGTACTTTTGGATCGAAGAGAAAGGGATATTTCCGTCCACAGAAGAAAACATAGTGGAGAAGATATTCTCGGGATTTTTTTTGGGTTTTATATGTCTGGAAATTACGTGCAATAGGAGAGGAGATCTTCTATAATTAAATCCTCTCTTGTTTGGGATATTTCCAACAACTCAGAGATGCGTGAGGAGATAAAAAGGGAAGTTTGCTTTTGGAGAATAGTTTTCTTCGCTGATTTGGTTTATCATGAATCTGAGTTGGTTTGGGATTGTTTCCTTTAGTCCTTATTGATTAGGATTGGTTTTTAGGCTTAGCTAAGCCTATAAATAGAAAAGAGATCGAAGAAAGAAGTCAACTAGAGTCAGGAGGAAAAATTCAGAAAAAGAAAAAGTTACGCCGGGAAGAAGAAGAACATACCGCAGGAGAAAACAGTCGCTGATTTTGTCACTTTTCTTTCATATTTTACTGCGTCCAGGAGCCGTACTTTATTCTCTGTTTTAATTTTTCTTCAGCAACACAGAAAACAGTCTCAACAGCACTTATATCCGTATCTGTTTTCTGTGTTACTTCTGTTTCTCTTCTTTTAAGCACTTTGAGCTATAAACATGTATTTTGAGAGAGTGTTTGACATGAGGAGCTAGACCCTATTGTTGAGGCGACGGAGGAAGCCATTTTTCCAATAATAAAGTGGTATATTTTTATTTTATTAATTTTTTACAATTCTTTTATGAGTATTTGCTTTGAATTAAATTTGAAAAAATGATTTTTATTAATTAGTTGTGTTTTCTTTTGATGGGTCATGTTTAGTTTAGAGCTATTGATGTCTCATACTTTTGATTTACAATTATTATTTTAAAAATTTAACTTTGGCAATATTTTGAATAAATTGAATATATGAATTGCAAATTATTATTGTTAAATCACTTGAAAAGTTGGCTAATGGTGGAATCCTTAGTCTCAGTTCTTTCCATAATTTCAATCAATTCTACTTTAATCTTCTTTATTTTTAGTATCAAAAATTAGGTTTAAAAATCAAATCTTTACAAGTCTGAGTATCAAATCTTTTACCATTATTTCTAAAACACATCAGTACATGATTTGGGAACCTGGATAATGTAGACCTATCCGTTGTATTGTAAGATTACTCAATAAATTAGAATAGGGTCACTTTGAAGTAACTATTTTTGTTAATGGCTAATATACTTTTCGATTAATTAGTGTGAATCATTGAATTAATTCTTAAATTAGTTTAATTTTATTATTATTTTTCTTTAATTTTTCATTTATTTATTTATTTTATTTTTAATTTTTAACTTTTTAATTTTTAATTTTTAATTTTCTTATTTTTAAATCTTTTTTTATATTTTTAACTACAATCGACAGGTATTTAACGAGTTACCTGCCGATTGTAGGTAGGGGTGCACAGAAAACCGAAAAACCAGGTAAACCGAACCGAACCGTACCACTAAAATACCGAACCGAACCGCACCAAAAATCTAATGGTAATCAACGGTTATAGATTTAAGAAAACCGGTCCGGTTCGGTTTTGGTCTACCCCTAAAACCAAACCGAACCGATTCGGTTTAAACCGATTAATATATGTCGTTAGATCTGATTAAATATAGGCCGTAGGATGTGAGAAAAAACTTACCTAAGTCTTAATGTTTCTCCCTGGCTTACCAACTTCTAACTTCTTCGATTAGTCTGTAGCCTGTAGCTGTAGGCAGAGGCAAGTTCATCATCATCTTCTTCAGTTCTTCTTGTTCGATCATCATCATCTTCTTCTTATTCTTATTCTTGTCTGTAGCCTATCAAGCTTAACAAGTTTTAAGTTCTTTTGCAAACAAGCACCAGATTCACCACCACACCAATGGAACCCTAGAAGGTACGGCGTATCATATTATATTCCTAATTTTCTTTGATTATGATTTCAATTGTGTTAGAATGTTACAAATGTGAAAATTAGGGTTTTATATAATTAAAAATAATTGAGGATTTTTGAAAATTAGGGCTCGTTAGTTTAATTTAGTTACTAAACATAAACTGGGTAAAGGTTATTTTTGATTTTTTTTATATAATTAGGGCTAGCCATGAATCAGAGGTCATGGGAGTGGTTAGTGCCTGATGTAGTCATTAGGGATGGAATTAGCAAGACCTATCCTTAGGCTAGCAAAAGAATCAGGGAGTAGTTGATCTAACTCTGTTTCATGGTTCAAAATAAAAAGAAAAGATTTTTGTTGTGAATGTTTAACTCTGCACTTTCAAGTTTTTAGCCTTTCTTAACCAGAAGGGTATGTATGTTATGTTTAGGTTCATTTGTTGTCTACTTTCTGCATGACATTGAATTCTTGAAGTTATAACACGCAATATGTTGTTGCAGTTACAATTTACAGAATATACATTCTCATTTGTCCTGTATTCTAAATGTCAAATTACTACATCTTGGTTTTTATGATGCCAGAAATGTTGTTGATGGGTCAAGGATTGGTTAACATGTCGGATCATCAAAGGTTTTAATCCTGTTTCTTTCTTTTTTTACTCGGAACTGAAAATAGATTAGAAGATTAGCTATTCAGATTGTGAACCTGAGCATCATTGTATCTTAGAAACATCTGGTGTTGCTACTACCTATCATGGCGTTCAAGCGTATGGTCTTGATGCAAAGTTACGGATATAAAAGTTAGAGTTCCAGCTACGAGAATGATTAACATTAAATTAAAGCAAAGATTACATCTACCAAAGTTCCTAGACAACAAGGTCATAAATTACTTGACAGTAACTGAATTAGACTCTTATTACTGTGGCAACATTAATCCGCACTACATAGCAGTTCATTTGTTGATAACATACAAACTACTACTACTGCAGACACATTATTCAGGTAAGGTCTAATCTTCATCGAGATCACTATCTGCCAGCTTCATGGTGCCCAAAGATTACCTGTACAATGATAAACAAGAATCATGTAAGTATTATTTGTACCAAGAAAAAACATTTTGTTATTATTAACCAAGCAAAAAAAGATATTAAAGCGTACATGGTTCAAAATTAGCAGTGCATTTAGCAGGTAGCTCCATGGCCATATTGCGGTCGACACCAGATATGGGTGGGCCGTTCACTAGGACACACAAACAAGCACGACCAAGCATTATGACAGAATTGCACAGGCTTCACTAGGTGGTATGGGACTAAATGTTGAAACAGAAGGCCTGCATGGTATGAGTTGAACAAGTTATGAGAAAAAAGTGTAGTTGCAACCCTGACCTGCTACTTATTTCTAGTAGTTTTAGCATTTAGTATGGCGACATGTAATGGGTCTGCAAGGTTCTGTGTATACTGCCAAAAGGTTTAATTTTTTGATGTTTTTTATAAGGTACACATATGCGTTTATACATATAATTCCTCAATCCTTTTGGCAAGCCTTTAAGAAAATCAGTTCGTATCATTCTTAGAGTCAAATTTGTTTACATCAAATCCATGACAGTAAGGGCAGACACTACATCTTTCTTCAGCTGCCCCTAATAAGCTTGTTGTTGGATACCTCCTTCGTTGCAGATCCCAACTAAGGGCAGACATATTTCTGCTCTAACTCCCTTGTGTGTGTATGGGGTGGGGGTTACAAATACACTTATCTGCATATATGGTTCCTAAAAAAATATGGGGTGTATTATACTATGATTAGAATCGATTATTATGATAATAATAACCTGATTGACCAGCTGCCGGTGATGAATGAACTTTCCGCATAGCGTCTCCTTCGAGGTTGGACAAATACCCACTGCTAATGAAACTTAAGTAGCCATCTTGTACAAAAAGTTTTTCCTCCTAGTAGAGTGATTTATTTAAGCCTTGTAACCATGGGTCTATTTTCAGTTTAGCCTTGTAATCTGAATTTGCTATCCAAGGAAGTAAATTTAGATGAAAGGTCGTTTTAGTGATTATTGGCTTTACTATTTAGCAAGTGCAAATGATGTTTCGATGATTCAAATGGCTGATGTGGGAATAAGCATCACTGATCAAGAGGGAAGGCAAGCTGTCATGGCCTCTAATTTTTTAATGGTTCAGTTCAGAATTTGGTTCCACTTATATTGGTCCGTGGCCACTGGAATTACCAGCAGATGGGATATATGATTCTTTATTACAACTTCTATATACATACCCCTATTATCAGCCCAAAAACAAATCTTGCTACTACTCGAAGGTGATGCTAAACCTCCACCCATGAAGCTCATCTGAAAGTGTGAGAGAATAAATCTCGATTGATACGTATCCAGGAATTATTAAATGAGTAATGAATTAAAGTACGAAGAGAAGCATCCGAACAAAATTTTGTAAAGGAATTTTGAAAAGTCGACAGATATAAAGTCTGACATAATTACTGCATCAGTAACACGTAGGTTGCGGAAAACTAACAACATTAAATGCATATGTTGCGGGAAAGTACGGAACTCTGATTAAAACAGATAACTTTAACTGCATGATTGACACCAGGGTGCGGGAAAAGTGTGACTCATTAAAAGTGTAATGATGAATATTAACCCGAGAAACGCGTGTCGACTCTACAAGTTGCGGGACAAAAAGGACTAAAGCATGACGATTCACTAATAAGAAGCTGCGTGTCAGACATGCTATAATCCTAATCCGAAAGTAATAATAAAATACAAGACCAAAGGAGAACTACGGGACAAGAAATGCAAGACCGAAGGAAGACTACGGGACCAGACTGTAGGAAATCTACGGGATGATAAGTAATACACTAAGAAAGACTTGCGGGATCACATGACTCATCAAAGATAGATAAGAATGAACAGGTGGCAAAGTTAATTAGCGGGACCCCATGAATTGGCTATAAATACCAGAATCATGAACAAGAAAAGGGGTTGGAAAAATCAGAGGAGAAAAACGGAGAGAAGGCGTTAAAGAAGACTAAAGAGCTTAGGTATGATACATTCGAGATTTTCTGATTCTAATTAGAGTAGTGGATTTTAATTATGATTTATTGGTTAGAAAATGTATCTTTTATCCAAATTTCTACATTTCTTCTTCTTTTGTATTGATAAAAATTTGATCTTATTTATAAATCTAAACATTTTATTAGTGGATATAAACAGTTAAACTATGGAACCACTATAATCTTTGTGTCATCTTGTTATTATAGTAATTATCTTTCATTCTTTATATTTTTTATTGTGCATCGATTCATCTTAGTTATCGTACTATTGTCATGTTTAAGCAATTTTGGTTGTGACACCACTTCCTTTGTATGTTTGGTGATCACAATTTGGCGCTAGAAACAGGGATTGAATAAAGAATTTATTCTACCTGTCAAAAACTTTCACTTTTTAGAAAAAAGCTTTTTCTTTAGAAAGTTATATTTTATCGAAGAATTTTATTGAATAAAACGCAATATTTCAGAGTCTTAGCAATAAAAGAAAAATTAGGCGCACAAAATTCTACTAAGTTGTATGATGATAGTTATTAGGTTTTTGACTTAAGTCATTTGCAAAATTTTAATATTTAACTAAGTTATTTGGATTTCACATAAATTTGTTTGTATACGAATTTATGAGATTTGAGGTAAAAATAAAAATTTACTTGGTTTGAAGGGGATTTTCGTCTTTCAAATTAGATCATATAAATTACGCTTATTTTGAAACGAACCATTTCTGGAAACATGTAATTAATTATCTGAGCTCTCTTAGGATTCTGGAAAGAAATTTTCTATAGCAACCAAAATGCTGAAACAGAAAGGAGCAGAAACATTTTAAAAGGGTTTACATAAACAAGAGTTATGTCTCAAGAAGCAAGTTCGAGAAATCAAGGGAATAATGCAAGAGGGGTTCTCCCACAAAGACAATTGATAGGAACCTCGCAAGGACAACAATATTCTAATGATCAACAAAATAATTCAGATAGTCACGCAGATATTTCATCATTTGAAGAGAATACATAAAACACAATTGATCATCTGCAACGACTGATGGAAGAAATGAATGAGATGCGTAAACAACAAAAGACTTGCATTGAAAAAATTTCATTCCTGACTAGAGAAAATCAAGTATTAAAGGAAACAATCCAACATGGTGTGGGATCAACTAGAACAAAAACACAGGGGCAAGAAGCAAGCTCCAGTGGACCCACAAGGAGGAGAGAGAGAGACAATCGGGATCAAAGAATGATGTTAATGGAATCCGCATCTCAACAATCTAGACAGGACAGGATGAATCATGGGGACTCAGGTTCGCAACATGATAAGTGGCAAAAATGCTTTGAAGCTATGGAACAAATGAGGGAAGAAATAAAGAATTTAAAAAGTAAAGAATATGGACGAATAAAGGAAGTGTTAAGGGAAGTCAAGCGAACACCATTGGCACCACATTTGGCGTATGCACCAATCTCCCAAGAATGTAATACTCCTATTTTTGAGTGTTATGATGGTACCAGATACTCAACTACTCATTTGAAGTATTATAACCGTATCATGGCACGATGGGGGCAAGATGATGCAGTTATGTGTCGGAATTTTCCGTCAAGTTTGAAAGGATTGGCGTTAGCATGGTATGATAATCTGCAAGAAGGGTCTGTGTATTCATACACACTGTTAACTCGAAAGTTTTTAGAGGCGTATATGTACAACAGGCCCGCAGAATCGGGAATGGACAGATTGTACTCCCTCGCCTCATGGCCAGAAGAAACTATTCGTGATTATACAAATCGTTGGCATACGGTTTGTCAGGCAATCGGGGATGTTACTCCAGACGCCGCCATTAACAATTATAACTGGGAATAACTGACCGGAAAAGCCAACTTTGTGTTGATATTCATAACGCCAACCCAAAAAGTGAGGGGCACCTCAGAGAAATTATTGAAATGTGTGCAAGGTTGCAAGACATTCAGAGGCAATGTCCAAGAATAGTGTCACAACAACAAGGAAATGTGAGAAGAACTAATTCAATAGAGCCTTCATCTGGGTCAGGGAAGAGGTTTGCGAGCAAAATTGAAAATAATGAGTCAAAACGGCCAAAGACAGATGAAAGGAAAAAAAATTTAGAAGAATTTCAGGAGAGAGTATTTACTAAACTCAACATCCCATATTACGAAATTTTAAAGGTAATAAAGAACAAGTCGGATTTTCAATGGCCGCGAACAAAAGAACAACATCCTGAATATACCCAAAATTCTAAAGAGTATTGCGAATACCATTGTTATCGGGGACATTCAACCAACCGATGCAGAAATCTAATCTTTCTAGTGCAAAGGATGATTGATGCAGGGGAATTAAAAGAATTCATTCAATTACCTGATCCTTCATTAAGGCTTGATAAGGGGAAATCTGTCAACATTCCTCACAACAACCAAACTATCGATATGATTTTTTTTCTGAATCAAACCAACCATCCATGAATGCAGCGATCAATGAGAAATTACGTAAAAGAGTCCGCAATCACGAAATCTTTAGAGTCATGGGAAGGGTTATTGAGTCATGGGAAGATTGGATGGCGTCCCCATTAACTTTCTCTGCAGTTGAGGTTGATCAAGAGGTAGAGATGCATAATGATCCGTTATTACTTACGTTGCCAGTATCCTGATGGAACGTAAGGAAAATTCTTATGGATGTTGGCAGCTCGCTAAATGTTATGTTTTATGATACTTTCCGAAAAATGGGATTGAAAGAAGATCAGTTAACCCCATCCCGTTATACTATTTACAGATTCAATGGTATAGCCTCAAAACCGAAGGGAGAAATTGAGCTAGATGTTATGGCAGGACCAATAAGTATCATGAAAAATTCAGTGTGGTGGAAGCTCCGTCCCCGTACAATGCCATCATTGGGAGGCGATGGGTACATCAGTTGAAGGGGGTAGTTTCGACTTATCACCAGTACTTGCGGTTCCCAACTCCACGAGGGGAAATGGAAATAAGAGGAGATCAAGATGAGGCCAAATCCTGCATTCTAGCAGAAATTCGAATGAATGAAGAGCAACAGCAGCAACAGAATAACAAAAAAGAACGCACGATAAAGGCAAAAAAAGAAGCATTAAATCAATATATGATTCAATTCGTGAGAAGAAATATTAACAATGAAATAGGAGAAGGAAGTAAGGAAAAAGAAAGTACATTAAGAGATGATTCAGGTAGTTTTCCGGCATAGCAACCAAAGGGGACCCCTACATTTCTAGGAGTTCCCAAACCCACCTTTACCACGGTTGAGGAAACCAAAAATGTTAACATAGGCACAAAAGAATTTCCCAAGTGGATAAAGATTGGAACGCTGATGGAGATGGAAAGAGAACAAAACTTGATCACACTACTCCGAGATTTTGTGGACATATTTGCGTGGAAGATGGAGTATATGCCAGGTATCGACCCAGATATTATACAACACGAATTAAACATACACCCTGAAGCGACACCTTTTCGGCAACGCATACGGAAAGTGGCACCAGAATACCATGTATCAGTTGAAAAGGAATTAGCAAAACTCATGGATGCGGGATTCATTCGAGAGGTGAGATACCCAACTTGGATCTCCAACATGGTAATCATACCAAAAAAGAATGGAAGAGTAAGGATTTGTATCCACTTCACCAATTTGAATAAAGCCTGCCCAAAAGATAGCTATCCACTCCCCAGCATTGATCAATTGGTAGATGCAGTTGAGGGACATGAAGCCTTGTCCTTTATGGATGGACAATTCGGATATAACCAAATAGCACTTGCGAAAGAAGATCAAGAACACACTGCATTTTTTACTCCTCGAGGATTATATTGTTACACCAGAATGCCATTCGGATTGAGAAATGCTGGAGCAACATATCAGCGGTTGGTTGACGCAGTTTTTAAACCATGGGTTGGACGTACCTTAGAAGCTTATGTGGATGACATGTTGGTAAAAAGTATAACTTTCAGCAAATCATCTACAAGATTTGAAAGAAATATTTGAAGCGTTACGGAAATACAGAATGAAAGTCAATCCAGAAAAGTGCGTTTTTGGGGTCACATCAGGAAAGTTTTTGGGATATTTGGTCACTAAGAAAGGAATTGAAGTTGATCCCGCGAAGGTCCAAGCAATAGTAAACTTGCCATCTCCAAAGAACATTAAAGATGTACAGAAGTTGAATGGCTGTTTGGCCGCACTAAGCAGGTTTATAGCAAGATCTTCGGAAAGGTGCAAACCTTTTTTTGTTATTCTAAAAAAGAAAAATAAATTCGAGTGGAATGAGAGATGTGAGCAAGCTTTTCAAAATATCAAGGTTTATCTTGAAACATTACCTGCTCTACAAAAGCCAAAATCTGAAGAAGTTCTAGCTTTATACATTGCGACAACTGAGGATGCAGTAAGCGCGGTCTTAGTTCGAACCAATGAAAAGGAGGAAAAACATGTGTATTATATTAGTAAGACTTTGAATCCTGCAGAAAGAAATTATACAAAAATTGAACAATTGATTTGATCTTAGCTCTAGTTTTTGCTTCCCAAAAGTTGCGCACGTATTTTCTGACGCATTACGTAAGCGTACCAAGCAAAGCACCATTGGAATCAGTACTGAAAAACACAGGAAAAGTTGGAAGGATAACAAAGTGGAATGCCCAGCTATAACAATTCAACATATTATTCGAATTACAAACTGCACAGAAGTCACAAGTTCTGGCTGACTTCCTTGCGGATTTCTCGGTGGAGGATGATTATGAAATCCAAGGTTCGCCCGGATATCAAAATTAAATATGTTTCATTTTTTACCTTTTAACTTTCATTAATATCATTGTTTACTATTCTACGATACTAAAATTCAAGGTTTGCCCGGAATTGAGGATGATGACCCCAGGATGTCCCGAGTTCTGCAAATTCCCAGAAATGGGAATTATTTGTTGATGGATCCAGAAATAAAGATGGTGCGGGAATATGAATTGCAATCATAGCACCTACGGGGAAACGAATGGTGCACTCATTCCGGCTTGAGTTTGATGAGCATACAAACAATATAGTGCAATATGAAGTTGTGGTTCATGCCCTCAGACTCATTATTGAATTAGGGGTAAGTGATGTACGACTCACAAGTGACTCGCAATTAGTGATTCGACAGGTTGAATTAAAATACCAGGTACGTGATGAAGATTTGGCGGAGTATAAAAATCTTGTACAAAAACTGGCGCTCCAAGTTCCAAATATAACTTTTCGGCATCTTGATAGACACATTTTAGTGTCTAGTTTGCACCTTAGTTTCTATTAAGTTAGTATTCGATTTCGCAAATATTACGCGTTTTTATGCTTTTGTAGGTACATTTGAAGAATAAAGATTTGTGGAAAAATCGGCTTAAAAAGTGATAAAGGCACCCAAGGACAAGTGTTATTTGGCACCCTAGAAGTGGATAAGGGGTACCCTCGAGTCAACTCGGTCAAAATCGGGTCAAACCCGAGTCAAATCGGTCAACCCGAGTTGACCAAGTCAAGCCAGTCACGGAAATCGTCTGCATACAACTGTACACTTTGGTTCATGTAATTTTTGGAATATTTTGCTCCCAAATTGATACACAATATACTAGAGGTCCATACAAGATTAAACACGTGAAGAATTAGAGGTTTACGCCGGAAAAATAGCCCCAAATCCGAGTTTCGCCGGAAAAAGGGTATTATACTTTGATTCGGATTTGGATGAATTTTGGAGTGTTTTAAGGAGTTCTATTAGGTTTAGAAGACTCACAAGTATCCATAGAGCCTATATATACCAAGAGAAGCCAAGAAGAACGGGGAGAATAGCTTAGAATTGAAGTTTCGGAGTCGCCGGAATTGTGGCCGGAATACTCACGATCCGGCCAACTGCTGCTGCACCGGTCACCGCCGGTGACCATGTTCTTCATCCCATCGCTGCCGAAGAAGAAGACACAGCAACACTTTTAAGTGTTGCTGTTCCGTTGCCTTAGCTTTCAAATTTCTTCCTTCCTTTTCTTTGCCTTAGCCTTTTGCAACGGCTGAACCTTGTTCTGTAACACTTATAAACGCGTCTGTTCAGCTGTTGCACTATTATTCAACCTTGTAATTGATATTTTGAGCAATGAAAAGATCTTTTGAGCAAGCTTTCTTCTCCATGGGCTAAGTTTATTTACTGGGATGATGGAGGAGGTTTTTCTCTCAATTTTATGTGGTAAGTCTATTTTTAATTAATTATTTATAATTCTTTTATTATTATTTGCATGGATTTAAATTAGAAAAAAATGGTTTTTATTAAATAGTTGTGTTCTCTTTTGATGGGTCATGCTTAGTTAATTACTCTTGATGTCCCATGCTTAGGATTTACAATTATTCTTTTAGGAAACATATTTTTGGCAAACTTGAATTAAATTGTTAAAAAGAATTACATGATTAATCACATGAATTGTTAGAAATAACTGAATCTTGATTCCTAGTTTTCTCCATATTTTCTAAAAATATTCTCTAGTTTAATTTCCTGATTTTTATTATTTTAGATTAAGTTTAATATTTTCTAAAATCATTACCTTCACAAGTTCGAGAATCGAACCTCTTTTTACCACTATACAAAATCACATCACATCTATCCAGAGAAAAAAACCGCCATGCTGATGCATTAGCATATATTTCTTCAATGATAAAGGATCCAAACACATCAGCCATAAAAATTGGGGGAATATATAAACCATCAGTTAAGTTAAGGACAGTCCAAAATGTGGAAGAAGAAATTGAGGAAGACATTGAAGATAAAGTTATCCAAGATTATCCAGACTTCCAACGAGAAACAGAAGATAATCTGATTGAAGAAGATTGGAGAATTTCAATCCATCAATATATACGAGATGAGGTGTTACCCCCGAATTCTAAAGAAGCAAGAAAGGTGCAGCTGAAGTCTGTAAATTACCAGCTTCGGGATGGAATTTTATACAGCAAGTCTTTTTTAGGACCGTTACTTTGATGTTTATCACAAAGAGAAGGACTTCGGATTCTCAAGGATATACATTATGGAGATGCGGGAAATCATAGTGGAAGGCGATCACTAGCATCAAAAGCAAAAACACAAGGGTATTATTGGCCATTCATGCATAAGGATGCGGAAAATATGGTGAAAAGATGTAAAGAATGTCAGCGTTATGCGAGAAAAATAAAGGCTCCCGCAACAGAACTTAATGCGGTGCTTAGCCACTGGCCGTTTGCAAAATGGGGAATAAACATTGTTGGACCGTTGGTAGAAGCTACTAAAAAGAGAAAATATTTGATCGTAGCTACAGATTATTTTACTAAATGGGTTGAGGCCAAAGCTCTTGCACGAATCAAAGATACGGATATCTTTAAGTTCTTGTTTAAAAATATAATTTGCAGATTCGGAATCCCGGCAGCCATAGTTTCTGATAATGAGAAATAGTTTCAAGGGAAAAATATATATATGATTTTCGAAGCATTCAATATACAGAAGAATAAATCAACTCCATTTTATCCGCAAAGTAATGGACAGGCTGAGGCAACAAATAAGACAATCGCTATGAATCTAAAGAAAACACTTGATGGACATCACAAGCGGTGGTGCGAACAACTTCATAATACACTTTGGGCATATCGTACAACAAGGAGGGAGTCCACTGGAGAGTCACCATTCCTTCTTACCTATGGGACGGAAGCAGTCATACCCACATAAGTCATTCTACCTACGACAAAAACGGAAGCATGGGAGAAAAATCTGAACACAGATTTAATGCTTGAAAAGTTGGATGATTTAGAAGAAAAGAGGGAGGTTACGCTTCAAAAAATGGAAAATTACCAAAGAAAATTGGCAAGAGAATATAATAAAAAGGTAAAGTCACGGAATTTCATAAAGGGACAATATGTTCTGCGGAAAATCCCGGAGTACCAGAGAGATAGAAAAACAGGAAAATTTGCACCAAAATGGGGAGGACCCTATATTATACAAGGACTTGCGGGACAAGGGTCTTATTATTTACGAAACATGGATGGAAATATTTTATAGCACCCTTGGAACGCACAATACCTCAAACAATATTATCCTTAATCAATAATACAATTGCGCAGTGGATTGCATTCATAATAGGTAAAGCATATCAATTGCACTTTCTCTTGAAAATCCAAATAAATATGAAATATTTTCAAATACAGAGATACCTAACATGGAAGTGATTATTGTATCAGGTATTTTTCATTTCGGGAAAAGCTTACGATCAGCAATACAATCTTACATCAAATTAGTTTCATATTAGGTAAAGCTATAAGCATAACCTCTCAAAGAAAGTCAATATCCATGATTGCATGATTCTTGGATATTTCGCTAAAAGAGGTACCTAACATGATAATTAATTGCTGTAATTTTCCATTTCAGATGACTCTCGGAACCGCACTCTAATTTCCTTTTTTCCAAAGAGAAGTTAAATGCATATTACTCCCATAATATGACTCAAGGTATGAAAATTCCCGACAATCAAATAAATTACACTCATATCATGAACTAATAATCAATATATATATTCAAAGTTTGCAGGTATAATATCATAAAGCAAAAGGGGAAAGTACAACTATAAATAAAGGAAAGCGGGATGATAACAACAATATCAGCAAAATAAGAAGATTCTATAAAAGAAGTTAAGGAGCGGGAGGAGTGCCTTTGAAGGAAGGAACTTCCAGAACTTTTACACGACTGTAAATTGTTTTAAATCCATCAGCTTGTACTCGATCAAAAGTGTTATTGATAGCTTGAGCAATTTTAGCTGTAGCATCTTTTTTTAGCCATAATTCAAAATCCTGTCCTTCTTCAACTTCCGATTTAAGTCTATTTACTTCATTTATATAGTTATGAACCTTTACTCTTTCAGCATCTAGACTTCCAACAAGGCGTTCATTCTTCGGAACTTCTACTTTATTTTTATCTTCGATCTCCAACATTTTAGAAGATAGAAGATCAAAGCGAGCATGTGCTTCATTATCTCTAGTAGAGATGTTTTCTAAAAGAGTTTGCATTTCTTTAAACTTTGAAGAGGTTTCATCAAGCTGTTTGTTAAGAATATCAATTCTGGAATTCGCCACACCAAGCTCACCCTCAGCTTTCGCGGCCCTTGCGGTCGCTTCATCAAATTTCTTTTCAAAATCTAGAATTAAAACATAGAGTTAAACAATGTGGAAATAAAAACAAACCAAAAATATGTAGCAAACAAAGTACCTCCAGTGAGGGATTTGAACTTTGCTTCTTTATGAACCATAAGTACTGATAACTTCTCAAACCGAGACTCTAATCTATTGCGCCTCCATTTCATTAAATCATAGCTATTAATAAGATCACTAAATCTTGTTTCTCTATATGCTATCTTATTATTAACTCTTGATACATGACTTTTCAATTGAGAGATTCTACACCGCATCTTAGACAAGAGTTCTGGATCCCCCGCTGATTTCAGGGAATAATTCAGAATGCAAGAAAGAAATTATTTAAAGAACATGATAAAAAAGAAGAAATTCAAAACTTGGTTACGAAGATCAGATGAATGTTGACGAAGAATGTCATTTTCCCGTTGTAGATCCGAAGTTCTATTATTCCTTTCTTTATATTGAGTTTCCATCATTATGGACCGAGCTTTGTAGAATTTATACATAGTGTATAAAGCATTATGACTCTGTGCAAGCTGTAAAACCAAAACATAAGTAAAATAAAAATAGAGAAGGACAAAAAGAATAAATATAATAAAATTACTGTGTAAGAGCTTGTTGCGGGAATGCATAGCATTGTCCCTCTGCGAGAGCAAGAGTATTTCCTAGAGAAGAAGGAGGATTCATGGAGAAGGATGGATCAGCAGTATCATCAAACCAAGCATCCCTAGCATCTTCAAATGCAACAGTTCCCATGGATCGTCGCAGTTGAGAAACTGCAACACTGTCAGACTTCACAGGCATCGGAGTGCAGGAAACGGACACAAGTTCTTTAGAAAGAAACCATTGAAAGGATTCATTTTCATTACCTATAAGAGTTGAATCATCTGCGATCCCCTTGCCTTTATTAGTATGAGGGATTCTTATGTTTGGTTCCGAGGAGTCCGCAACTTGAATGTCCAAAGACATAATCAATCCTGAAACAGATTGGCAGCGGGACAAGAAGAAGTTATTACCATAGCACTTGCGGGAATGGCCTCCTCAGCATGAATACCCGAAGGTTCATTCGATCCCGTAACAACAGCGTTGGCGTCGGGATGGCAAGAAATCAATGTTGTCATGTTTACGGGAACGCTTCCCGCAACAGAGGCCCCCGAAGGTTCACATAATCCCGCAACTGGAGAAATACCATCGGCAATTGTACCATCCCGATGAGGATGATCCAAAATTCCAACAACACCACTTGCATTGATGGGATCTTCTTCTACAATATGATCCGTCTCTTCAGCTACTTCATCCCCATATGAAATCACCTCAATAGAAAAATCAACCGGAAGAGGAGAAAGTTGTTGATAAAAGCTGGAAGCAGGAATGTTATCAATTGGAGGATTGACAATAGCTTCAGGAGCCCCTTCCACAACACCCACTGTCGAAGTTTCTTCTACAACATTAGCTGAAGTGGTGGGTTCGGGATTTGATATTTGAGGAATGACCTCTTCTTCCTCTAAGATGATGTTGGCAGAGCTCCCACCCCTTTTTACTGTACGGCGACGAAGAGGGAAGTCTTCATATTCGCTCTCTTCTCCATAAGAGGGGGTATGGGATACACTTTTGGCCTTTTTCTTGCTCTTCGTTGCGGAAGCTTCAGCTTTACGGTTTCTACTAGCGTCACCTCTTTGAACATTTTTATTTATCCATATCATAGGCAGCGACTCAACATATGGCACAAGAGTTAACTCATCTTGTGGCTCAAGTGGAGGTTCAACCTATGGAAATGAAAAATGAAGGAGGATATTATACTTCAAAAGAAAATAGCAATACAAAAAAGAAATAAAAACAAACTACATGTACCTCGTAATCATGCTTGAAACCAGAGAAGTTTAATTTCCAAGGACAGTAACCAGGAAAACGATTGAGAACATCTCGAACAATATCATCTGGAAGAGACCCAAACATCCAGGGACCTTCGATCACTAAGGGAGTACGTCACTATATATAATCATGATCTAACCGAATTCTTTCTTTCAGAGGGATATTAGTATTTGGGTACACTTTATTCTGGCATTATCTATTTCATGAAGTAAGAGGAATCCCGAACCAGCTCTCCGACCAGGACTAACGCTCCACTTTACATAGTTCTTCAAGGCATAGCTATCTGAATAAGTGATATGAAAATTCTCGACCATATATAAATGGTGCTCTACGGGATCAGGTACGTAGCATGTAAAATGAGTTAACCCTTGACTATGAAGATTACACTCATCCAATATACGCCACCAATTTCCAGTATATTGAACGATGGAACGAGCACGACCATATGGAGATTCGCTACGGGATGCAAGAACTTCAAATTGAAAGGAACTCTCATGACGATACATAGGAAGATGAAGCCCTGCTTCTAATGCTCCTGCTGAAATCAGTAATCTATTCCATAATTAAACTTTTTTTACCATGTCCAAGGAAATTTCATCTGAACCTTGATCATATAAAGATACTTTGAATCCTTCAAGACGACGTCTCACCTTGAAATCATCAAGATTCACGGATCTTAAGCTATAGAATACATTATCTCGTTTCTTCTTGGGAGCATGATTGATAGCGGGAGAAGGAACATTTGTTGGCCGAGAAGGCTCGGCGCGAGAACTGATAGGCCTGATGGAAGCAGGAGGACGCCTTGATACGGGATAACGAGATGATCTCCTGTTTGATTGATGATCATGATGAGAAGAACCACCAGATGCTCTGGCTGTTGATCTATCGGCCATGATAAGATTATTACCTACACAGAAAAAAACAGAGTAAAGAGATCAGCAAAATCAGTTGATCAGGGAAAAGAAAAGAAAAAGAACATGGGTAAAACGTTTATCAGTGAAGTAATCATCATTGTCACTCGATCCAGCAAATACTAAACAGACAACCGTCAATATCCTTAATAATTAATCCCAAAAGAAATCAAGCACAAACATAGATGAACAAATAAAGTACAAAAATAAAAGGGATTACTCACAGAAAAATGGAAGAAAGAAGAATTTGTTGATTAAAAGGAGGGCAAACTTGATCCCGATAAAAGATGAAATCCAAAAATACCGGAGTCTAAAGAGAATAAAGAAACGATGGAGAATCTTTGAAAAGTTTAAGGAAAGAGAAGCTCTTCAACTTTAAGAGAAAGAAAACAAAAGATGTAAAGAGTAAAGTAATAAAGGCAATTGATATTAAACGGATCGAAGCTGACGAACCGTCGAAGACTGAAAAGAGATACACTTTTTCAGGGATTTGATTTTCTCGAAAAAAACAACAACTGACAGAAACGTGCTAATGGGAGTTATTACAGGCGTGGGAGAAGAAAAGTAATGATTATTCTTCTTTTTTCATGAGTTGATATCAACCGTCAGATTCGAAGAAAAAAGAAGAAAAAAGGGGCAAATTGTGAGAGAATAAATCTCGATTGACACGTGTCCAGGAATTATTAAAGGAGTAATGAATTAAAGTATGAAGAGAAGCACCCGAACAAAACTTTATAAAGGAATTCTGAAAAGTCGACAGATATAAAGTCTGACATAATTACTGCATGAGTAACACGTAGGTTGCGGAAAACTAACAACATTAAATGCATATGTTGCGGGAAAGTACGGAGCTCTGATTAAAACAGATAACTTTAACTGCATGATTGACACCAGGGTGCGGGAAAAGTGTGACTCATTAAAAGTGTAATGATGAATATTGACCCGAGAAACGCGTGTCGACTCTACAAGTTACGGGATAAAAATGACTAAAGCATGACGATTCACTAATAAGAAGTTGCGTGTCAGACATGCTATAATCCTAATCCGAAAGTAATAATAAAATACAAGACCAAAGGAGAACTACGGGACAAGAAATGCAAGACCGAAGGAAGACTACGGGACCAGACCGTAGAAAGCTACGGGATGATAAGTAATACACTAAGAAAGACTTGCGGGATCACATGACTCATCAAAGATAGATAAGAATGAACAGGTGGCAAAGTTAATTAGCGGGACCCCATGAATTCGCTATAAATACCAGAATCATGAACAAGAAAAGGGGTTGGAAAAATTAGAGGAGAAAAACGGAGAGAAGGCGTTAAAGAAGACTAAAGAGCTTAGGTATGATACATACGAGATTTTCTGATTCTAATTAGATTAGTGATTTTAATTATGATTTATTGGTTAGAAAACGTATCTTTTATCCAAATTTCTACATTTCTTCTTCTTTTGTATTGATAAAAATTTGATCTTATTTATAAATCTAAACATTTTATTAGTGGATATAAACAGTTAAACTGTGGAACCACTATAATCTTTGTGTCATCTTGTTATTATAGTGATTATCTTTTATTCTTTATATTTTTTATTGTGCATCAATTCATCTTAGTTATCGTACTATTGTATGTTTGGTGATCACAGAAAGTAAAGAAAATTGCTCACAGTGACTGGTGGAGGAGAAGATATGGGGTGGCTATTTATGCTTAAAATGTCCGTTGGGTAAGACGCTCTATCGTGGTCGTCAATTTTCTTTCTCCAGGATTTGGACACATGTGATATAAAGACGTTGGGGTGGGCATGAATTCCAATATACCATAGTTTAACTTGGGTTGGAAGGGTAGTTCTGTCCTCAGGTTAAGTAAATTGGTGGAAACGTGGCACCTGTTTTTTGATTTTTTTAAAACTATTGTTGACTTTTGACTGTTAGCCACTATTTAAAAAAACGGGATGGAAAACGTTTTTCTGGGACAGTTTTATAACTAGAGAGAAAATGCGGTCACATCTGTCAAGCGCATCTTAAATTTGGGACACATCTGTAAATCATCCAAAAAGTTCAAACAAGAGAAAATATTTCCCTCGGTATCAACATGAAGGAAAGGAGAATGAAATTCTTGATTTTTAATGTCAAGGGAGAATCGAGTAGATCTAGTTTTGGACAAGGATGACGATGGATTAATACCAATCGACCGTATTTATCCATTTATTTATTGTTTTGTATGTTATTTTATTAGCAACTTGTGTTATTTTATTTCTGGATCCTAAAAAACCGACTATTAAACATTAGTATAAGGTATTAAGGTCCCAACAATATCCATCGCTATACTTGGTTGCGATTAAATGTTTAACCGGTCAAGACTTAGGTGACCGTTTATAAGATAGATGACATTCTTTACTCAAACTTGGATTAGCCTACATGATTGACAAGAAAACATATTGTCATGTAATAATTCTATTTAGCCCACCAAAAATCCACGGTCAATTCACCATTGACGTAGATCTTTTCATCTTTTTAATTTTTCTTTTCTTCTAACATGGGTTTTTCGTTTGTTTATAAAAGTTGGGCACCAACTAGAAAAAGAAAAAAAATTAAAAACCAAAAAACTCTCGACTCTTTACAATGTAGACTCATGTAGAACATATACACACCCTTGTCATGATTTTAAGATCAATTGATTGATATATCGATGATTATTTGCCGAAGAATACTGTATAATTCAATTGTTATAGCCTCAAATTGGTTAAACTAATTCTTTGTTTCGAGGGATGTGGTGTACTAAAGCTGTGTCTATGATTTGTTCAAGTTTGTTCCCTTGCGATTCTTTGTTTAGTTAATGGTGTCTTAGCGGTTATCTGCAGTCTTCTAGTATATGAGACAGTTACATGGTTGAAATTTCGATAAGAGGAGAGCTACTTTAAAAACTGCAGTTATCTCATTGTGCCCGCTTCATTGTTTTTTTTTTTTTTTTTTTTCTTTTTACGTTTTTGTATTATACGGATGTGGCTTCTTTGACTTTGGTTCTTTCCATGTACTTGGCTTGTCTAAAGAGACGGTACCAGTTAAGCGATATGGTAACTAATAGCGTCCACAATGGTAAGAATAAAAGACGAACCAATCCATTTATGGTCTTTGGTCCGTCAAAAACATACCATAATGGGACGATCAAGTTTTATCTTTGGTCCATTTTTTCTACTGTTCAGGACCAACAATGGTCTCAAAACCGGACCAAATGAGTTACAGTCGAGCGGACGTGTAGTGAACCGTATGATTCTAGGCGGGCGTGTAGTGAACCGTCTGATGGCAGGCGCTTCTCTAACGTAACGCTTGAAAAAACGGGCGTTAACCAAATCTTCTCCTGATGAAGCGTTCACCCAAGATTACGCCTTCTGAAGCGTGCGTCTAGGATCACGCCCACTAACAAGCGGTAACCAAATCACCGTCCCATTGAAGCGTAATGCTAGAAATCCGCTTGGTCCTTGCGTAATTCTAAGGCTCCGCCCCAGCTGAGAGCGTGTGTCTGATGCTCCGCCTAGTTCTAGGCGTGCATCTAGGAGTCCGCCTGGATGATTTGTTACCGTTATGATTTGTTACCTTTCTGATTTTGATTTGTTATCGTTATGTTTGTTACCGTTGATCAACGACTATAATTTGTATTCTGATATACCTATAAATGAATTTATACCTCTCATTCCCATTTCAAATCCACAGTTTTCACATTTCACAGAAGATTTATAATCTCTTATTTTCATAATTATGGATTACGAAAATTTTAGCCTTAATGCAGAGAATTTTACCATAGAGGAATATTTATCCCTATGTCGAAACATAATACTCCCTTTGTTTCAGGAAAAGAGTTACTATCACTTTTTCAAATTGGCCTATTTTTAGGCTAAAATGAAAAAGTGATAGTAACACTTTTTCAGAAAGGGAGGGAGTATTACATTATCCAGCAAGGGGTCATGAACGTCGGATGAATGGTTCAATGAGCATGGAATGGTTAGAACATATCCATGCTAACTTTTGTAATGAAACCGATAACCCCAATAACCGGAACAAAGCAGTTCTTTTTTGTCGATTTCAGGAAGTAGGTAGTACAATAATTCAATTTTCGACTTTAACCGCTAAGGTGAATGGAAGAAGAATTCAGAATGAAACTGACGATGAAGTTGTTTCCAGATCTCTGGAGGAATGGAGAAGATGGAAATGTTCAGATTTCAGGTACCAACCTCATTTCGAGATCTTAATGGTGATGGAAGAATACAACCCTTTTGTGTTGATTATTCTCCGAAGATGAAGAACGTCGTCCAGGGCGTCATACGACCCGTTGAAGGTTTGATTATAGGTTTGCTTAAGTGTTTAAGTGTAATCTAATGATTTATTGTATTTCATTTCCTTTAATGTTACACGATGTATGCCTTTTCGATTCAATGAAATGATTTTACGTTCAATTGTTTTACAGAAGCAATTAACTAATCTAATCACATTTTAGGACTAATCAAATACGGGCACTTTAGCCATCTAATAAAATATATTGATAATACATGAGCTAATAAGTATACCTAAACTCACTTTCGCAGGCATCGCGGCTGCACTTAGAAATTGTAACAAGCCTTTAAACCCCTAGGTTCCCCTAGCGGACGAGTGGTGTCTCGGGCGGGTTACAAGAGATTTACCCACAAAACCTATCCGGAGGATTTAGAATTTGTTATTCCTCACCAAAATCTGACCATAAGTGTTCGATCAAGTCATTTCGCAAACGAATATGAGTATCTTTGTTGTGTACTACACGTCGGCGTTGGTCCACTCTCATTTTTGAAAGTTCAGCAGTGTTGTGTCTAGAAATATTTACCGGTGCATGGTGGGTGCGTTGGTCATACTCATGTGGCCAATCACCGGGTAAACTCTCATCCTCCAATATCATATTATGTAGAATGATTACAGTTTTCAGTATATATGCTAGTACGTCAGGATTCCACATTCGTGCTGGTTGCTTGATGATTGTAAATTGATTTTGTAGTACCCCGAAGCCTCGTTCTAATCTTTTCGGCAACCCTCTTGTATTGCAGAATTTTTTTGTTTCTTCTGGGAATCTGGATGTTTAATCGACATCACAATAGTAGCAATCTCTGGGTATATTCCATCACCAAGATAATACCCCATATCGTACTGATGTCTGTTGACAACAAAGTTCACATCCGGTGCTTTCCCGTTGATAAGCTTTTTGAAAATATAAGAACGGTTTATCACATTTATATCATTGTTAGAATCAGGCATACCAAAAAATGCATGCCAAAACCAGAGATAATATGACACCACTGCCTCCAGGACAATACTTTCACTACCTTTGTAAGCAGTGTAAGCACCTGATTTCGCCGATGGGCATTTATCCCATTTCCAGTGCATGCAATCTACACTACCCAACATCCCCGGAAATCCCCTTTCATTGTTCTCACTAAGAAGCAGTTCAACATCACGCTCAGTTGGTGTGCGCAAATATTCTTTCTCATACAAATGTACTATCGTCTTACAAAACCTACGAGTTGCTTCCAAAACTGTGGTTTCTCCGATCCGTAAATACTCATCTATTGCATCGGCCGCACATCCATAAGCTAACATTCGTATTGGTGCAGTACCTTTTTGCTGAGGGGTTAATCCAAGAACACCACAAGCATCTTTTTTTTGAACAAAATAATTATTTACAGCTACGACATCTCCTAATATACGGTTGAATAATTCTCGCCGCATTCTAAATAAGTTTTGCACCGGCATCACGTTCTCTTGGTATTTGGATACGAGTATGTGGCCAGTTCATACTTGAAACGATGAATCCCGCAGTGACTGCTTATTTATTTTGGCTCAATGCCAGTAAACCTTCGTCTGATGAGTACAATCTATTGTTATCATCATCACCGGAAGAAGAAGAAGAAGAAGAAGAAAAAGAAAAAGAAGAAGAAGAAGAACAAGAAGAATAAGAAGAAGAACAAGAAGAATAAGAAGAAGGAGGAGGAAGAGGAATAGAAGAACAAGAAGCATAACAGTGATTGTTATTTTGATAGTATGCCATTGCTTATTGATGTTTGTAGTTTTGGTTTGTATACTTGGAGAATCGAGTGTTCAATTTATAGGCATATTAAGATAAGTATTTGAGTTTTGATATGGCGAAACACGCTTGGTATTTTAATGAAAAAACAGAGTTCAGGCAAGTGGAGTGAACAGACGCATCAGAGATAAGAAGTGTCGGTTGACAAGACAATACCAAATGGGAAAAACGACAAAGGAAAAAGTTAAATTTCGTTTTGAATTGATAATACAACACAAATATAAAGGACAAAAGAAAAGATTATTAATATCTTTGGAAATGACAACACAAAGCAGGTAAAAGACAACAAAAATATAAGAAAAGTTTTTTGAAATGACAATTCAAATATGACAAAAGAAAAAATTATCTGCTCAACTGACAATTCAATGCAAATGAATTACTACTCTTCTGTATCTTGATTCCCGGACGCCGAGCGCGGGGGAATAAATGGAGGCAAAGATGATATGGAATTATAGTTACTTGATTGCATTATTGATGATGATCCCTGAACCATGGTATTCCACATCGGTGGTGGCAAAGTTTGAGAGAACGTGCAAAAACCAATGAGTGGTTGTTGATGACGAAAATGGGAAAGTTGTGACTCCAACATGTGGTTTTGATTTTGTAGAACCTGTATTTCTTCATCTTTGGCCATGCAAAATTCCATCATCTCCTTTGTTTCATTTAACGTAAAGTTACGAAACTCTTGCGTAAAATCAGCATATTCTTGAACGAAACCATAAGCTTCGACCTGTTATGAAAAAAATAAAATATTCTCAACCATTATTATATACTTAATTTTTTTTAAAGTGATTTATGTTATACTTACGTATGACAATTGTTGTTGAGGCGAAATGGGTACATGTTCATGAGGATGTTGGATGTTGTGTTTAATACGGTCACCAGCATAACCGTATGTTTCAACCTCCCAATCGAATTTGGTGGCATATTTCTGCAGGTTAGTTACATGTCGCCAATACTCCATATACAGATCATACGTAACAACACGTACTAATTGACTTGCAGGGACCAAACCGTTTTCCCTCATCTCCTCAGCATCGTCATTGTTCAAGTTGGTAATTCGAGTAGGTGGGTTGCTAGGAACGCCCCATGTTTCATGGTATTTCCTCCAACACCATTCTCCGAGATACATGTTATTCTGTGAAAAGAAAATTACTATCAACAAATAAACCAATCAATTTACGAAATTCAAAGAAAATAAAAAACAATCCTATGAAAATAAATTATAAACTTACAGTGCCTAGCCAAGAGAAATAACCATTTTCTCTGAGAGCTCTATTGCTTTCCGTCCAATATCACTTTCCAGGACTAAGATCGCAGATTCCCACGGTTGCCAGGTCATATCGTCTACAAACAACTGATTAAGAGAAGTCCTTGAACGAAAAATATCAATACTCTTCCTTCGTGTACCCTTCCACCGAGAACATCTAGGCCAAATTGATTCACTTTTCACTCATTGGGTTCTTTGGTCGACATATGCCCAAATATTCGTACCCCCAAAACTAGAATGTGAAGACAACCAATGGAATGAATAAGTGAGCAGGAAATAAAAATTTAAAAGAATTATAAATAATACTAAGAAATTTGTCTCCAATATTTGGAAGGGTCCGGCCAATGACCTTTGTCCCCTGCCAGATGCGGCGAGACCAGAATACAATTTCGCAAATGAAGCACTATCCTATTCATAATTGTTAACTGCATTTAGATCCACAAAAGCAGCTAATCATCCAGCATCAATATAGGTTTTTGCATTTGAAAAGAAAAATTGACCCAAAACATACATATAAAAGGCTCTGACCACTCTATCAGCAAGTATGCTGTCATCGTTAGCCGCAACCAACGTTTGTGGATCAAAATATATGCTCAAAAATGAAAACGTAATTGCATCTGAAACCCACTGGTTGCGAATATGTTCTCTTTTACAAACCTCACTCTTTAATTTCAGGAAAAATATGCGCCCGGAAATATTCAAATTGGTACTTCCCCGAGTCATACGGAATAACACTACCAATACCAATACTTAGTCCTGTCAACATTACCCAATCAAGGGGTGTGAACAATTTCACCAAACGAGAAGTGATAAGTGTTCGCGGTATGCCAAAAACGCTCAAAAATGTAGTCAATCAGTGCATGTGATGAATCTACTCCATCCATGGTAAGTAAACGGTCCCATCCTCCCTTTTCAATAATATATTTTACCCTAGGACTGTGTTTAACAATACCTGCATATGTCTGAATGACCGGTTTGAGGGAACCACGATGTAAAAACTTGAATTTGGTGTCGGTTGAAAAAGTAATATTGGTGGAGGCGTGACCATGAGTATCTTCCACAACATTACAGTTATCCAACCCGGGAACCTCGACACTTTCTTCAGTAATATGGTCTTCATCTGAATCCTCAACAATTTTAGCCTTCTTGTTCCTCTTTTTGCGACCAACGAATCTCGACGTCACACTGCTCGACATCTGGGCAAACAGTACATACAAGTTTGAAAATCATGAGTAATCCTCACAATGCACAAATATAAAAATCAACATTAATCAATAAATCAAGGAAAAAATAATAATTTCATAATTACAAAAGTAATTATCTAATTAGATAATCAAATGTACCAACATACAAAAATCAACCACATTACAAAATTCATGATTCACAAAATAGTTCACTACTAACCAAATCATCAATTGTACAAAAAATCATCAAAATTCCCCAATTATATAATTCCATAAACATTCTTTATAAAACATAAACATTCCTAATTCCCAAATTTGAAAGACAATCAAGTCAATTCATCATAAAATTAACCAAATTAACCACAACCCAACTCAAATTAACCAACAACTTAATCAATTTTAACTTCAATTCAACAATTTATCATCAATTTTTTATACCCAATTTACAACATCCATAAACCCTAAAAATTATCCCATTTCCAAAATTACAATTTCTAAAACCTAATATGTCTATTTCATAATCACATGTTTAATCATACAACATATATAAACAAAACTAATTTACAAAACATAATAATAAAACATAATCTAAACCTAATTTACAAAACAAATTTAATTTACAAAAAAATTTATTACCTTGATTGCTATAATACCACTTGGAACAAATGCCTAGTTTTTGGGTGTTTGAAAAAAAAAGATTGAGCTTCAAATGGAGCCTTGATGTGGAGAGGAAGGTTTAAACGTAGGCGGTGGATTGGGGGTTCGTCAGTGAAGATGGTTCAAAAGGGTTCAGGAGAAAATGAGAGGGTTCAGGAGAAAATGCTGTTGCGAAGAGGAGAAGAAGAAGTCCGCTTGATAGGGCGGTGTGGTAGGAGTCCGCTTGGATTTGTAGGAGGGATGCTAGGGAACCACCCGTATTTTTCCACACACACTTCTCTTGAACGTGTACACAATTGATCAGGCGTAATGCTAGGGAACCGCCCCATCAGGCGTTTGTCTAAAGCGCCCGTCTCTGGGGCGTGCGTCTAGGAGTCCGTCTATCATCAGGCGTAATCTTCGTTACCGCCAAACATCAAGCGTTCAACCAGATGTCCGCCTCACGCAAGAGTTATACTAGACAACCGTCCGTCTCAACAAGCGTTATACTAGACGTCTGCCCAACAACAAGCGTTATCCTAAACAACCGCCCGATCATTTTTAGTGGTAAACCCGTTGTGTTTGGGCCGGATCAAAGAGTAAATTTTTACTCTTTGATCTTTGGGTTTAGTCCCATGACTGTGGACGCCCTAAAAAATGTTTTAAGTGTTTATTTTACTGAGTTTTTACTATTGATGAAATATCTGTAGTACCCAGTACTCTTTTACTATTGATGAAATATCTGTAGTACCTAGTAGTCTCGCAGTTGATTGAATCAAGTAACCCATAGGTTTCTCTAGATTTTTAGAAAGAACTACTTTTATTACAGCTTGGGGCTATAGCAATACTTGTTCGGCAAACAAAGGACACAATGATTGAATATTGATCACAATGATTCAGAATATAACAGAATGATGCAAAAATTACCAAAAATCCATGAAAATTTTAAAATGTAAAGAGTGCAGCTGCATAACAAGTCCCATAAAATTTAGAGCAGTACATAAACATGAGAGCATTCAGAACCATGGCCTAAACTACTTGCAGACCAAAGTAGCGAGTATACATTATCTACAGTAAGCAAGATGAAATACATAAATCAACAGTTCCAAAAAGAGAAACCTTTAAAGCTAATTTACATGGCATGGATTTACCCAACTAAAACCCCACTCCCCACAAAAGCTGATTAATATAACCCAATAATAAAATCATGTCCTAAACTAATTGCAGAAATGAGTAGATCAGATTATACATGTATCTACAGTAGGCATAAATCAACAATAAAGGTACAAATTTATACTAAATCAAAGAAACCCTTTGTAGAAATTACAGAGTAGCAGATTCGAAACCCCCAAATCCCCATTTCTAGAAGAAAAATTAAGGAATCTGAACAGAACCCAGATCTATAAAATGTGAAAAGAAATCAAACCTGGAAGGCAGCAGTAGTAGGATTAATCAAAGAAAAGTTAGATTGAACAGCATCAGAGGAATCATGAGAAAGAGCTTCTTGAACTAAATTCCTTTCTAAATCATAAGTACAGTCAGATGATGCTTCAACACCACCAGAATACAGTTCACAAGTTTCTTGTCTAAAGGGAAAAAAAGTAAAACCAAAATCTTTCCCACGGTAAAAAAAAATCACGCCACGTTGACCGTGGGATATTGGGCAGGCTGAAAAGAATTATTGATTATTGTGTGATATTGATCAAATCCTCCCTCTCCCTACAACCAATAACCGTTTTGAGAAAAAAATCTTCAAACTTGATGAATCTTATCAATTTTTTTTAGGATGTCTCATATCTAAGGTCTGAATTTTTCAGATCTTCCGATTAGATTTGGATTATTAAATAAATAAATAAACAAATGTTGTTCCAATAATTTTTAGGGTATTTTTATTATATGTATATATTTGTTTTTTCATCTCTG
Source organism: Papaver californicum (assembly GCA_023531435.1). Taxonomy (NCBI): domain Eukaryota; kingdom Viridiplantae; phylum Streptophyta; class Magnoliopsida; order Ranunculales; family Papaveraceae; genus Papaver; species Papaver californicum. The sequence continues at coordinate 746,784 of JAJJMC010010567.1, read as the reverse complement.
ATGATTTCTTCATGCTAGTCAGATTTGTTCTCTGATATCCATAATCGCATTTATCGGTTGTGTTCATGATATGAAAGACGAAGATCTAGTACCGATATTGATTGAGATGATATCGATTTGGGCTTATTACTTCTCTACTGTGAAAGTATCTAATATATACGATGTTGATGATCAAGAATCTATGATAAGCCCTGATTTGATTCTCAAATGTAGAAATGGTGGTGAAGGAAAATGAATTGGAAA